>WOXC01011428.1:0-85976 GCA_011680675.1 Gymnobelideus leadbeateri
AAACTTTGGATTTATTTCAAGAAGGGAGGGTCCATTGGCTTCAGAAAAGGGCTGTGTTCAGAAGGCAAAGGGGCATAGTAGCGTGACCTCTTGCTCCTGTCTAGGAAACACATTTTTTTCTTTCCAAAGCTTAGCTTAATTTAGCTATGACTCTTGGATAATCACCTCAGCTCTAATTATAGTCTGAAAAATATTAACACAAGCATTTTGGCCTTTCTTTATATCTTCTTAGCAATTAGCACAGTGTCTGGCTTATTGTAAGAACTTAATAAATACTTGTAGGATGACCAACCCTCAAGCTCTTTCAGGTGTGGGCTATAACATCTGCAGGGAGTCAGAAAAACACACTATCCATCTGACAGAGTCTGACCCTTGGCATTGTCCCAGCTCTCTGATTATCATCAGGATAAGGGGCAATATGCAATCTCTGTGAATTAAGACAGCTGCCAGCCCAGATCTATTGAGGGCTCTTCCTGAGTCGTCTATCACCCACTGTGAGCTTTATACATGCCTGCTGCACTCCATAGCCTCCTTTTCCACTGAGGCTCACTGCTGGCTATGGTGCTCAGATGAACAATTAAAATTATAGCCCCCACAAAGGTGTTAAGATGCAATGGCCCGATTTTCAGGAATCTGGCTGGATCCCCAACTGCCAAGGGGATTAAGACAGCTGCTACTCTCCCTTTAAGAGGTCCTCAGTTTTCACAAGAAATAGGTCTGTAACCTGCAAATAGGCTTGCTTTTGCTTTCCCATTCTGAAATGGTCTGTTATCCTACTTTTTATAGGGTAGAGCAATTGTATTCTTTTTAGAATATGAGATAGTGAGGGGGTGGGATGGCATGGGTGAGCATTATCTAAATATTTCTAACAGTTCCCAAAAGAAAGACCTTCCAACCCTATTTTAACATAAATGTCAGGGGATAGAGAAAGAATGTGTATTTCTGAGTATTCCAAACAAGAGAGGCATCATTTTACATCCCCAAGGCCTAGGGCAACACAATTTGACTCCATCATATAACCAAACCCATGATACAACTAGGCAATTTTTTTTAGCAAGAATTGACTGTATCTTTTCTTAGGAAAAAACCAAGAATGGGAGAATGGGAGTCAAGCCTCACAAACTCAGCTCTAATTTCTAGTGTGACCAAGAGAATTGTGAATATTATTCTAATGAATGGGAGCTCAATTACCTTTGTTATCTATTTCTCTAAGACTCCCTTCCCTTCTCATACTGGACTAAAAAGAAAGATTTTCATTTTGCCCCTTTGAAACATTATTCAACCAAATACTAAAATACATACCTAATAGCAGCACATTTTTAAAGCTATGAAATATTTACAGTGTGATGCCTAAGGCAGACGCCACATAGTATATTTGTTCTGCAGCTCAGTAAATTATGGATATAAAGAATCAAGTTGATGCTTTCAAATGATCATGTTAATGCAAACAAACCTTCTTTTAAAAAATAGTTCTTTATATGGAGATTTCACATTTCATCCTAAAAGATGTCAGTTGCAAGACACCTATTAAATGACATAAATCCAGGCCTTAATATTTCCCTGAAACTTCAATGACTCCTGGCTGTGCCCTTCTTCTCCTGATTTAACTTTTCCTGCTGTTCCTTTAGGATGTGCCCCCCTTAAAATGAAATCTACTCCATACTTATTCGTTGAGTAATGAAATGTTCTCTAGCTGAATTTCACAGGGTTCCAGAGTAACTATTACTGTTTGTTTGGTTTTTTTTTTTTAAAGCAATTGGGGTTAAGTAACTTGCTCAAGATTACACGGCCAGTCATTATTTGTGTGTGGGTGCTCATTTTCTGAGGCCGGATTCGATCTCAGGTCATCCCAACTCCGAGGCCGGTGCTCTTAATCACTGTGCCACCTAGCTGCCCCAACTATTACTGTTTTAGTGTCTCATCAACAGAGCTCAACTCAATCACTCTCAATTACTGAGCAAAAACCTGATCGCTGTTAATATGCAGGCCAGGTCGTTGGCCTCACTTTTCCAACAGAGCCTAAATCCAATCTGTAAACTCTTTCTAGTTGCTCCAATTAATTTTTTAATCCACATTCTTATATTTCTTTTAAGAAACACATAAGTACTTATAATAATGGTAATAATGGTAACTTAAATGAATGAAGTTGTTTGGGGTTTATGGAATTTGTCACAGTTGAGCCATAATAGTCATGGAATAGAAGTTGTACAAATGTAATCTTTGTGTCTAAGCTCCCTTCTGCCACAAAAGGCCTGGGTATACTTTAGGGACATCTGTTTTAGCTGGCTCATTACCTCCACCTAGATGGAAACTGGTTATTTCAGTATCTGACACTATCCCAGGGTTAACACCCAAGGTCCTCATAAACACTTAGGTTTGTAAGGCTTCAAAACAGAGCATTTTAACTTATGTTAATTGGACATAAGATTTATATATAAGCCTACAAAAATCAAGCTCCCTCCCCACCCTTCCAGTGGGGTACCCCAGTGACCTTAGTCTTATGAATAGTAATACTGCCTTGACTGGGACCTAGAAAGAGGGAAAGCCAAAGTTCATCGCTCCATGTTGCATTGCTCTTTCACTAACAGCTGTCTTCCAATTTCTTGGCTTTTTTTTTAGGGCAATTTGGGTTAAGTGACTTGCCCAAAGTCACATGGCTAGTAAGTGTATCAAATGTCTGAGGCTGTATTTGAACTCAGGTCCTCCTGACTCCAGGCCTGGTGCTCTATTCACTGCACCACCTAGCTGCCCCTGTCTTCGAATTTTTGCTCCTTATTTTCATTCTATCTTTCGACTCTGGGTATTTTCATTTGCTGTCCTCTACACCTAGAACTCTCTCCTTTCTCATTGCTTCCTTTAAGTCCCCGCTAAAATCTCATCCACTACAAGAAATCTTTCTGATCCCCCTCAAAGCTAATGCCTTCTCTCTTCTATCTCCAATTTAACCTTTATGTGTTGTTTGTACATAGTTGTTTGCCTATCTTCTCTTCCACTAGATTGTGAACTCCTTGAGCAAAGGGCTATATTTTGCTTGTTTATTTGTTTGCCTTTGTACCTTCAGGGCTTAACACAGTGCCTGATGCATAATAATGCTTAGTAAATGCCCATTAACTTGCCTTGCCCCACTTCTTCCCCATCACTGCACCCACCACAGCCACCCATATATCTTCAAAAAAGGGGGAAGGTTTCAAATGAAGAAGAAAAAATAAAATGTTCAAAAATTTTAAATGGGTGAGGAGAAGGAGGATAGCCAGCTTCAAGCAGATGCTCCTGTTCAAATAAGTAAAGTACACATTTGGGGAAGGGGGGATCTCTGTAAGGTTTTCAGAGTGAGAACCATACAGAATCATTCATTTAGAACTCAAAAGATTTGAGAGGACATTAAGTCATCATCTTTTACACATGAGGAGACCAAGGCCCAGAAGGGTTGTGACTTGTCTAAGGTCACACAGCTAATCTGTGACAAGACCAGGTTCTTTGATACTACATACAGCACTCTGTCCACTGACTTCCTCCACCTTTGCAGAACAGCCATTCCTCCTACCTCACTACCTCCTACCTCTTCACTCCTGCCAGGTGAATAAATAAGACATTTATAGTACCTACCTTTTGCCAGCCCCTGAGCTAGATGCTAGGGAAATAAAGGCAAAAATAAGACAAGATCTGCCCTCAAGGACCTTTGAATCTAGGGAGATAAAATATAGATAGTAAGCTCTTTGAGGGCAAGGACTGTCTTTTGTCTTTTTTGTATCTTGAGAGCTTAGTACAATGTCTGGCACATACTTTAAAATATCTGATTGATATGTAGCAGAATGGTTTCTATGTAAGGGAGTTTTCATCTGAGAAGTTATAGGAATGGTGAATAGAGCCATAGGGAAGTCAATTGTCAGACACTTTCCAGAAAGCAATGACTATATATATATATACATACATATATATATATATGGATATATATATGAATATATATATGAATAGCTTTTTGGAGGGGGGAAGGGCAGGCAATTGGGGTTAAGTGACTTGCCCAAGGTCACACTGCTAGTAAGTGTTAAGTGTCTGAGGCTGGATTAGAACTCAGGTCCTCCTGCCTCCAGGGCCGGTGCTCTATTCACTGCACCACCTAGCCACCCCCAAGCAATGACAGTATTGATTGAATACTGTTCTCAGAAAAAGAGGTGGAAAGCAAGATATGGATGCAACACTAGGCTAGATGACAAGATACCCAGTGATGGTGGCTAGGTGTATGAGACCTGAAACATGGCATAGGGCTGTCTGGAAATAGTGGGTTAGGTGAATTTATACTTATTCAACAATCACCATTTATATACAAAGCTGGAGCTCCAAAACTGAGTGAATTAACTTCACCAGCAAGAGTAAGGGAAGCACGGTCACTAGTTCAGGGTCTGGTTGGGAAGTTTATTTTCTAGGTGCGGAGGTGGATGTGGGGAGTAGGAGGGCAGCCACATAGTAGCAAGCAAGATGCCTTAGAGCTTGACATGTTGGCTGGGATGTGAAGCATGGTCTAGGGCCAGTTAGATATAGTGGGTTCAGTGAGTTTACATTCATTCACTCACATTAGACAGGAACAAATGAAATAATACTTGTAAAGTGCTTCATAATTGTAAAATTATTTTATGGTGATTTAATAGCATCACCTTTATATAGGAAGGATAGCACATTTACTTACTACCTAAAGGATTTTAAATATGTTGGTACATTACTAGAGCATTGAGTTTAAAATCTATGTTATCAGACTGTTTTATAGATGAGACTGCCTTTTAAGAAGATTATTTTTGTGCTTCATTAACCACATCCCAGAAACACCTACAAGATTCTCCTCATTTTATAGGTGAGGAAATTTAAGTAACTTGCTTAGATGACAGAAGTAGGAAGTAAGGGAGTCAGATTCAAATCTAGGTCTTCTGATTCAATGCCAATGATGTGCTGGCAAATATTTAACAACCAGCTCTCCAGGTAAAAAAAACACTACAGCATGACACGCTTTTAAGTTTAATTTTCATTATGACTAACTTCTCCATTACTTTCTTAAGCTTAGATAATCAACGAAACAGTAAATCAAGTCTTAATTTGTTGCATTTGACAATTTTTGAGGTGTCAGTCTCATACTCCAAAGTTAACAATAGGCTTTCATTAAAGTCAATTCAGCTGGCTTCAATATGGTCCTGCAAAACTTTCCATTATATCATGATACCCATTTGTTCAATATTAGGGTTGAGTTTCCACTGAGTCATCCTAACTCTCTAAAAGTTTCTTTTGGACACCAAATGTACATTTGCAACATGGCTAGCTGGGTGTGGGGGGCAGAGAATAATGACTTCATTACTTGTGGGGACAGAACTCACAATGTGGACTGAAGTATGAAATGAGAGAAAAGTAGAATGACCTTTGAGTTTTTTAAAAAAAACATGCACTTTTATCCTGGGCATTTCACTCTTAACTTCACTTCTTCTAATTAGTAGTGTGCATTGTGATGCACTAGAAATTGCTTTGGATATGGGGCCAAGAAGACTTGACCTGGTTCTGCTATGTATCATCTGTGTAACTTTGGCCAAGTCATTTCTACTCTTTGAATCTGTTTCTACCTCTATAAAATTTAGGCATTAGCCCAGATGACTTCCATGTTCCTTTCCAGAAGCAAATCCTGGTAAACTTTATGGTTTACCAAAGAGTGGCCTATTCATTTGTTGAACCCATGAGGCTGGACAGCTCCTCTGTACAGATAAGGTACCTGACTTCTGAAAGCTAACTGAATAACTTAACTGAGAGAGTGGTTGCCTCATGCCTGCCTCAAAAATGGGAGGAACTGTTTCTCTTCTGGAAGTTGCAGTTTCCATCAACTATGCAGAGGTTCTTTGTTGCAGAGTTAAAAATAATCATGAGCCTAAGCTTATCACCAAAGAGTAGCACTTTAGCTCAGATGGTTTTTATCCCAAGCGTACAAATGTGCAGAAATTACTAAAGATGGCCACTGATGAGTATTAGATATTCTATAGAGTTTGAAAAGAAAACAAAGGAAGAAAACACAATTGACTGCGTGTGTGTGTGAGTGAGAGTGAGAGAGAGAGAGAGAGAGAGAGAGAGAGAGAGAGAGAGAGAGAGAGAGAGATGTTCAGTCATTTCAGTTGTGTCTCTTTGTGACCCAATTTGGAGTTTTCTTGGCAGAGATACTGTGGCGATTTGCCATTTCCTTCTCCAACTCATTTTGCAGATGAGAGACTAAGCCAAATAGTGTTAAGTGACTTACACAGGGTCACACCTGTGTAAGTCACAATCTGAGACCAGATTTGAAATCAGGAAGGTTAGTCTCCCTGATTCCAGGTACATTTTTCTATCCACTATGCCACCTAGCAGTTCTGTGTGTGTGTGTGTGTGTGTGTGTGTGTGTGTGTGTGTGTGTGTGTGTGTATTTGTAAACCAGCTTTTTAACTATCTCTTTAACATTATAAGAAAATAATTGTCCTAATTGCTCCTTGAGGTCAAAGATTGTCTTATACATCTTTGCACTTAAACTTTTTTCAAATGCCATGCATTTTATCAACTCTTTTCTGGAGCCGCATTGATCTTCATAATTCTTCAGTATTTATTTTCTTTCATTTATATTGTTTTAGTCCTAGTATATGTTGTTTTCCTAGTTCTGCTGACTTCACTCAGCATCCATCCGTACAAATCTTCCCAGAGGATACAGAGAATGGATTTATGGATTGGTTAGTATAGGAAGCTCTTCCTGAAGATCTTCCTCTCTCATATCAGATTAATACATGCTCTGCAAATTATGGTCCTAGAAAGATGAGTCAAAAACCAACGTGAACCCAGATCTTCCTGACTTAGTCTGCCTCTCTATCCAGTATGTCATATAGGGCTGCCTCTCATAAGTTTTCGGATTTTCCTATAAATTCTTTATATTAATGATTTCTTACCTTGTAATAACAATATTCCATCACATTGATATACCATAATTTGTTTTGTCATTCTCCAATAGATGGGTATCTACTTTAGTTTTCCTTTATTGCTACCACACACACACACAGACACACACACACACACAAGTGCTAGTATGACTATTTTGATGTATATGTAACTTATCCTTGACAACCCTGGGCATTTATGCCTAGCTGCAAAAATTTCCAGGTCAAATTGTATGAATATTTTTATCATGTTTTAAAAACATAATTCCAAATTGCTTTCCAGAATGATTGGACAAATTGACACCTCCATCAGGAGCATATTGTAATGTCATAGACTTAGAGCTAAAAGAACTCTAGAAGTCATGGAGACCAACCTCCTAATTGTGTAAATGACATAACTGAGACATGTCATGAAGCAACTTGTCCAGGGTCACACAGTTAGCAAATGGTCAAATATGATAGAGACCCACATCATCTGGCTCCCAATCCTAAGTCCTTGACCTTTCCAACATCCCCTTTGCCTATATTTTGTCATCTTTGCCACATTTCTGAGTGTGAGAATTATTTGGCTTTGCATTTCTTTTACTATTAATGATGTGAAAATTTTTTTCTCATATCTGTTACTAGTTTGCAATTCTTCTAAGTATTTGTTCAGATCCTTTGACCACTTATCCATCATGGAAGGGCTTTTGGTCTCATGTATCTGTGTGTATGTATGTATGTATGTATCTATACACATGTATGTATAGACATAATTTTATACATGTATTATTTCATATATCTGAAATAATTTTATATATAAATACATATACACACCTATGTGTGATATCTGACACCTACCAGAGATATACAAAGTAAGATTTTTTTGTCTGATCAACATTTTTTCTTGTCTTAGCTGAATTGATTTTATTAATATAATTACTTTTCAATATCAAAGTTATCTCTTTCAATTTCAAAAATATCTGATTTCCTTTATGGGGTTACTTCTATCCCTTGTTTGGTTAAGAATCCCTCATTTTCCTCCCACTAATTATAGTTGTGAGAGGTCCCCATCTCTGACACTTCAGATCCTCAACCTCTGATATCTCTTTCTGTTTAAGATTTATGATTTAATGATTTAGATATTTTCTAATGTTTTGTCTGGTCTGAGTCATAGATACAGATAAATCACATTGTAAGTTTGCTGGTTTTGTTAATAAGCATACTTTTTAATCCTTAGGAATCCCCCACAAAAGCAAAATAATTTTAATGAAACAATCTTCAAATGAGAGTTTAATTTAGTTAGAAAAACATTTTCCCCTCCAGAAATGCTTCTTATCTTTTGTGTAACTTGAAGAGTGTTTCCATGTGCTGTTCATTGACTATTTTCTTTCTAGTTTAAGAGAGATGGCATGGGGGGGGTGGAGCCAAGATGGCGGAGTAGAAACAGCTCGTCCAAGCCTCTCTGCACCCAGATTCCCCCCAAACTATGTAAAAGGGGACTCTGAACAACTTCTGGAGCCCTAGCACCCACAGAACAACACAGAGAAGCCAACCTCCTGCTGAGGACAGCCCAGCAGCCCTGCAGGAAGGACCAGCGCAGAGGTCTGGGACCTGGCAGCACGCAGAGCCCAGGAGTCGAGCCGAGCCCAGGTCCTCGTGAGCTGAGGTTTGAGCCCCAGGGCGGCAGGGCCAGCAGCCAGCTGGAGGAACCCCAGAACACCAGGAGCTGTGGCGACTCCAGAATTATCAACATAGACATGCCTAGGACAAAGTAAGAGGTTAGTGTCCTATGGACTTTGGGACCTGTATTTGGGGAATGCGTCAGCTCCCTCCCCTGGGGGCTAGAAGCAGCTGAGGAGACACGACATTTTGTAGTTTTCAGAGGCAGCTCTGGCTCCCAGCCTACAAATCGTGGGGAGATCCAGCGATCAGTCTTGGGGGGTAATCGCTCTTGCTTTAACCTCCCTGGATCTGGATTGTGATCTAGGGTGGCAGTCGTGGGTGGGTTTACAGCTTGCCAGAAATGGAAGTTGCCCCCCACACGTTCGGGACGAAAATTCCTCTATCTGGCCTTAAAGCCATAGTGTGGCAACAAGACCAAAAGTCAAGCAATTAAGTGGCAACATGCCAAGGCAAAGGAAACAGAAAAATGCAACCCTAGACTCCTATTTTGGGGGCATAGAGCGGGAAAAGGACTGTGAGGTCAGAAGTCCTGCTCCAAAAGCCCCAGGGGAAAACATGAGCGGGTTGCAGGCCATAGAGGACCTTAAGAAGGACTTTAAAAATCAAATAAGAGAAGTGGAGGAAAAATTGGAAAGAGAAATGAGAAGGATGCAGGAAAAGTATGAAATGAGGGTCAACAGCCTGACTGAGGAAACAACACCTTAAAAAATAGACTAACTCAAATGGCAAAGGAGGCCCAAAAGGGCAATGAGGAGAAGAATGCCTTAAAAAGTCGAATTTGCCAGATGGAAAAAGAATCTCAAAAGTTCACTGAGGAGATTCATTCCTTCAGAGTTAGACTGGAGCAAATGGAAGCTAATGACTTTATGAGAAATCAAGATGCTGTTAAGCAGATCCAAACAAATGAAAGATTAGAAGGCAATGTGAAATATCTCATGGGAAAAACCACTGACCTGGAAAATAGATCCAGGAGAGACAATTTAAAAATTATTGGACTACCTGAAAGCCATGATCAAAGAAAGAACCTAGAAATCACCCTTCAAGAAATTCTCAAGGAAAACTGCCCTGATGTTTTAGATCCAGAGGGCAAAATAGAGGTTGAAAGAATCCACAGATCACCTCCTGAAAAAGATCCCAAAAAGAAAACTCCCAGAAATATTATAGCCAGGTTCCAGAATCCCCAGATCAAGGAGAAAATACTACAAGCAGCCAGGAAGAAACAATTTCAATATTGTAGAAACACAATCAGAATAGCCCAGGACCTGGCAGCTTCTACACTGAGGGATCGAAGGGCATGGAATATAATATTCCAGAGGGCAAAAGAACTGGGAATGAACCCAAGGGTCACCTACCCAGCAAAACTGAGTATTTTGTTTCAGGGGAAAATATGGTCATTCAGTGGAATAGAGGACTTTCAAGCATTCTTGAGGAAAAACCAGAATTGAATAGAAAATTTGACATCCAGACACAGGAAGGAAGAGATGCCTGAGAAGGTAATCGGGGAAGAGAGATCAAGGGGAACTTATCAAAGTTGAACTATTTTCATTCCTATATGGAAAAGCAATAACTGTGACTGATGATATCTTTCTCACTATGAAAATAATGGAAGAAGGGGGTGTGGTCATATGAATACATATGTGAATGTGTGTGTATATGGTTACAGTTATATATGGATAGAGGGCATAGGTTGAATTTGTTGGGAAGGGAGAATACTCAAGGGATGAAATTATGAGGTGAGAGAGGAAAGTGGCAAGAGGAGATGGGGAGAGACAGGGTAGGGTAAACTATCCCATGTAGAAGAAGCAAGGGGAAGTGGTTGCAAAGGAGGGGGAGAATAAGGAAGGCTAAAAAGGCAAAACCACATTCACATTGAATTTGGTTCAGGGAGAAAATGACATACATACTAAATGGGGTATCTCAACCTGCAGCAGGATAGGGGGAAGGGGGATGAGAGGAGGGATGATGGGTGGGAGGGCATCCTTGGGGGGAGGGGAGGTTGGAAGTACCCACTATAGAAGAGGGACAGGATCATGTAGGAAATGGACCAGGTGGGAGGTGGGATGAGTGGGAGGGAATTATAAGCAGCCTTGTACAATATATCTACTATGATAATGTTTTGCATAGCTAGACATGTACAACATATACTGAATTACTTATCTCCCAAGAAGGAATGGGTGACAAGGAAGGAAGGAAATGGATCTGAAATTCGAGGTCGTAACATTAAATGTTTCAAATATATATAAATACTATTATTAATACTCTTTTGCTTGTAATAGGGAGATAAGATGTGCAGGCATTGGGACACAAAGATTCACCTTCCTCTAATGGAAAAGTCGAAGAGGGTATGGGAGAAGGTATGGGAGAGAGCAGATTGGAGGAAGTGATATCTAGTGGGACTACTATTCTGGGAGGTTGGGGGGAAAATGGGATAATGGGGGGAAAATGATTGTAACTCAAAATCTGGCAGAAATGAACGATGTAAAACAGAAGTTAATAAAGCATTTGTTTAAAAATAAAAAAATTTTAAAAAAAGAGAGATGGCATGGTATTGTGGAAAGATCACTACAATGGGACTTAGAAGAACCAAGTTCAGATCTGGGCTCTGTGTAACTTTGGGTAAGTTCCTTCCCCCCTCTGAGCCTCAGTTTCCCCATATGTCAAATGAGAGCATTTCTAGGGTTCCTTCTAAGTATAAATTGTATGATTCTCTGAGAGTTTGCATTTCCAATAATGAAAGTGCCCTCCATTTAAGTCAAGACTAAACTCTCTTTTCCCTTCTTTTGGATGAAGAATCTCAGCTACTTAGAATTTTCTAAGAAGCTAAAAGAAAGATATTATGTGTAAAAGTTGCAGAAAGGGTTCCTTCAGACTACTTAGCTGTTTGTCTCCAGCTAGATTAGTCCCTAATGCTTAGCACTAATTTGAAAATAACTTTTTTGCGTTCTTTTCTCTTTTTTCCCCTTAAATCAATACCTTTTTCCCCTTACAGGCAAATCCAATACTAGGGGCATTTCTGAGCTTTTAAGCAAATGTGGATATCAACTTCAGGCGCCTTACACTTAAAATGAGAAGGTTTAGTGAGGCAGGCCAGTCCCCAATGTGGTAATTACTCTCCCCATTTTCTCTGGGTTCAATTCCAGGGACTGCTTCCTGAACTTTGTTTGCCTGAGGGAAGGAAGCAGAGAGAAAGAGAACAGAATTGTCCCTCAGCATTGAGGGTCCAGCCCTGTGGAGACAAGTCCCAGGGGACAGGGGATTCAGAGCAAGAAATGTACTGCCAACTCCTATTCTATCAGTGGGAAATATGATAGTCCTTCAGTAGGAAGCAGATAAGCAAGGGGGGTTCCAGAAGGGAGAAAAAGAATAGATGCAGAAAAACCAGAGGAAACATAATATTTTATAGATCACAATGCTGTAAACTAAACAAACAATAATTCTAGGAAGAGAGTACCTGTAGATTTGCCAAAATCCTCCCTGGAACTAATTAAAAGTTTTTTGACCAACAACCAATCAAAATAATTATGGCAGTAGATCTGTAATACACTGGACATGGAAATAAGGACCAGAGAGAGAGAGATGACCTAACTCATAAAAAGCAATGTATCTTGTTTTCTCATTTTATTTTTTCTTGCTTTGAAGCTACAAAGGGGACACATTAGAAGAGGAAAATATCACAGTTTATTGGCTCAAAGAGTTCAGAGCCATACATGTAATGGGAATGGGAGGCTCACATGTGTCAAAAGTCTGGGTTTGATGAGAGAACTTTATTGTGCAGTCAGACAAGGAGTCAAATGCAAATGTAAATGAGTTAATTGAATGGCTGGAGAGTGTTTTAGCTTGGGGAAGGTTCCTGGCTATGCTGAAGAAGGCAATTGCCAAGAGAAAAAAAAAAAAGACTGGTTTTGTTGTTACTAGTGCCTCATTTCTTAAGTGACCAAAACAGAGAGGAATTTTGGATGGGATATTTTTTCTTATATATTCAAGAATGAATCATCCTCCTTTGTCATTTCTGGAAACAATCTCATTCTAAATTTTGTGCAATTAATAGCCAGGGCTCCATAAGCAAAGTGAAGTGGAAAACTGCAGCCAAATAACCTGCTTTTGCCAGGATTGCTAGGATAATTCCACCAGAGCCCTATGTGCCATTCAACAAGCAACTTCTATTTGTTCATCAGCTCAATCTTCCATCAGAGAGACCACAGGCTAAGGGTAGGCAGTGCTACATTGATGGTTTTAACAAGTCTTTTCTTTTGTGTACCATAAATAAATAATATAAACTCTTTGATATATGACTTTCACTCCTGCTTATAGATAATAAACATCACCATTAGACTTATGAAGCACCTGAAAAGGTAACTGAAAGAATTTATTAACCATTCTTTCTTGGAGATGTTTAAAGATGAATATTCTATTTTGGAATGACTTTAATACTTATCCTACTTGATGGCAGAGGGATGTGGATTATTAATGACTTTATTATTTCTTCCTAGTCTTTGGTGGAATGTTTGAGCTGTTCTTCAAACTTTAATCCTGTTTACATAATGTTGGCATTGTTATCACTATCAATAGCACAACATATATCACATATATGTATCATTTCAAAGTTTTCTAAGAGCTGAGGAAAAAAAAGTTGTTCCTAAGTAATGACTGCTTCACTTTTATCTTTGAATATGCAGGGCCAACCATAGAGTCTTAGATATAGTAGCTGCTTATTAAATGCTTGTTGATTTGAATGAGTTTTCACATGCATTTCTCTCTTTCATCTTATGTTAGGTAGGACAGGTATTCTTGTCCCCATTTTATAGAGGAGGAAACTGTGGTACAGAAAATATAAGTGACTTGCCCAAGGTTCTTTGGTTTGTAAGTGGCAGAGACTAGATGAGATGTGTTAATTACTCATCACTGCTTCTTTTTATTTTTTTTCAAATTGATGTTTTTCTGTTTATTACATTACCATAATATTTCATATATCTCTCCCCCTTCCTATCTCTGAGAACCAGCCTATATAGCAAACATTATTTTTTTAAGAGAGGAAAAGAAAGTCATCACAACTCATTGATACACTGTGAAAGTCTGAAAACATGCAATGTGTAATTCCTGTAGACCTCCCACCTACAAGAAGGGTTAGGTTAGGTGTGAATGCTTATATTTTATTTGAGTTTCACTTTGCTTTTAAAATTTTGTTACATTTAATTTTTTAGTGTCATTGTTCTTTCCATTCCCATTGTTATAGTTACTATGTATATTGTTTCTTTGACTCTGTTTACTTCATTCTACATCATATCATGTAGCTCTCAGGTCATATAGTTCTTTCCATGCTTCTCTGTATTCATCATATACTTCACTTCTTGTAGCACAGAAGTATTCCATTACATTCCTCTAACACAATTTGTTTATCCATTCCCCAATAGATGGGCATCTATTCTGTTTCCAATTCTTAGTTATCATAAAAAGTGCTGCTATTTTGGAATATGAGGACTTTTTTTTTACTTATTAGTGACTTCCTTGGGGTATAAGACAAGTAATAGAGTCTCTGGTTCAAAGTAGATGAATATTTTAGTCACTTTATTTGCATAATTCCAAATTGCCTTCTGAAATGATTGTGACTGTCTTCCCACAACCTCTACCCACTTTGTTGCCATGCTTTTCTGATCATGTTTGCCAATTTAAAGGGTATAGGGTGAAACCTCAATGTTTTCTGATGTGCATATTTCTTATTATTAGTAATTTGCAATATTTTTATGTGACTATGAATACTTTGTTTTTCTTCTTTTAAGAGCTATTTGTTTATATTCTTTAATCATTTATTTATGAATGGCTAGTGCATACAACATTGATGGTTTTAGCAAGTCTTTTCTTTTGTATAACATAAGTAAATAATATAAACTCTTTAATATATAACTTTTACTCCTGCTTGTAGCTAATAAAATCACCACTAGACTTATGAAGCACCTGAAAAGGTAACTGAAAGAATTTATTAACCATTTGTGTGTATGTGTCTGTCTGTATGTCTGTATGTATGTATATATAGTTTACATATCTTGGATACAAAAATCTTATCAGATAAATTTTATAAAAATATTTTTACCATTGACCACTTAACTTCATATCCTAGACACTTTAAGACTGTATGCACAGAAGTTTTTCAGTTGCAAATCATCAGAGTTATCTATTTTATCCTTTGCAATTGCCTCTATCTTTTGTTTGGTTAAGAATATATCTCTTGGGGCGGCTAGGTGGCGCAGTGAATAGAACGCTGGCCTCGGAGTTTGGATGACCCAAGATCAGATCCGGCCTCAGAAAATGAGCACCCACGCATAAATAATGACTAGCCGTGTAACCTTGAGCAAGTTACTTAACCCCAATTGCTTAAAAAAAAAAAAGAATATATCTCTTACACATAATTGTAAGAGGTGCATGATCTGTTTTTCATCTAATATTTTTATAGTATGATCTATAATATTCATAGTATTATCTTTAATATTAAGTTTATACTTCCATCAATAATGTATTATGAAGTGTGGTGTAAAGTGCTGGTCTAAGCTTAACTTCTGCTGGACTATTTTTCAGTTTTCCCACTGGGGTTTTTTTTTTCTTTCATTTACACAGATTTTCCCTAGGTAACTTATGTTTTACACTATCAAAACATTGGATTCTGAGTTCTGTTGTTCCTAAATCTAGTCTGTTTCACTGATCTTTCTTGCTTTAAAAAAAATCAGTAGCAGATAGTTTTGATAACTGCTGCTTTATAATATAGGTTAAGTTCTGTAAGTGTTATTCTTCTTCAGTGCTATTTTTCAATTCTTTTCCTTGGTTATTCTAGACCTTTTGTTTTGTAAATGAATTTTGTTATTATTTTATCAAACTGTGTAAAATATCCCCTTGGTAATTTGATTAGTATAGCATTAAAAGGGTAAATTAATTTTGGTAGTTATTTTTGATATTTTGGCATGTTCTAGCTTTGAGCACTGAATATTTCAACAGGTAATTATTAGGTTGTTCTTTAATTCTTTAAGGAGGGCTTTATAATTGAATTTATACAAGAATTTCAATGCTTTGGGAACTTGATTTCCAGATATTTGGAGAAGTTTGTAGTTATTTGGAAAGGTATTTCCCTTTTTAATAGTTTCTTGTGTTTTTTTATTATTATAAAGAAATGCTATTGATTTTTGAGGATTTATTTTGTAGCCTACCATTTTGTGTTGAAACTATTGACTCGATTAGTACTTTTACAAATTCCCTGAGGTTGTCTAAGTAAATCATGATATCGTCAGCAAATAGGATTGCTTTATTTCTTCTTTACCTACTTTTTTTCCTTTAATTATTTTCTCTTGTCTTATTGTATTGCTAATATTTCCAGAATTGTATCAAATAATAGTGGGGGGAGTGAGTATTCTAGTTACACTCCTGCATGTATTAGAGAAAAGATTCTAGTGTATCCCCATAATATATGATGCTTGCTTTTGGTTTTAGATAGATGCTTTTTATGACATTTAAAAAAGGTCCTTTTTATGCCTGTAGGTTATAAAGGTTTTTTTTTGTTTTTGCCTTTTGGAGGGCAATTAGGGTTAAGTAACTTGCCCAAGGTCACACAGCTAGGTTTTTTGTTTGTGTGTTAAGTGTCTTTTGTGTGTTAAGTGTCTGAGGCCCGATCCAAACTCAGGTCCTTCTGACTCCAGGGCCAGCGCTCTACTCACTGCGCCACCTAGCTGCCCCAGGTTATAAAGTTTTTAGTGTAAGAGAGTATTGTACTTTGACAAAGACTTTTTGCATCTACTTAGGCATCACCATGTAATTTTGGATGTTTGTTTTTTTTTTAATATGATTCATTATCTTATTGTTTTCTTACTGTTGAACCATCCTGGTGTAAATATCAGTGGATTACAATGAATGTTTTCTTGGATAAACCTTTGTAAACTGTTTTATAGGATTGTCTTAAAATTTGTCAATATTCGGGGGTGGCTAGGTGGCACAGTGAGTAGAGTGCTGGCCCTGGAGTCAGAAGGACCTGAGTTCAGATCCGGCCTCAGACACTTAACACACACCCAAATAAAAACCCAGCCGTGTGACCTTGGGCAAGTTACTTAACCCCAACTGCCCTCCAAAATGCAAAAAAAAAAAAATTTGTCAATATTCACTAATGATAGTAACCTATAATTTTCTTTCTGGGTTTTATCTTTACTTGGTTTAGCTATTAGCACTATATTTCCCTTATAAAAGGATTCTAGAAGGGTTCTTTCTCAGTTTTTGAGAATAATTTGTGAAGTATGGATCTTAACTGTTCTTTAAAAGTTGGGTAGAATTCTCTTGTGGATTTATCATGTCTAGGGTCTTTTTCTCCACCTTTAGCTGTTCATTTACATCCAGTTCTATTCCATTTTTATCAAATTATTTAAATCTCTATTTTTCTGATTGTTGGATATTTTATATTTTTAATGTATTCTTCTATTTGTTTTGTGTTCTGAGTGTTGTTAGGATATGATTGTGTGTGTTCTGCTTATTTTTTTCATTTCTTCTGTTTTTGCTATGATTTCACCTTGTTCATTTGCAGTTTTATTTATTTTTCTCCTCTCTTCTTTTAATTTGATTAACCAAGAGTTTACTTATTTCATTAATCTTTTCGAAACTTTGGTTTTAGTTTTGTTTATAATGTGTATTTTTGTTTCAGATTTGTCTGTTTCCCCTATAAATTTTCATAACCCCTCTTTGGGGTTTATGTTTATTTATTAATTCTCTAATTTCTCAAATACAAATTCAGTTCAAATACAAATGCATATTTGTAAAACTACTAATTGAGTCAATAGCTTCAACACAAAATGGTAGGCTACAACATAATAGACTCTTTTTCTATTTTGTTAATGAATGTTAGTGGGGATATGATTTTTTCACTGAGGACCCTTTTAGCTGTTTCTTAGAATTTTTGCTATGTTGTTTCATCATCATTTTCTATTACATAGTTATTAGTGATTTGTTATTTGGCTCATTAATTATTTAAGATTTCATTGTTAAGTCTCCATTTGGGTTTGAATCTTATATTTGTGGTCCCACAAATATTGTATTATGTTCTGTAGAGGATGCACTCAACTATACCTTTTTACATTTGCTTGCAATATATCTGTGCATGGTCAGTTTTTATAAAAGTTCCATGTGGTACATAGAAATGTGCATATTCTTTTGCTTTTTCATTTAGAATATGAATTCCATTTAGAAGATAATCCATAAGACTTTTTAGCTTTTCCAGAAATTTGTTCAGTTGCATATCTTCCATTTTATTTATCTTTCTATTAGACTTATCCAAAACTGAAATATTAAAACACTTGTCACTTTTTGTTATTGTCTGCATCTTCTGGAAGTGCAGATAATTTTTCCTTTATGAATTTAGATGCTAAGTCATTTGGAGCATGTAAGTTTATTATTGATATTGGTTTGCTATCAATGGTTCCTTTCAGCATAATGTAGGATTTCTTGTCTCATTTGGTTTTTTGGATGTTTGATTTTTCTTTGATAGCATGATAGCAACTACTGCTTTTTTGGATTCACTGATAATAATTTTTCCCATCCCATCAGTTCTATTGTGTGTATGTCTTATTTTTTAAAATTATAAGCAACATATTGTAGGGTTTGTTTTCTTATATATTTTTAAAACTCTTTTTCATTTTATTATAGTGATTAATCCATTCACATTTAAAGTTAAAAGAGTTGGGGTGGAGTCAAGATGGTGGAGTAGAAACAGCACTTCAGTGCAGCTCCAGCTCCTACCACTTCCAATATATGTAAAAGGGGACTCCAAATAAACTTTGGAGTTCCAGAACCCACAAAATGACACAGAGAAGCTAACCTTCTGCTGAAGATAGCCCAGCAGCCTGGTAGGGAGCAGCCAGTACAGCTCTCTGGGAGCTAAGCCCAGGCCCACGTGAGTCAGAGGTTTTAGCCCCAGGGTGGCCAGATCAGCAACCCAATGGGGGGACTCCAGAACACCAGCAGCTGTGGCATTTCCAGAATTATCAACACATAGATGCTAAGGACAAAGTGAGAGGTAAGTGCAATATGGACTTTGGGACTAGTACTTGGAAGTGCTTGGCTTTTGCCCCCAGGGTGAGAAGCCACTGAGACTCTTCAGCACAGCCTGTGCTGTGTTGGGGCTTCAGCTCCTGGCCTGCAGACTGTGGGGGGACCAGGCAATCAGTCTGAGAGGTAATTGCTCTTGCTTTAACCTTCTTGTATCTGGATTGTGGTCTGGGGTGGAGGTCTTGGGGTGTGTGACCAGCTTGCCAGAGTGTGTAGAGGCCTCAGAGAGTGCACCCAACTAATACCTCTAGCAGCTGAGAAAACCCCTGTGTTTGGGACGGAAGCTCCCCTGGCTGGTGGTAGAGTAGTACTGTGGCAATAAGCCCAAAAGTCAAATAATTGAGTGGCAACATGCCTAGGCAAAAGAAATAAAACAAACAGAAGAATCCAACATTATACTCCTATTTTGGGGGCAAAGAGGATCGAAGCATGGAACAGGAGGTGGACTGTGAGGTCAGAAATCCTGCACCAAAAGCTTCAAATGAAAATACATTAAGAAGCAGATAAGAGAAGTGGAGGAAAAATTGGGAATAGAAATGAGATAGATGCAAGAAAAGTATGAAATGAGAGTCATCAGCCTGACTGAGGAATATAACACTTTCAAAAATAGACTAACTCAAATGGCAAAAGAGCCTCAAAAAGTCAATGAGGAGAAGAATGCCTTAAAAAGTCGAATTTGCCAGATGGAAAAAGAATCTCAAAAGCTCACTGAGGAGAATCATTCCTTCAGAATTAGAATGGAGCAAATGGAAGCTAGTGACGTTATGGGAAATCAAGATGCTGTTAAACAGATCCAAACAAATGAAAGAATAGAAGGCAATGTAAAATATCTCATGGGAAAAACCACTGACCTGGAAAATAGATCCAGGAGAGATAATTTAAAAATTATTGGACTACCTGAAAGCTATGATCAAAGAAAGAACCTAGAAATCATCCTTCAAGAAATTCTCAAGGAAAATTGCCCTGATGTTTTAGATCCAGAGGGCAAAATAGAGGTCAAAAGAATCCTGGGGCGGCTAGGTGGCGCAGTGAATAGAGCGCCGGCCCTGGAATCAGAAGGACCTGAGTTCGGAGCCGGCCTCCGACACTTAATCCGCACAAACAAAAAACCTAGCCGTGTAACCTTGGGCAAGTTACTTAACCCCAATTGCCCTAAAAGGGGCGGCTAGGTGGCGCAGTGAGTAAGAGCACCAGCCTCGGAGTTTGGATGACCCGAGATCAGATCCGGCCTCAGAAAATGAGCACCCACGCATAAATCAAATGACTAGCCGTGTAACCTTGAGCAAGTTACTTAACCCCAATTGCTTATTAAAAAAAAAAAAAAAAAGAATCCACTGATCACCTCCTGGAAAAGATCCCCAAAAGAAAACTCCTAGGAATAGTATAGCCAGGTTCCATAATTCCCAGATCAAGGAGAGAATATTACAAGCAGCCAGGAAGAAACAATTTGAATATTGTGGAAACACAATCAGGATAGCACATGTTCTGGCAATTTCTAAACTGAGGGACTGAAGGGCTTGGAATATGATATTCAGGAGGGCAAAGGAACTGGGATTAGAAGCAAGAATCATATACCCAGCAAGACTGAGTATCATGTTTCAGGGGAAAATTTGGTCATTCAGTGGAATAGAGGACTTTCAAGGATTCTTGATGAAAAAACCAGAGTTGAATAGAAAATCTGACATTCAGACACAAGAAGCAAGAGATGCTTGAGAAGGTAATCATGGAAAAGAAATCATAAGGAACCTATCAAAGTTGAACTATTTACATTCCTACATGGAAAAATGATCATTGTAACTGATGAAACTTTTCTCAGTATGAAAATAGTTGAAGAAGGTTATATGGGCATATGAATATATATGTGAATGTGTGTATATATGTTTACAGGTAAACATAGATAGAGGGCACAGGTCGAATTTAATAGGACGGGATGATACTTAAAAGGTGAAATTAAGAGGTGAGAGAGGAATATAACAAGAGGAGATGGGGAGAGACAGAATGGGGTAAACTATCTCATATAGAAGAGGCAAGGGAAAATGGCTACAAGGCAGGGGAAGAACAGGAAGGCAAAAAGGCAAAATCTCATTCTCATTGAATTTGGCTCAGGAAGAGAATGACACACATACTAAATAGCATATCTCACTCTATAGGAGAGTACGGGGAAAGGGGATGAGAAGGGGAATGATGGAAGGGAGGGCAGGCTAAGGGGGAAGGGAAGTTGGAAACACCCACTTCTGAAAAGGGACAGGATCAAAGTAGAAAATAGAACAAGTGGGAGGTGGGATAGGATGGAGGGAAATATAGTCAGTCTTTTTAAATATATCTACTATGGTAATGTTTTGCATAGCTACACATGTACAACATATACTGAATTGCTTATCTTCCCAGTAAGGGTGGGTGACAAAGGAGGAAGGGAATGAATTTGGAATTCAAAGTTTTAAAATCAAATGTTTAAAAATATATAAATATTATTATTAATACTATTTTACATATAATTAAGAAATAAGATATACGGGAATTGGGTCAGAGAGATTCACCATGCCCTACTGGAAAAGTCAAAGGGGGTATAGGAGAAGATATGGGTGAGAGCAGATTGGAGGAGAGGATATCCTGTGGGACTGCTATTCTGGGGTGGTGGATAGCAGAAAATGGGGAAAAATTGTAACTCAAAATCTGGCAGAAATGTATGATGTAAACCAGAAATTACAAAGCATTTGGGAAAAAAAATAGTGATATCATATATAACCTATATTAAATTGCTTACTGTTTTAGGAAGAGGGGAGAGAGAGAGAAAATTTTAGAACTCAAAATTTTATAAAAATGAATGTTAAAAATTGTCTTTACATATAATTTGAAAAATAAAATACTATTAACAAGGACAAAAAATAAAGTTAAAAGAGGCTTATATTTTCCTCCACATGTCTCTAAAATTGTTTTTTTTTAAGTTACGATTTTTTCCTTTTTTTCTGCTATAAACATAGTGTTATGTTCCTTCAGTTATTTTAATCTTTTTTTTAATGGACCCTGTTCCCAATTATTCTTTTCATCTCACTCCAATCCCATCTCCTCATTTGTTACCCCTTTCTCTTTAGAGTTTTGTATCTTCCCTGACAGCTGCAATAACTCGTATTGTTCTGAGTAAGACACAATGGAAAAGGGGACTCCATGGTATACCTTAAAAGAAAATGGTAGATAGCTACTAGAGGGCAGATCCTCCAATGGACAGGTTGGATGTTTTGATTGTAGGAAGAATAAAGAAAAAATGGAGAGATCATATGATTATAGGAGTCATAGATCAGATAATGAGGATCTAGATTCACTTCTACCACTACCACCACCATATTTATATAAATGAGGAAAGTGAGGCAAATAGAATTATGTGACTTTCCCAGGGTCACAGAGCTAGTATGAATCTGAGACCATATTTGAACTTATGAAAATGTGTCTTCCTTACTCCAAGCCTGGCACTCTATCCACTGTGCCATCTAGTCTTTTGCCTTTATCATTACGATACAAATTTTTAAAATATGCTTTTGTTTCACTTTAAAATCTAGCATACGTGTGTGTGTGTGTGTGTGTGTGTGTGTGTATTTGACTTCCTTTTCAGCTGGACAAAGAGGATTATTTTTAAGGCAGCACTGATCATACAACCAGTAACGATGAAAAACTGCAAATATCATTCACAGACCATTACATTTGTAATCTTCTTCCCTTCATCATTATTCTCTTTCCTCCATTAAGCTCCTCCAGAGTCAAGTGAAGAGCTAAAGGTGACAGTGATAGACAAGAATTTTTATTGTCTTGTCAATACAAATAACCCCCTGGCTGGTAAAATGTCAAACTAATTTGCCAGCAATGACTAAATTCCAGTCATCTCAGAAAATATGGGCAAAAAATGTGCTACAATTGAATTTCATAACAATAGATATTGTTAGAAATGAGGGTATTCCTCTAGTAGGTTGCAACCTGTTACCATAGTTTTGATGTTTATGGCTTAATCACCAGCATGTGGAAAGATACTGGTCACATGTGACAAATAGATTAACTTTCATTATGGAATTTTTGTCTTTCCCTAGTGTTATGAAAAAATTTTCCATTTACTAAGCTGGTAGACAAAGGGTTCTCAGGCAAAGTCCTCAAAAAAGAAAGAATAAGGAGACCTACATTCTGATGTTAGCACATCAAAGAAGTCAGGGCAACTGAGTTATAGGCTCAGAAAGTAATAGCTCTGGGCAGTAAGCTTCAGGAACTTACCAACCTCTCATTAGATTCTATGTTCTTAATCTGGGGTTCTTAAACCCCAAAGCAACTGTGATTTCAGAGGGCATGTGAACTTGGATGAGAGGAAATACATTTATTTTCACTAACCTCTAACTGAAATTGAGTATTTCCTTCAGTTATTCAAAAAACATTATTATGTAAAGGGTTCCATGGGTTTTAACAGACTGTCAAAGGGGCCCATTGCATTTAAGGACCCTTGCTCTAGATATGGCTAATAATACTAGTAATGATACTTTGCATATATAATCTCACTTGATTACAACAACAATCCTGTAAGGTTAATTCTATTGTTATTGTCATTATTTTGCAAATGAGGAAAGCAAGGCTGATAGGTTAAGTGGTAAACATAAGGTCATATAGCTAGTGAGTATCTGAGTTAGGATTTGTTTATACACATTATGCCACATATCTTTTCCAGTTCTAAAAACAAAATAAACAAAACAAAAAACTCCACAACAAGCAAAAAAATAAAAAAACAAAAACAGAAACACAAACCCAAGTTCTTAGTCTCTTTTAGTAATATAGCCTAGGGGCAGAGTTGCTTTAAAAGTGGTGGAAGCTCAGCTTGATGGAGAAACCAAATAGAGACATCTGGATAGAGCAATGGGGTGAGGGGGTAGGAAGCAGTGGCTTTAGATACTTCTCTTAATGATCTATAATGAAGCTATCATTCTTGGTTTTATCTAAACCCTTTCCTAAATCTAATTCAGTCTCCAGGTACTGTAGCCTCTGCAGGTAATATATTAGATCTATTCACACCCTGTTGTGGTTAAAGCACCTTTTTTATTTATTATAACATTTCCCTCCTTAAAGTTAAGTTACCACAAATCTCCCAGGGTATGTAAAGCAGATTAATGGATTGGTTCCACCCATGTAAGGCTGGCTAGGGGATTGCTGCATGGACATTTTCTGATACCTTTGAATAAATAGGAACTTAGTCTAGATGATTACCAAGGCCCTGAACTCTATGGATACACAATTGGGGTTTCTTCAGAGACCTAACCTTAGAGAATACCTGAACTGGAAGACACAGTCCAAAGGTTTTCAGTCCCAATTCTACCATGAAGAATCTGTGAGGTCTTGAATTAATTGACTTAGCCTTTCTGAGACTCTGTAAAAAGGTGATGTGACTATATGTACATATAATACAGAGATATGACTAGGTCAGGTTTTCAAAATGTAGTCAAGTGACACTGAGGGGAGGGAAGCTTTTGAGATCCTTTCAGGCAAAATTCAAAACTACTTTTGTAATAATACTAATTTGTTTTAATTTCTAAATATCAATGAATATTGGTAAATACCAATGGATATAATCCATATAAACAAAAGCTCCTTGAGAGGTCTTTAATAATATTTAAGAATGTTAAGGGGTCCTGAAAACAACAATTTTGAGGATCTCTGTACTAGATGATCCATAAAGTTCCTTCTATATTGTTTCAGTTTTCTTGAACACAATGGCCCTCCCAAGTCTAAAGGAAATGAAAAAATATACACACACACACACACACACACACACACACACACACACACACATTAATTAATTAATTAATGACTGGTTTCAAGATTCTACCTTTCTGCAGATCACATTGGGGAGTGCTATCTAATTGGAACTGGCACTTGGGGAGCAGGAATATGGAGCTGCAGGTAGGTTGAAATAATAGAAATCCATTTCTCTTAGCTCCTGCCCTTACATTGTAGCTGTAATATTTCTATTGGGTATTAAAATACTAAGGTGGTGTGGATTTAAGAAGAGCTGGGGGGAACCTTTAGCTAGATCCACTCCACAGGGCCTAGATGAACCAGAGAATTACAGAATTTTGATGTGTAAGGAATTTAGAGATGTACTCCAACTTACACTTTTTTGTTTTACTTTTTCAGCCCTAGTACCCAAAAGAAATACCCTGCATAGAGTAACACTGAATAAATTTATGTTGCTTTTGAGTTGAATTGAAATCTTTCATTTTACAGAGGTATAAATTTAGGCTTAGAAAAGGAAATATAACTTACCCAGGATCACCACTGTGCCAGCATAGTCAAGTAGCACGAAATTGGTCAAGGTTTGTTGCCCTCTGCTTGGGTTGGCTTCCTCCTTTTATTTCTAAGTCACTCCTTTTATGTCAACATTAATACTCACAGATCTTCACAGAATTACAGAATTTCTGGATTAGAAGGGTCCATTAAAAAAAAGAGTTAATCACCTATAACTACACACAAACATATAATGTATGTATACATGTATATGATTACAAAAGAAATCAATTATACTGAAGTATAATTATCAAAAACTTTTAGTTGTTTTTTTTTTTTAGGTCCCTGACCTACTCCAAATCCCTACTTATACAGGAGTCTTCTCTATAATTTACCTGGAAAATAGTCATCAGCCTCAATTTAAAGACCTCTAATTGTGGGGAATCAGTATTTCTTAGGATAGATAACTCCATTCTTAAATAGATTTAGTTGTTGGGAAGAGTTGTTCCTTACACTGAGCTTTCTTTACATCTGCTGTTCTCTGGGGCCAAGCAGAACAACTCTAACAATTAGATTCTCTGTAGGAGGAATAAACTACTTCTGGAAATTGTGGATTTACTATCACTAGAACCCAGTCCATAGAGCTGGATCCAGAAGAGTGCTCTAACCCTGAATTTGGCTGTTTGCCTTTTGAGATTCCTGGTTTGTCTTTGAAACATCTCTTTGGAAAACCAAACTGAAACCTTTTGCATTAGGAGATGTAGACACTGTTTCTTTTGGTTCCTGCTCCTTTTCTATTTAGATACCTTAGAACAGAGGTGACACACAAGCAATTCCTAGGCAGCATATAGCCCATACCATTTCTGAATGCTACTGGAACCATATATAAATGAGGTTCCTATCTGATATATTTATTTTATTTTTTTTATTTTTTTTGCTTTTTGGAGGGCAATTGGGGTTAAGTCACCTGCCCAAGGTCAAACGGCTAGGATTTTTTTGTTTGTGTGTGTTAAGTGTCTGAGGCCGGATTTGAACCCAGGTCCTTCTGACTCCAGGGCCAGTGCTCTACTCACCGAGCCACCTAGCCTCCCCCGTATTAATTTTAAAAAGATATATGTAAACATGTGATATTCTAAGTCATTATATAGAGGGATCTTCATGTACAATTTAGTGGCTCCCTTTTTCTATCTGAGTTTGACATCCCTGCCTTAGAAATCTCTAATCGGGGCGGCTAGGTGGCGCAGTGAGTAGAGTGCTGGCCCTGAAGTCAGAAGGACCTGAGTTTGGATCCGGCCTCAGACACTTAACGCACACACAAACAAAAACCTAGCCGTGTAACCTTGGGCAAGTTACTTAACCCCAATAGCCCTCCAAAAAGCAAAAAAAAACCCAAAAAAACCAGAAATCTCTAATCTTCCCCACTTCTCCTTCCCTTTCATATTCTTCAAGAAACCATCAGAAAATAAAATAAATAATAAACAAAATAAATAATAAATGAAATTTTAAAAAATCTATTAAGTTTCCATATTGAACATTCCTCTCTATTTCAATATATCATTTACAAAAGATGGGGTAGAGGTGAGATTGGAATGAGGAGAAAGATTTAGAAAAATGCAAACATTTATTAGTTTCATGGCCTTAGTTTTCCCTGAATCTTTCTAGGTTGTCTGGCAAGGTGGGGAGTAAAAAATGAAATTATCTCAAGGCAAGACTTTTGTTCTCTGGGCCTCGATTTCTCAATCTGTAAAGAGAGGGAGTTAGACCAGATAATCCTTAAGATCTCATTGAACTCTGTTTCTCTGTAATTCCAGGATTCTGTGGATCTGTTTGCTTTTTTATAACAAATTTTAGATCATGTTAAGACTATATTTTGAAGTTATGTTAATACATCTTAAGGTTTTTCTATAAAGGGTATATTTTTAAAAATCTAATAATAGCATTCCTAAATAAACCTCCTTAGTCATGGCATACAGTTCTATTTCACATTCCAATCAGTATGACTAGTTAAATGAAAAAAAAACCTTAATTGGTTCACACATTGACAATGATATTATTTCATGCTTCTCTTATGCAGTTTGATTATACAAGCTATTCCTTAGTAACTAGGAAGACATTTTGCAAATGGAGAACAGCAGAGCTGGAAAAAAAAAGGGAGAAATGTGGGCTTGTATCATTATCTTTTTGAAAAAAAAAACTGCTTTATGGAGAAAGAACTAGAAAGGTTTGGAAATAGGGACATTTGAACTAGTTCTACTCTTAATTCTGTCCATGACTCTATGACCTCAGATAAGCCTGTCTTCTCTTCCATAAGATGCAGGTGATACCTGCCCCCTACCTATCTCTTAGAGCTGAAAACATTTATTACATTTTTTCTAAGTCCAGAAACGATTTGGAAGTCTGAGATTGGTGTGACACAAATACAAGGCGCTAGCACTGTTATCTCAAAATAGTTTACCAAGTTGACTTAACTTCTACAACATCCTTATGAGTTAGGTAGATAATCTAAGGCCTATTTTAAAGATAAGAGGGCTTAAGTCCCTCTCCCAAAACCATTCAGATTTGGTGCATGAGCAGGGATACAATTATTAGGTTGAGGCCATAAGGTCAAAGCCTGTGACATTTTGCAGGATAATCTCAGAAAAAAAAATTCTCTTTTTTTCCCCAGCAGGGGACAAGAAGAACCAGCATCTTTATTCTTCCTGGTTTTCAATCTATGGCTCTTTATAAAATTGTTCCAAAATGCAAGGCACCTTTTCTCAATGCTATCCAAGGGGAGCCAAGTATTTGGAGAGCTATTAAAAGAAATTGTTATAATGATGAGACATATAATGTGATTTAATGCCAGCTAAAGCCAAGGTATCCATCAGGAAAAGAGAGAGACAAGGAGGGGGTAGGGCTATCATGAAGAAAGAAAGGGAAAAAGGCAGCATAATACTGCCTAAAGCCAGCTCAAGAAAATAGTGGGAGAGGTGGGCAGAACTTTAATATTGCCCCTTTACAAATAAATGAGCAATTGGTATAGGGAAGCAGGATTTAGTTGTTAATGCAGACTAAACCTACTGACCATTTTATGACTTCAGGAGCCAGATGTGCATCAGTTATTAAGATGGTCCATTAGTTTTTGGCTCTTGTACCTCTTATCACTCCATCATAGACTAAAACCAATCCCAGACTGGTCTTCAGACTTATTAAAGGAACTGCACGATCTTGTCCTCCTCCTGCCTCTCAGCATCAGCTTCCAACTGACTGGGTGACTCATTCATCTTGACCTCTCTCAATGAGACCTGCTGTAGGACTACAGTGGATAAGGCACTAACTCCACAGCTGAGGGCTTTCAGGACTTTAATTAGCCCAGTTTGCTTCCCCCAATTCAGATTCTGTATGATTCCCTCTGGGGGTGTCACAATTTTGGCAAAGACAGTTGGTTTAGGGAATTGCTGGTATTTTTCCTTGGGCTTGTTGACAGAGGTCAGTGGGGAGCAGAACAATATAAATTAAAATGTAAGATCTTAATAAAGCAATGTTGAAACCAATTTAATCCTTGTCTGCTGGGTTAACCCCTTCTTCCAAAGTTGAACTCAGGCAGAGTTTCTTATATGACCTGTCCAAAGGACAAGTGAAATTGTATATTAATAATAAAGAAAGAAAAAGAGAGAAAATGACCCTTCCTCATTATGTTGCTACTGAAATAGATTATAGGTTTCCACCTATAAGGGCAAGATTATGCTAGAGAGCTTATGTTTTGGAAAATGAAAGAAATTATTTTTGTTGGAGAAGGGAAAATAGGAATCAGCTCTTTTTCTAACAAATTCTTCTACGTAAAGTTTTCTATAAAATCATGCTTCTTGATGAATATGATGAATACAGAGAAACATGGAAAGACTTTCATGAATTAATCCAAAGCAGAGTAAGCAGACCTAAGAAAATAGCAAACACAAAGACTACAACAGTGTCAATAGGAAAAAAAAGCAACAAAACAATACAAATGAAAATGCATGTTGTAAAATTGCAAAGAACAAATTTGGTCACCAAGAAGAGATAAGAGAAGACACCAGGTCAAACCACTTCTTTTCAGGGAAGGGGGTCTACAAGTGTCGATTTTGCAAATATTGTCAGATTCCTCCCCACACCCCTCCCACACCATCATCCCCCTTCCCCGTATATTGATGTTTTGTTGTTTTTTTTTTTAATCTTCCTCTTTGTCTTTCAAAATATTTTTATTATAAGAGATGACTTACTGTGATGAACAGGAATACAGGTAGAAATTTAAATGATGAAAAACCAAATATATCAATGAAATTTTATTTTCATTTTCATTTCATGGACTATGATAACATTTTATACATTAATTAATGAATTCATCACATTCCCCTTTATAGTACTGTTATTTGTGTGATTGACTCATCGCCCTATTAGACTCTAAATTCTTGACACCACTGCTTTAGAGAGATTTTGGAGTTCATTTAGATAGTCTATAACTGGTTCCAGTCAGGTGACCATATGGCGAAAATTTGGCCCATCAATTGACTGCTGAGGCATTCAAAAGGTCGCAGGAGGTCGCTATTTTATCTCTGGTACTTTTAGCTTCACTCTCTCTGGTGGTATGATTCTTTCATTCATGGAATTTGGTGAGTGTTGTGTGTTATAAGGGAAGAGTCCTAGGATAGTGGTGTCAAACTCAAATAGAAATGAGGGCTACCTATCTATAGATAAGGATCACTGTACTCTGTATATTGACTTGATTTTGGAAATTTAATGTTATCTATGTTTTTATTTTATTTTTATTTATTCTGTTAAATATTTACCAATTATATTTTAATCTGGATCAGGCCTGAAGCAGTCTCATATATGACACCTCTGGCCTAGGGGCCTTCCCTCCTCTGAGGTCATGCAGCTCCCAACAAATGGGCCTCAGTCCTGGGCCTCTGCACTTGTTCTTTTCTGTTCTAGGTGATGGAAGTAGAGCCTCTGACCTGGTGAGTTTAAAAAGTTCAGAAAAGAACATTACAGGAATCTTGGGATCAAGGTATAGGCTGAGTTTGGTAGCCAGGGAGCATCCACATTCAAAGGATCAAGGAGTGACCTTCTAGTACCTCAGTGCAGCAGTACCTGAGATAAAGCCACTTTCACAGTCATGCTCCATTTGTACATGAACTTGATGAGACCAATGCTAAGTAAGAACTGAGGTAAGAGCTGAGCCTACTCTTCCCAAAGACCAAGAATTTATAGTGGAAAATTTGACCCCACGTATTTAAAGGAAATTTATGTATCTTGGTTCTTGCTATATTTTTGAAGCAAATATCTTTTTGTAAAGATAATTGATGTTGAATACTAAATGGAAGTAGAGTGCTAGTCACTGCCACCTAACATTGAAGGGAACATAACTTCTGGGGATTTGAGCTGATGGAATTAGAGAAGAGAGACACACCATAAGCCTTTCAGAGAAGACAAGAATTCTGATAAGCAATGGGCCTGGCTTAGCTCTGGGAGGATGGGCCAGTTACAACCATATAGTAACATTGGTAAAATGTTGGTATTAAAAAGATGGGTCTTTTGTAGAAGTTTAGGATTACTAAAGGAGATTTCTATTTTTCTGACAGCAATGTAGCCTGTTCTCCTCTCATATAATCAGTGCTCATAAGTGAGTAAAAAAAATACTCTAGATTTGGTTAGGAGATTTAGAAATGGAAAAAATTGTAGAAATCATCTAGTTCAAGCACTCCTTACCAATGAGGAGACTAAGGCCTGGCTAAATTAGGCAATTTGCCCAAGGTCATATGGGTAGTAAGTGACTGAGAGCAGAATTTCTGACTTTATATACAGTGGTCTTTCCACTACATGATACAACCACAATGACAGTCATTATCAAGTAATGTGAATATCTGTCATATACAGAAGGAAACAAACGAATGGATCAATAGAAGAAAGGGCATTGTCTGAGCACAAGATGTTGTGCTAAGCACTGTGAATACAAACATACAGTACAATGAGCAAGACATTTCCTTCTCCTCAAGGAACTTACATTCTAAAGAAGACAACCCTGAAAGTGGTGCTAGGAAGTGGGAAGAGAGGAAACTCTGAGGTATGGTTTGTCTTGCTTTGCCACAAAGGACAGCACTCTGGGGAACTGGGAAAGCTGCAGAAAAGCAAATTTGTACTCAATATACATAAAAAACCCAAAACTAACAAAGCTAGCCCAAAAAAATAGAATAAACTGCCTAGAGAGAGGTAATTTCCAGTCACTGAAGGTTTTCAAACAGAGGCTGGATTACAACATCAGGTATGTTATAGAGAAGATGCTTGCTCTGGCACAGGTTATACCACATGACCTCTGGCTTTCCTAGGTTTATATGATTATAAAATCATAGATTTAGATCTGGAAGACACTCCAGTAGTCATGTGGTTCAAAACATTTTAAAGGTGTTTAAACCAAGGTCCAGAAACAGAGAAGTGATTCGCTCAAGGTCACTTGAGGAGTAGGTTCCTTAATTCCAAATCTAGTGTCTTTTTCATGATATGATGACCTCCAACAGGTCCCTTCCACCTATCATATTCTTTGACTCAGTTACAAGTTTGTTCCTTCAGCTACATGGGTAGCACAGTAGTTAGAGCACTGAAACTGTTGTCAGGAAGACTGGAGTTCAAATCTAGTCTCAGTAGCTGTGTGCCTCTAGGCAAGTCACTTAACATTTCAGTGCTTCAGTTTCCCCATCAATAGAATGGGTATAATAATAGCACTTATTTCCTTGAATTATTATGAAGAGATAAATTCTTTGTAAAATTCTTTGTAAACCTTAAAAAGCTATATAAATACTATTACAATAATTATAATTACTACTAGTAGTAGTGGGAAGTCTTCTAATGGACATTCGTTTTGGTTAATTTTAAATTCGTTTTCCCTTACCCAGAAACATTCTCACTTAATCTAGGCTGAGCAAAAAAAAAAAAGTTAACAGAGCATGGGGATGCATTAAGGAAATGATCCTGCAAACCACTGAAGACCTTTCAGAAAGGAGAAAGAAGCAGCAGCTCTGGACTGCTGAATTACCCAGTTATTCTTTAAGCCCCAAAATAGGACCTTTGGGGCTTAGCAAAGAGGCTTGTGGATCCTCTATCCTGTCTATAAATCACTGAAAACTAGAAGATTTCTGTTCTTTAGGTAGGAATAAGGTCTCTCCATATGATCTTAGTGTAAGCCCTAGTCCTCACAAGGTATTCACCCTAAGAAAAGGATGAAAAAAGAATACTTCCAGTTAAACTTGTATATTTTACTTCTCCAGTTTCTCCATTCAGAGGCTGAGAAGATTACTGGTGCTGCATTCAGCTTCTCCTTCATCAGTCTTAACACAAATTATACCTTGCAAATAATACTCATGACACTCTTTGCCAAAGAAGAGTAGCTGAAGTCTGACCAGGGCCCCATCAGAAACCGTTTAGTTAAAGAAGAATAAAAAAGATATTGGATAAACCAGAAGGCCATCTATAGTGTAAGACTCTGTATTGTAATCACCACTGTGATCACGTTAATTACTGTCACTGGTATAGTGACAAATGACATTCACTCATTCCTTCATTCCACAAACATTTATTGGATTTCTCCTCTCACTGAAGCCTTTCATTCAGTACCATAGATCTATAAAAGAGATGAAAGGTGTTCAATCCTGATGATTCAAGTCTAATTAAAAGACATTCTCTTCTTTGGCATTTTAAACTTACTAGGTGTCTTCAAAGATTCATGGATTCATGGTATCAGACACTATTAAAGTAGAAACTACTGAGTGTAGGGATTGCCTCCATTTCCTTTCCTTTCTATGACAGTGTATAAGAACATCATAGAGCTTAGGAAATATTTATTGGATTGAATTGACTAGTATTAAGAGAGATGTAAGGGACCTTAGAGGTCTGTCCAATTTCATGCTTTGGTACATGAAGAAACTGAGACCCAGAGAGGTGGAGGGATCCATTTACAGGTCCAGTTGCTACCTGTCTACACAACAGGTTAGTAAGAATATTTGGCACTAGAATCCCAAGTCTCTAGCTCTAATGTCTAGGAGCACAGAAGGTTTATGACCTACAAGATGGCTATGTGGTTCTAAACTAATTTAAAATCTCATTGAGAAGCCAACCTATACTGAGAAAACATTTAAAACACCCCTGAACTTGAAGTCAGAAAACCTCTAAATCTAGCTTAGACTAGACAACCTCTAAGGTGCCTTTCAAAACTAAAATTTTCTAATTTGATGGCTTAACTGGAAAGCAATATTAAATAGATTAGGACAAATCTGCTGTGTTGAATATAATCAAATACCAAAATATAAAGTATAAACTAGGGCAATGGGGAATCTGGTTCATCTTTCAGAAAGCTTTCCCATCTCTCCTCTGAAGCCCCAGAACATTTTCTTTGTACCTCTCTTAGAACAGTCATTTCACCTAGAGTTATATTTAAGTGTCTGAAGTACTCAGAGAATACCTTCCCTACTAACCTATAATTTCCTTGAGGGTAAGGATAATGCATTTTTCATCTCTGTAGGGTCTTGTATATAGCACAAACTCAATGAATATGTGTAGAATTGGAGGTGCATAGAATTAAAGAATACTGGGAGAGTTGGAAAGGACTTTAGGTAACATCTGATCCAAAAACCTTATTTTACTAAAGAAGAAATAGATTCAGAGAAATGAAATGATCTCCTCAAAGTCATACAGCTAATAAATGGTATAGTTGGGATTTTCAACTTGCACCAGGTCACCCCTCCCTCTTCAATAGGCTGCCTATTACCTTCAAGGATAAAGGAAATATTTTCCTTACTTTTAAAATCCTTCATAACCTGACCCTTTTAATCTTTCCAATCTTCTTTACTCCCCTCCACTTACTCTGTGATTCAACCTTGCTGTTCTTTGTACATGGTACACCATGTCCTGTCTCAGTTCATTTTTACTACTCACTCCCCACTTCTCAAACTTGGAATGCCCTCCCTCTTTACCTCCACAGCATGGCATGGTTTCCCTTCAACACTCAGCTAAAATACAGACTTCTTCAAGAAGCCTTTCCCAGAATCCCTTACTTCCTCTGAGATTGCTTCCAATTTATCCTTTATTTATTCAGTTTGTATTTGGTTGTGTGCACTTTGTCTTCTTCATTAGAATGCTGACTCTCTGAGGGTGAGGATTATTTTTACTTTTTTTTTCCCTTCCTTCTCTTCCTCCCTCCCTCCTCTTTATCTTTCTTGCACTCTGCTTTTTTTCTTTCTCTCTCTATCTCTCTTTTTCTGCCTCTCTTCTTCCTCTTTCTTTCTCCTCCTTCCCCTCCTCCTCCTCTTCCTCTCTATCTCTCTCCCTCCTTCCCTACTTCATCTCTTTCTCTTTCCCCCTTTTCTTTTTTAATCTCGTTTTTTTCTTTCTTTCTTTCTTTCTTTCTTTCTTTCTTTCTTTCTTTCTTTCTTTCTTTCTTTCTTTCTTTCTTTCTTTCTTTCTTTCTTCCTTTCTTTCTTTCTCCCAGTATTCGCTTACTAGCACAATGACTGATAAAGCTTCTTGACTCTTGTAAGTCAGGAATTTGGACTGCAAACCTAGGCAGTTTAGGATTGTGGAAAAAGGACATGAATTGAAAAGCCTTAATTCTAGCCCTGGATCTGCCAGCAGCCCACAGTATAACCTCTAGACAAGTTACTTCTACCCCTAGGCCTCAGTTACCCTTAGCTGCAAAATGTAGACTGCAGTTAACAGTGAAAGCACAGTACTAGCATATAGTAGGCACTTAATAAATGTCGACTGATAGATGATGTGATCTCTCAGGCCTTGGGAACTCCAAAATTCTCTAATTCTTTGAAAGGGACTAAATGGCCCTTACTATTAGCCCCAGTTGTATTGAGTCTACTTTAAAAAAAAAATGACGATGGCAATCACTCATTAACATTCCTCCTTGAGGCTCTCTTCCCTGACCGGCTACAGAGCCGTGCACTGGGTCAGGTCAAGGTGCTAGCTTGCTGACGGAGGAGGGAAACTGCTGGCCTCGTAGCCTTGGGAAACCCCTCTGACTGGAAAAGACTAGAAGAAAACGAGTGGCGGAGTGGAGAGAACATTCACGACATTGGGAAAGTGTAGATAGCTTGGGGCCAGCCGCCCCCGCGGAAAGGGCAGCGTGGGCAAGCCGCTGAGGGGGCTGGGAGAGTGAGGAGAGTGCTGGGAGAGGGCAGCCTGCGCTCACGCGTGGGAGGTTCGGGCGGCGGCGGAGGCTCAGCCTGTCCGGGGCGCTCGGGATCGCCAAAGCGCAGCTTGGAGCAGCAGCGCAGCGTAGCACTGGGCAGCGCACTGCAAGGGAGACTGGAGAGCAGCACGCGGGGCGGCCGGGAGTCCCCAGCAGCTCCCCCCACTTCGCAGACCAGCCAGCCAGCTACCCCTCTGCCTCTGACTTCAGTTCAGCTCCACCCCCGTGTGGCGGCGGCTCCCTCTGTCAAAAACTGCGCTCGGCGGCACTAGCCCAACCACGGGAGCCAGCTACACCTGCCCCGGCGCCCTCTCTGTCTCTGTCTTCCCGCCCCCAACTGGACCAAGTTGGATGGAGTTGGGGTCCTGAGCCCCCTTAATACAAGGTCAGAGGTGACCCTCTACTTCCACTCCCCGTCCGGGACCCTCTTCTCTTGTCTGCTCAGCTCCAGCGATGGGAAAAGTTGGCGGAGGCAGCGGTGGCGGCGGTGGCGGCGGCGGTTCCCCCACCCGGCTCGGCGCGCTCCTCGCCCGCACCGGGATCTTGCTTCTCTGCGCCCGGGGCGCCTGTGGCGGGAGCGGCGGCGGGGGCGGCTCCTGTTGCCCCTCGCCGTCCCCCGGATCGGCCCAGCGCTGGACACCAGCTCGAACTGGGACACCACCTCTGGGGCCCCAAGAGAAGCCGGGGCCGGCCGCTGTTCCTGGGGAGCAGCGGCGCTCCGGGGCTCCTGCCAAGCCGAGCAGAGCGTCCGCGACTCCCATGCCATTCCCCCGTCGCCCGGTGTTTACAGTGGCCCCTGGGGACAGGGCTCTTTCTCTAGAGAGGGGCCCGGTCGGCGACAGCGGGGCCGGAGGACTTCCCTCTATCCGGAGGAGACGGAGTGAGATGGAACAAGAAAAGGAAGATCGGGACAACGGAGAGGGCAGGCGCCCCCGGGGGCCACCGGGGGACGGAGGGCAGCGGGAGCCTGGCAAAGCCACCCGGTTCCGGCTGGAGGAGCTGAGACTGACAAGTACCACGTTTGCGCTGACCGGGGACTCAGCACACAACCAAGCCATGGTCCACTGGTCAGGTCACAACAGCAGTGTGAGTAGCGAAGAGGAGGCCAAGCCTCCCGGGAGAATGTGTATGGGGGTGGGGTGTATGTGGGTGTGGGTGTGAAGGTCCCTTCCTGGGAATTGGGGGAAGTCCCTGGAGCCCAGAGCTGGGAAGGAAATGGTTGAAACAGGCAGAGGGAATAAGTAGAAACTGGGAAAGGGGTCTTCTGAATTTAGTATGCTACTGTCTATCAGTTTCTCTCCTCTCCCTCCCCCCATTTTTTAACCCAGGAGTAATAATACCTCCTGTCAATCTTACCACCTTCTTCCCCCAAAAGCAATCCAGTGAGCGTCGCTGAATATCGAAATTTTCTAAAGCAATTGCAGTTCAGATAAACTATGTTCGGGCCTCCCTTGCCCCCAGTTTATGGTAATGAAGACTGTGACCATGCAGATAATAGCATCTTTTTTCCCAAAGTATTAGGAACATGGAAAGTGAAGGGTTAAATTTTCAGGCAGCTTGAAGTGTCTCTTCCTTTATTTGCAAGACTTAGGGGCTTAGTGTATGAGACACAAAAGTCTTAAGGTGTAGAATATCCATGGTGTGGAACCCTGTACCCCCTTCATTTCCCCCATCTTCTGAAGGACTGCAGTGGCAGGCTGGTGCCCTTAATGTATTCCTGTTTCTTGGGAACAAGCGGATGCATGTTTCAGGGAGAACACTCCAGCATCCCCTAACAACATCCGCGTGTGTGTTGTCAGAGTTCGGGGTTTTCCAGCATGTGAATGAATGGTTGTTCTAGTCTAGTACTTCCTGGTCCCAGGAAGATCAGACATAGCAGTTACAACAACCCCCCTGTTCTTCCTTCCTTTGCTTTACCTCTGGTGAATAACAGCAAATGTAGAAACCCATTTTGTGGGTGCAAGGGATGAGCTGGAATACAAATGGTTGAAGGTGGGGGGAATCAGCTGTAGGCGGACTCCTCCTTTCAACATTTCTGCTAGATAAGAGGTGAAGATTGAAAAAATTAATTCTCCTTTTTATTACAAACGTTGTCTCTTTTGAAGTGGAGGGTGCTGGGTGCTGCTCAAGTTTAAATGAACTTGGAAATTGTAATGGAGAAAAGGCATTGTGAATAGCTAAAGAAATTTAAAAAGTAAGGAAACTTCTATGGGCTGTCATAAAGCAGACAGGAAAGTATTAAAACTAGGGATGGGAGGTGGGAAGGAGTATTCAATCAGAAATGTGAGATTTTATTGTTCATACTACATACAGATTATTCAGCCTAGTACCCTTCATGATATTTTCCATTGTAATGTAATAGCTAAAAATTGTTCCAGAGCCTTGTCACTTAGATAGCTGTGTTCATTGTCAATTCCTAATAAGGGGAGCTGCTTGTATCCAGAAGGCCATTATTTTAAAATGCTAATTCCTTTAGTATACCTTTAGGTAAATCAGGAATTAAAAAAAAAAAAATAGCGTTGATCATAACTGTCATTCAAACATCCACAGGGTTTTCCTTGGAATTCAGCCTTTATGAAAGGGGCTAATTTTATCAATGTTTGAGAAACTTCTTCAATTATTTGATCAAAGAAATTACTTCCATTCATATTCTGCACACTTTTGCCCTATTTCTTAAACCTAAACTCTTGGATCTTTTATGTCATAACCACTTAAAATACTGCCCCCCCCCCCCCATTTGAACTTGTGTCTTCTTAAACTGATGGAATAACTTTCCCAGTGCTTTAAGTGATTAAGAAAAAGCTTCTGGCTTTAAAGGCAGGTTTTAAATACATCAAACATGTAGGTCTTGTCTCACTGGGAAGCAAAAGACTTTTGACTTGAAATATTTCTGGCTTTTACTGTTATCCAAGCCGTAAAATATCACTTACCAATTAAACCCTTGCTTTAGTTCATCTCTCAAAATGTCTTGGAAAGAGCGAGATGGGTATTTTCTTGGCAAATAAGATGCTCTCCATTTAAGAAGCACCCCAAGATCATTTATGTCTATATACCTGAGACCTATAGGGCTGCTTTTCTTTCCTTGTCCATGGATGCAGACCCAGCAGGGCTTAGCTGGGCTAGTGATTTGGAAAGGTAATATGCAAAGCCTTCTGAAATGTTGTAATTGGCACTATGGGATTTGACTGCTGAATGTTTGACCATCCACAGCTACCTAGTCATCGCCACTCCTGCCCTTTAAATATTTTGTCTCTGGAGAAACAGCCAACTTGAAAAGGAACTTGGGAAGCAAGAAAAAAGAATAGTCATTAGCCATTACTGTTTAGAAGAGGAGGGTCAGTGTGGCATATAAAGAACACTGGATTTGTAGTTGGAAAGCTTGGGTTCAAATCTAGTCTTTTTCATTTATTACCTCTCCAACCTATGGCAAATTATTTGACTTACTGGGTTCATTTTCCTCATTTGGAAAATGATAGTAGATGACCTCTAAATTCTCTTCTGGCTCTATGATCTTATCAGTGCCCTTCTTAAAGAGATCATTTACATGGAAATGGTGGGACTTGACTGGGAAGATAGGCATATATGTATATACCTATATGTGTACATATATATGCACATAGATATACATACTACTGAGTGAAACTTGTATATGTGTGTATGCACACGTCAGTCTGTTTCAATAATGAAACTAGTAACATGAATTTGCAATAAATATTGGTGATTGCTGATAATTGTATACATGTAATAATAGCTAATATATAGATTATCACTCTAAGGATGGTGAAGTACTTTTTAAACACTAGCTTATTTGATTCTCATTGCAACACTTTGAGGTAGATGCTATTTATGGATGAGGAAACTGAGGCTGAGAGATTAAAATATTTGCTCAAGGTCATAATGTAACTGGTAACTATCCAAGGCAGCATTCAAATAGTTCTGGTCCCCAAGCCCAGCACTCCATTCTTTACCCCATACCTACTTCTAAATGCCTAGTTTATCAATTTGTTTTCCCATTCTTCATTGCTACATGCAACACATACCTTTTGAAACTGCTTAACCTTTATCTAGAAACCTTTGCCAAGAAGGGGGGCTGATTACTGTAATGCGGGTATTAGAGGTGCAAATTTATGGTAATTATAGGCTGCCTGTCAGACTCCTCAGGAGCCTTCTGTGGTTCTCATGCTTCCCCTTTCCCTCCTACTCCTTCCAAAGATGGGCTCTGGGCGTAGTTTAGAGCAGGTAACAGTTTCAGCTCATCTGTGGGGGTGATGTTCTCCCCTCTACATTGCAGCTGTGGTTTAGGAAAGTTCGTGGAACACCTTGGGATTCTTTGGCATGAAAGGAGCTGGGTATGAATCACTGTCATGAGCCTGATACTGTAAGCAAGAACACATTGCTTCTGCCCTACTCATCTTAGACATGCTGTGCCTTGATCTAATTTTATATAGTGATACTCAGTATGCTAATATATAATGTATGTCTCCAATATACATATGTATATACATATGATCTCCTTACTTCCAAGGAGTCCCAGGATTCTACAGCTGTCTACTTCATTAATTGTTACCACAGTCTGGTTAGGTAGGTGGCAAGCATTATTATCTGTTTCACATTTTTATTCTAGAGTTAATCTAAATATTTCATGAGCTTTATTTTCTCTTGTTGACAATATGTTTTTTTTTATTTTTTAAGAGATTGTAACTTTTGCAAATCTTGTCCATTATTTTGTTGACTTATATTTATAGCCTACTTAACATTGATGTTGCTAAGAGTGTGAATCTCTTCCACTAATGGTTCTGACTTTATTTGTCCTTGGACTTTATGCTTAACAAATTGATGGTATTTTTCACTAGACCCTTCACATACATGTTTGAGCCAGAGAACACTCATTTACTGTTACCCTATCATGCACTGGATTTTCCCACTTCCTTACCTTTTCTTACATCATTCCCTCTGATTCCAAAGCCCTTCTATTTTACTTCCATCTTTCTAATTTAAAGGCATTGCTTGAGGATCAGTCCCATTCTGGTCTCCTCTAGGAAGATTTCCTTGACCAGATTCTCCACTGCCATAAACCTAAGGTGATGTCTTCTTCCTCCTTTTCCTATAGTACTTTACACCTCTTACCTCTCATTCATTCAATAGATACTTATTCATCCATTTCCTATGGTAAAGACTGGTAAAGGTACAAAGACACACACATAGTTGTTGTCTATTAGAAATAACTTTGGGGGTTGCTAGGTGGTGCAGTGAATAGAGCACTGGCCCTGGAGTCAGAAGGACCTGAGTTCAAATACAGCCTCAGACACAACACAAAAACTAGCCATGTAACCTTGGGCAAGTCACTTAAGCCCAATTGCCCTACCTTCCCCCTCCAAAAAAAAAAAAGCAAATAAATTTAATTTAACTTAATTTAAAAAAAAGAAGTAACTGAAAAAAATAGTGAAAATTTCAATATAATAAGTGCATAAGAGAAGGATGAAGTGCTATGAAATTAGAGAGAGAGCAAGGGGCTGATGGATAGAGTGAATGTTGGATGTGAGTCAAGAAACCCAGAGTTTGGATCTCCTTTTATGATACTCCATAGCTATCTGACCTTAGACTGGCAAGCCTTATTTTCCCTCTTGGAGCTTCATTGTCCCCATCTGTAAAATGGATATGAAATCACTTGCAGTGGATATCTCTTAGACTTATTGAGAGCCTCAAATAAGACAAGGTATATAAAATGCTTTTAAATCCTAAAGGTCTGTGTGAATTTCAGCTACTTTTTTTTTAAAGGAGAGATCACTTCTAGATGGATAATTCACTTTTAGATGTGCCTCTGTGTTATACTTGGTGCTTTTCTATTTGGATGAATTCCTCTAAGTGGAAATTTCTGTAGGTAGAGTCTCTACAATCTCACTGGGGAAACAAGGTGTATGTACACTAATCAGAGGATTTCCATGTTATGGAAAACAAATAAGTCTAGGTTCAGAGGATAGGGAGAGTCAGTCCAGATGGTATTAGGGGATTAGGGAAAGTTTCATGATGGAGGTGGCATTTTTAAGTTGAGCCTCAATAGTGGTAAGTAAGAATTCTACCTTGTGTCTGAGTTTAAAAGCATTTTTCTCCCAGAATTCCTTCAGTTAGTGAGTGGAAGCAGCTCTCTTTTTGGATTTCCACATTACACCTTGTGATATAGTTATTTGGGCTCATGCATTATCCCCAAAAGCTAAACTGAGGTTAGAGATCACCTCTTACTTAAAGGCTCATGCAGTCTTTTAGTCCTGTGACCTTAGCAGTCAACTTACAATTCTTCATCTCCCATTCCAGTTCTGAAATACTGTGTGTTAATGCCTTGAGTAAATATGTCCAATTCTTAAGGATATCACTGGCTTGGTAGTGGGCAAGTCTTTTATAATTGGTATGTGTGTCTCTGCATTACACTTTGTATTTTTCTATTTGAATGAATTTCTGTTGGCAGAGAGCCAAGATAATCATAAAGTATTAGGTTGCATTTGGTTTAAATCTGTTTTTGTGAATTTGCAGGAAAAATGCAGTAGAACTTATTTGACCTGTTACCATTCATCTCCATATAATTTGCTTTAAAAAAGAAATGTTATCTCTTGAGATAAAATCCTTTATTTTGAGAATACAACAAAAATGTCTCCTAGATGTTTAATAACATCAAATAGAGTCAGCTTGCTAGGTGGATTTTTAGTCGAAGAATTCAGGTTAAAGTTGACTCTGTCACTTACTAGCTATATGACCTTGGGCAAGTCCCTTGACCTCTTTGACCATTATTTCCCTCTTCTGATTAATTCTTAAGGTTGTATGGAAAATCAAATGAGATAATGCATGTGGAAGTACTTTGAAAACTGTAATGTGTCATCAACATGTAAAAATATTTGAGTATGTGTGTGTATGATCTGAAAGACTAGAATTTCCCAAACCAATGTTTACTGTAAGCTAGTAAAAAATAAAACTTATCCGCCTTAGTTTCTTTGATTCTTTGTAGCCTTAATATAGTGACTCTCTAGCATCAGGGAACAGGAAGAATAGGGATTTGGGAGAAGATGCTTATGAGAGAGCAAAAGGCTACAAGGAGAAGGAACACTCATGGGTTTTAATAAGTAAGGATATTTCATGTAAAAAGTTGCCTTGGCCTAGCATTTGGAAAATGCTCTTTTAGGGTGAACAAAACATGATAAATGGGAAACTGCACTGACTCTGGAAGGACCTGAGTATAATCCCCACGTTTGATACTTACTACTCATGTGACTTTGGGCAAGTTGCTTAACTTCTGTGGGCCTCAGTTTCTTCAGTGGTAAAGTGAGTAGTTGTATTACATGTTAAATGAGATGGTTTTCAGTTTTAGATTTATTATTTCTGTGAATGAACACATTGAGAGGCATTATTATTTTTTTAATCTGTAGAGGAACATGTGAAAATCCTGTAAGAGGAGTCACCAAAGCTCCTGGACTATCTGTGCTTATTCATGGAAATCAAATACATTTTAGTTTTCCGTACATTCGTACCGAGTGCCTATGTGCTGCTCAAAGCATGGGGGAATGATCCAAAGATAAATGAAATCTAGTCTCTGTCTGTAGGAGACTTGCAATCTCATTGGGAAAACAAGTAGCATATAAAAATAACAACTATACCAAACATTTCCATTTTATGGAAAACAAGTGCTACAGGTTCAAAGGGTAGGCATAGTAGTTCTTTCATGGGGTAATCAGGGAAGGCTTCATGAAGGAGGCAGCATATTTTTAAGGTGAACCTTAATAATAGAAAGTACCAATTCTATCATGCATTAGAGTTTGCAAAGCACAGTTTCCTACAAAATCCCTTTAGGAAGGTAGTGTGAGCAATATTGTCCCATTTTACAGATGAGGAAACTCAATCCCAGAGAGATAAAATGATTTATGAATGATCCTACAGCTAGCGTTTGAACTAGGTTTTGAATCCATATCTCTCTTAACCTCAAATCTAGCAGTCTTTTTTTTTTTACATGACTCTCTCTCTCTTAAAGCACTGAAAGATGGATAGGGCTTTGATAGACAAGTAATATGGGTATGTAGAACATCCGAGGTAGAAGAAACAGCCTAGGCAAAGATGTGGAAGTTAGAAATGATAAGCCATAATCCCTGATATCATTGGATTTTCTCATGTCAGATGAAGACTACATTTACACAGGATTTAAAAAATTAAAATGTGTCAACAAATATTCTCAAATACTGGAGGAAAAAATACTTTCCTTCACATTGGAATAGTAGCATGAGTATGTTCTAAATTCATAGAGAAGAGTAAAACAAACAAACTCGTGCATCATAATTTAAAATTAGTGAAATCTAATGTTTGCACTTTTAAATTTCAGCAGGTGAAATCATTGTCTTGTTTTATCTTGACTTCTTCTGTCCACAGAAATGATTTGTCTTCACAAGTGGTTTTTCTTCTGTTTAATAAGTATCTGGTCAGTGAGAGCATCAGAAATTCTGTTCAGGCTGTGAATTCACTTCTCTCCTTCAGCTTGTTTGTTTTATGTCTTCAAACATCATATACAAAATATTTGTTCTGTCTTTGTGTGTATTTCAATTATTGCTATATTTTTCTGGCTGGGAAGTACAGAAAATATACCTGTATTTGCTGACAGGAAGCGATTGCTGAACAGCTTTCCTGTGGCGATTGAGAGAGAAGAAAAAAAAGAGGTTCTGTTGGTCTGTGAATGATCCAATCCCAGGGGCAGTGTAATGGTCACCCCAAGGAGCCATTTGCTTCTCTGTTCAAAATGGGTGGATATTATATACAAATGATCTGAACAAAAATAAAGGGGGATCTCACTGTGTTTGGTTTATAAAGGAGTAGGCATAGGGTAGGCAAAGAAATGCTACATGGGAAAACAAACAAACAAGCAAACAGCCGTACAGAAATCTTAAAGTGTATAAAAAAGATAGACTCTCTGGGTTTTCAGAGTTCTTGGATGTTATATTCCCTATATTTTTAGAGCACTTTTAATTTTGCAAACACCATTTGATTGTCATCCTTACTTACAGCCTACCTCATAAGATACATGATTGATTGATTGATTTTTATATATGCTCGTGAATTATTGAGTTTGGGAAACTTCCTTCACTGATTCCAATCCACAAACCCTCTGCTGTTGCCTGTGACATTGAAAGGATAAATGACTCATCCATGGCCATGGCATGTGCCAGACATAGTATTTGAACATCTCCTTGACTCCAAGGTTGGATCTCTACCAGTTTTACTATACTACCTCACTTTATGGTTAACTAGTTTATCTAAGGTAGAGCAAGTGGGCTTTGAGATCATTAGCAGTTTACTTAGTGGAAATGATGCAATAAGATCCCAAGACTGTTGACTTCCATCTCTGAGGTCTGCGAACTGTGGATTCTTGTAAGGACCCCTTGCTATCCTGCTAGAAAGTGAGGGCCAACAAAAAGAACATGGTCCTTAAGGAGCCATACCTGGGGCTGTGATTCACACTTGGCTACTGAGTCATTGGGTGACTTTGAATAAGTCTGTTAACATCTCTGACCCTCAGTTTCTCATCTGCATAGTAAAGATGTTAGATTAGATGATCCTTTCTTGCTCTAAATTCCTTTAAATCTACAATTCATTTCAAATTAGGAAATATACATTGAGCTCCTATTATGAGCAAGGAATACTATAAGCTTATTAGGTCCTGCAGTTATCAAGATAAAAATAAAAGAATGTATCAAGACAGCAGCGAAAAGAACTCAGGAGTTCGCGTTCTCTAGTGGGCTAGAGAGCCGTGTTTGACAGATGGTTCAGCTCTCATAATTCGACCTAGATTTGCATTGTTGTACCAGGTTTCAGGCCTGGGCCTCTTGAGGCCTTTCCACAGCTGCTCTAATGACTTGTTCTGGGATTTTGTACAAGCAGTTTAGCCTAAGACAAGCCATATAGCATGAAAATTAGGAGATTGTAGTCTCCATAAGGGCAGGAACAACAACTTAACCCTTTGAACCTCCTACAGAACTCAACACAAGGGCCTCCACATACAGGATGGTTCAGTAAATAGAGCGTCTGGGTCTAGAGTCAGGAAGACTTGAATTCAAATCCAGCCTCAGACACTTGCTACCTATGTGACCCTGGGCAAGTCACTTAACCCTGTTTGCTTTAATTTCCTCATTTGTAAAATGAGCTGGACAAGGTAATGGCAAAACACTCCAGTGTCTTTGCCAAAAAAATTCCAAATGGGTTTATGAATAGTTGGATAAGACTGAAATGACTAGATAACAACAAAAAATAGAAATGATTTATCATCTATCCACCAGAAGATTATGGGATTTTGTGAAAGCTAGAAAATGTTCTGACAACTCCCCAGTACACCCTAAAGGTTTCTGGAGTTAACAACAAGGCCAAGGACCTTACTAGTGGAGAATTGTACCCACATTCCCCAACCCCACCCAGTATTTGTATGGAATATCCAGGGCAGCCCTAAGGAATGGAATATAGGGGAGAAAGAACACTCCTGTGTTGACTTAGCTGAGAAGAAGGGTCACAAAATGGTCAAGGTCAATCTTTAGGATTTAAACCAAACTGGATGGGGGCAGGGGCTTAATTTATACATTGATGCCAATTGTATTTTAGCCTTAACTCCCTCTTTTTTCTTCCTCTCCATCTCCCCACCCCTAACTTCTTTAGGAATTAAAGGTCAGAGTACAGAGCTAGAAATTATAAGTTCAGTAAATAAGTATTTATTAAATGTATACTGTGAGCCAATCCACACACCTTATTTTACTGATGAAGAAACTGAAACCTAGGGAAGAAATTACTGGCCCAAGAAAATCCCTCTTTTCAGAATAGACTCCAGACTTGTAGACTGGGGTTTATTGAACATGACTTTTAGGAGGTAATGTTTCTCCCCCAGTGGCTGCTGAGGGCTGACAAGAAGGATTTCTGGCATAAACAGAGCTATTTCTGGGTTGTCTACTTCCATAGTCTCAGGTCACTCACCTGTTAGGTTGGCAGGATGAGAGGCTGCCCCATACTATTGCTCTATCAAAGCTGTGACCTCTGTCCATCTCTCCAAGTGGCTGGTCTGGAGTTATTAATGCATGTCATCTCAGGCTTGTTACTGGTGGAAGATGTGTGGGTTGTGGCATTTGGTTTCTTCCCTGCTGCCTAATGACCCTGGAACCATCAACCTGAACAGCTTGTACACCCTTTTAAAGAAAGTGCTAATAAGAATCTTGTTATCAGAAAATCAGCTAATCATCTCATGCCCTACAGCAAAAAGGATTGATGGCTTTAGTCATTTTTACCTAGCCAGAGCAGCATATACTACTGGAACACAAAATCACAGACCATCAATCCTCTTGCTCCTGGCAAGGGTTGAAAGAAAAGGCTCTTACCCAACCAACCTCTACCCCTACCTCACTTCCTGCCATGCTTTTAATCAGAAGTACTTTCCCTTCTGCTATTGAGATTGGGGAAATCTTATCAGTGACCACCTTTTAGGAAGTTAAATGGTAGGAAAGATGGCTGATTTTTTATGCATTCTGCATAGAGTATAAAGCTGGTATTCTTAATCAGTCTTCAAGATATGAGTGTTGATTCTTCCAGTCATGGGAAAACTGTTAAATCTAGTCATCCACATTCCTGCATTGATCCCCTCCTTTAACCAAAGACATACATTTTCAAGGGATGTGCTGTGGTTCTGGATGCAGTCTGAGTCTTCAAACTCCAGTAGCAGTTATTCAATAGCACTTTTTATAGTACCAATCATACATTTGGCACCTGTCACATATTGCCATGATATGTGGCATGGTTAACAGAGGGTCAGCCTTGGAGTCAAGAAGACCTGGTTGAAATCCTGCCTCTGGTAAAATGAAGGGGTTGAAGCAGATAGCCTCTAAGGTTCCTTCTTGCTCTTGATTTATGATCCTATGACAATAAATATATCACAGTGGCAAAATTGATTAACCCTTTAGTATCCCAAGCAGTCCTCTAAGTTATAGGTTATATATATATAAGTTATATATAAGTTACAGAATTGTTGCTGATCTACTGAAATAGATTGGAATTATCTCACAGGAAGTTCCTTATACTGATGAAATCACAGATCCATATACTTCTGTCCATCAGCAATATTTATCCTGTGTATGCATAAATATATATATGTGTGTGTGTGTGTATGATATATAGATCTGTGATATTTAAGTATAATTAGTATTTTTTGCTATCTAGGGATCTCTGATCATCTTTGCCTTTATTTTAGAAATGACAAAACTGAGACCCAGAAAAATGAAGGTGACAACTCTAGTTAGTGTCAAGCTAAAACTCAAACACAGGTCTTCTAACTACAAATCCAGTGTTCTTCCAGATAGCTTGGTGCCTTTTTGCTTATCGTCAAGGATACACACACATATACACGTAACACATGCATTATATATGCATGCATATGTATATATATATCTGCTAGGTGAGGTGAGACACATATATGCATGCATTTGTGCATGCAAATATACACACGTGTACATATACTTTTACAAACATGTATATGTGCATGCATATCCAACTGTAGCAAGCAGATGTATTTATGTATGTCTGTATTGTGTGCATTATTTGTATGTGAGGATAAGATGATTTCTAAGGTCCTTTAGAGAGCTCCATTAGATAGCAAAGATATACTAATGATATTTAAATATCATGTATTTATATGTCATATATCCATACACATACAGGATAAATATTATAAATGTTTATATATATATTGATAAATATCATATAAATATATATATGTATGACAGACATTTATATCTAATATGTATGCATATTATATACATTCATGTCTATATCTATAGGCACATACAATACACTATGCATATACACACATCCCACTGTATCTAGCAGAGAACATTGTACATGGTAGGTATTCAGTAAATGATTTGTGTCTGAGTAGAGTATATCTCAGGGCAAAATCGAACTGACTGATATAGAAACTGACCTCACAACCTTGGCCTCATTAGTACTGATTTCCAATCAAATGAACTAGGTCAGACAAACAGCTTATATCAGCTACGTCTAGTACCTTCCTACCCCTAACCCTACTTCTAAACCCACTGTTTGCAGAAAATATTCTTCCCTCTTGGTTTCTTCAAAGCTGTTTTAATATAGAAAAGCTTTCTGTGTTTTTTCTTCCTGACATGCATCAGTTGGCTTCTTCTCTGTGATTTTGTTGAGTAGCTAGCTACTTTGTTGATTGGAGGAAAACCAGTTTGCAGGTAATGATGTCACCCTGACACTTCCAGAAGCTTTCATGACCTGCTGTTCTCACTAAAGGGCACATGTGCTCATTTTAGCTGATCAAACATTGACTCGCAAAATGAAGCTCTCCATCCATGAAGGTGAGGGTGTCAGCTGGCCCTGTGCATTGTGGGCAAGGATCAGTTCTGCTTGAGACAGCCCAGTTGATGATGACTGTGAGGACAAGTTCAGAGGGGTACAGAGAACACTTCAGCCAAAGAGATGGGCATGTCTGCATGTAACTTTCTCTTTTCTGGGCATTAAGACAAATTCACCTGGTGAGAATATAGTCAGAAGAATACAGGTGAACAAGTCAGCAGACCTGGGTTTGAGCCTTGACTCCCATGCTTTCTAGCTGTCTGAATATGGACAGGCCAGTGGATTTTCTTAAGCTTGAGATTTGTCATGTATTAAGTTGGAAACATCATATTTGAATTACTTCACATGGTTGCTGTCAGGAAAGTGCTTGCTAGACCTCAAAGCTTATGGAAACTTACATTACTGGTCTACATGTAAAGATTTCTCTTGGCATCAGACTCAGGCTTATTATTTATTTCTTTGCATCTTAGTGATCAGGAAGGGTCAGTGAAGAAGCATCCTAGAATCACAAGATTCTCAAGTTGGAAGGCAGCTCAGAGTCCATCTGGTTCAACCCTTACATGAATAGACATCCTCTCTATGACATATCAGACAAGCAAGTCATCAATCTTTGCCTGAAGACTTCTGGTAAGGGAGAATCCTTTACCTCCCAGTACCCTTCCCAGTATCATACTTTTTGGATAGCTCCATTTATTGGGATCTCTCTCTTTATGCCAGCCTGAATTTGTCTTTTTGCTCTTTCTACCTATTTCTCCTAGTTCTGGCATCTGGGAACACATATAACATCTCTGAATCCTTTCATAAATCACAGCCCTTTGGATACTTGAAGGCAATTATCATATCCTCACTAAGTCATATCTTTTAAGGAGAAACATCCCCAGGTATTTCAGCTGATTCTCACATGCCATTATCCCAAGGGCCTTCACCAATCTGCTTATTGTCTTCTGGAAATTCTTTAGCTTGTCTAAGTCCTTCAGACGATATAGCTTCCAGAAATGAACACAGGCCTACTGATGTGATTTGACTGGCTAGAGCACCTTATAATGCCTAGATATTGTCTCTCAAAATTATATTAGGTTTTTTTTTTTTGAGTCTGCCATTCACTTTAAAACCCCCTTACCTTATCTTTTTCAATCAAATGGCTGTCTGGTAATGCATTCTCCATGTTGTGCTTTTAAAATTGATTTTTTTTAAACCAACTATAAGACTTTTCATTTATCCTTATTAAATGTCATTAGATTCAGCCTAATGAGTCCGATTTTTTTTAGAGACAACATGGTGTAAAGGATAGGGCTACAGATTGCGAATCAGGAAGGTGAGTTCAAATCTCCACTCAGATATTACTAACTGTGTGACCCTGGGCAAGTTGTTTATCCTCTCTGAACTCAGTTTCCCATCTTTAACATGAGGAAGTGGCATTATGGATTCCAGAGTCCTGTTTACCTCTAGATCCATGACCCTACAGTCCTGACTCTGTCACTTGCTACTTTTGCTATTTGTCCTAAATTTCAGAAGTGTGCAAATTTGATAAGAATGTTGTTAATGTCTTTAAGTCACTAATAAAAACCTTAAGTAACACTGTGCCAAGCACCAGTTTCTAGGGCACTGGAGACCTGTTTTCAATTTGACTTTATACCATTAATGATTGCTCTCTGGGCCCAGCCATTTAAACAAGTTCCCAACTGCACTAGCCCAAATTGTATTAGTTCCAAATTCTAGCCCATACTTCCACATCTTTTCCAGACTAGCTTGAGAAACTTTGCCAGATTCTTTGATAAAGCACAGGTAAATTATGTTGACAACAGTCTTTTGATCTACTAACCTTGGGAGAGTGCTTAAAAGGAAATGGAATTTAGTCCAGCATGACCCTTTCTTGATGATGTTTGCTGTAGTCACCAGTTCCTTCTCTAGCTGTCTGACAACCATCCCTCTAAAACTAAAATTCCTCTAGGATTTTGCCAGAAATCAGTCAGGTTCACTGTTCTATAGTTTCTTTATGTGAGTAAATGAATGAATTAGTGAACATATGAATGCATGAATAACAAAAAGTGCTTTATACTTTAAGGTTTTTTGTTTGTTTGTTTTTACTGTAAGCAAATCACTGTGCTAGATGATTAGGACACAAATATAAAAGTAAGACAATTCCTGCTCTTAGGTAATTCACAGTTTAATGGAGGAAAACCATAGAGAATGCTTTATCTGTAAGTCAGGTGGAAAGGTCCCATTGTCCATAGGATGCAGTGGCAAAGCAGATGGCAATATCTTTTATGTCATCTCCACTGATAAAATAGTATTGGTTTCTGATGATGAACCATTTGAGAATTTGATGGCAAGAACTTTATTTTTGACGCATAGTGGGTGCTTAATAGATGTTGATTCATTGATTCTTTTTCTAGGACACCTGTAGCTGTAACTGTAGCATATGCAGAAATATTTCTCAAGCCACATTTCTACAGGTTGCCTCCCAGAATGATGGCTACATGTGCTGGGTTTAGAAATAGGACCAGTGTTTGGGGGAAAGGAATATAGACATCACTGGGACAGTTTCATTAAAGTATCTGGATAAAACAAACCTACAAAATAGTATTTCTGTTTAGCAACTGATAAATTCAGAAGAAATAGTAAAAAATGGAATCCCATTCCTCATAATTATAAAATGCTCAAAATATCTTATGGTCAATCTACCAAGTCATATACAAACATAAAAATAAAATTACAAAACTCTTCAAATAAATAATTGGATGGATGTTTGTTGCTCATGATTGGGTTGTACCAATAACAGTAAAAATGAGAGTGCTACCTAAATTAATTTTAAAACCTAGTACTATACTAATCAAATGATGAAAATGTACTTTATGGAAATAAACAATATAATATAATTGATTTAGAGGAAAAATGTCTAGAATGTCAAATTAAATAATGTAGAAATGAAGATGCATAGGCATTCCAGACATCAAGCTATAGGATAAAGCAATAATTAAGTAAACTATTTGGTAATGATTTAAAAAGAGGAAAATAGGCGAGTGAAATAGATTAGATAAGCAAGATTTGGAAGATAACTACAACGTAGTTTTTTTTTTTAAGTACTAATCTTAAGAGTCTGAGGAACTACCTTAAATTCTGTCTATGATTATTGGTACTAGTGTAACCTTGGGCAAGTCCTGGGGTTAATTTAACCTCTCTGGGGCTTAATTTCTCTACCTGCAAAATCAGAGGGTTTTACTTGGTGGCCTCTGTTGTCCTTTCTAGATCAAAACCTGATTCTATGAATCAAAAATAATTTTTGTCAACTTATTTTTTAAATAAACTGTATAATATGAAGAAAGACTAGTACACAACTAGTGGAACTGTGAATAGGTCCACTCATTCTGAAACTAATGTGGAATTATCCTAGACAAAATGATTAAAGTGTTCATATCCTTTGAGTCAGAGATCTCACCTTTAGGCACAAATCCTAAAGGAAGCCAGTGCCTGGTCCCATTTATACTAAAATATTCACAGCTTCTTTTTTTTTTGTGATAGCAAAGAGCTGAAAACAAAGTAAATCCCCAATGATGGGGAGGTGGTTAAATAAATCCTGGTAATTGAATTTAATGGGATATTATGGCATTGTAAGAAATGGTGAATATGAAGAATTCAGAGAAACAAGAAAAGATGCATGAACTGATACAAAGTGAAAGAAGTGGAACTAGGAAGATAGTATATACAATGAGGGTAACTGTGAATGGAAAGAATGAAAAATGAAAAAATTTCAAACTGTGTAGTTATAATGATCAAGCTTGGCTCCAAAGGAGAGATGAGAAAATACACCTCTTTCCTGTTTTGAGAAGCAGAGTACTATGAGTTTAGAATATAGCTAGGTCTAGATTAGTATGAATAATGAATTCTTCTAAAGTGACTACATTTAAAAAAAAATCACGCTGCATATTTCTATGGGCTGGAGCCTATTACCATAATTTACATAATTATAACTTGAAACAGTGAGAATTTAAATACATATAAACAGTTCAGTGGATTCATTATTCGCACTAATCAGGACTTGGCTATATCACATATAATCTTAGATGTGGTTAATGTGTTAATTTTGTTTAACTGCTTCCCTTTACCCCTTTTCTTTTAAAATCTTTGTTACAAAGAATGGCTCACTGAGTAATGGAGGGTAAAGGTATATATTAAGAAATGACTTGACAAAAATAAAAGCTATCAGTAGCATGAGATGATTTTGTTTTGAAAGAAAAGGAAGATTATTTAGGTACAAGTGTGAAACACGGAGTGGAGAAGGTGTAAACTAGAGGCAGGAAAACCAGTTAAATGACAACAAAGTCTAGGTAAGAAGAGGTATTGAACTGAGATAGTTACAGTGGAAATTGAAAAAAAAAACCATATGGAGGTAAAACTGACAAGATTTATCAATGGGTTGCCTTCAGTGGTGTTAGGGAGTGAGGAATCAAAGATGATTTTGAGATTAGAAGCCTGGGTGACTAGGAGGATGGTGGTGCCATTAACAGAAATAGAGAAATTGGGAGTAGAACAAATTATTAGTGAGAAATAATGAGTTCTATTTTGGATATGTTGAGTTTACATTGAAAGTGTCAGGGCAGGCAGTAGGAAATATGTGGCTGGAGCACTGGGGAGACCTTTTGTGCATTTCTTATCCTGACTTTTTTAGCTTCTTTCCCCATTTAAGGGTGTATTTTTTTTTTTTCAGTTGAGCCTTGCTCGAGTCACCTGAGTAATAGACATTGGGAGGGAGGAAAGGAAGCAAAAGAAAAGAGGATAGAGGGGCTCCTTATATGTTTTGCCCATGGCACTGAATCCTTTAGTGATGACCCCAACAATACCTTCAAAATAATCAAATGATGATTAGTGGTGCAAATGGAGGCTGTAGGTACAAATTGTTGATGGAAGTCTGAGAATCACAGAAGGGGAACTTGAATTTTCCTTCTGCAGGCTTTATCCTTTTCCACTATTGGTAAGTTTAGTAGCCGCTTAACCTCAGTTTTCTTACCTTTACAGGAAGGAATATGAGAACATTGTCTGATTCATTTCCAAAGGGAAGTCATTTTTTGTGATGCATATTAAAGATGGGAGGCTTAGGAACATTTATTATCCTGACTTATGCTACCCAATACAGAGTTTCTGGAGAATTATCCCAAACTAGACCTGCAGAGAGAGAAAAAAGGAGGAAGCCATAAATCTGACCCAAATAAATTAGACCTTGCTATTTTGTGACAGAGGCTTGCAGAAATGTGTCTTATTACAACTTGGATATTTCTCTACCTGGGGAATGGGAGAGTTGGTGGGTGTGAAGCTTGCTTGTAGCAAGATCGAGGAAGTATCTCTTGCTGATCAGTCAAGGAGGTGCATTGAAAAGTGGCCTCTGATTCCAGAATCTCACCAGACCCAATATACAGCATATCCGTTGAGATGAGTCTCAATTGCAACAATTCCTTTTAGGGAAGTTCTAGGGTTTTTATTTATTTTTTTGGATAGGTATTTGAGTGGTTCTGGATTTATGTCCCTTTTAACAAGCCATTTTCACTTACTTTCAGGATCTTGCTTGAAAGAACCATCTTCTTAGAACCTAAATATTTTGTAAGGATAGAAGAGTCATTCTGTTTTTAATGAGAAAACAATTTCAGCAGATAGCTAGAGACATAGCTTATGGGAGTTTAAGAATACAAATGCAGTCAGCAAACATTTATTAAGCATCTAACCTGTAAAAGGCACTATACTAGGCTTTGGGGATAGACAAGAAGAAAACAGTCTTTGCCCTCATAGAGTTTGCAGTCTAATGGAGAGTGGGGTGGGAGGGCATTATACAATAGAATGCAAGTAAACATATATAAAGTAATTTCAAGATAATGTGAATAACAAAGAACTACAGAAAGATTTTGGTAGGAAGTATCACCTGAGATATAAGGTAAAGAAAACTAGTGATGATCCTGTGAGATGAAGAAGAGAAGGAAATGCATTCCAGAGATGGAGGGACCATTTGCATAAAGACAGAGAGGAAGAAAATGATATATGGTATATGGAGACTAGCCCATAAGCCAGTTTCACCGGAATTGAAGTGTGTGAGGGGAGTAATATGAAATAAAGGCTAGAAAAAAGAAAAGGTGGGGCAGCTAGGTGGCACAGTGAATAGAGCACCAGCCCTGGAGTCAGGAGGACCTGAGTTCAAATCCGGCCTTAGACACTTAACACAAAAACTAGCCATGTGACCTTGGGCAAGTCGCTTAACCCCAATTGCCCTACTACCTTCCCCCCTCCAAAAAGAAAAAGAAAAAAGAAAAGGATAAGTTGACAATATCTATAATAAGAAGAAACCTAAGCTTTTCCATTTCTTAGACACTAACCTCTTTAAGTATATTTTTAGCATGCATACCCTTCATAAATGATAAAGTACATATCCATTTTACCTAGACAATATCATATATGCATATTTATGTAAATATACTTTAAAATAATATATTCAATCACACTGTCATCTTTTACTTTAAATAACAAGTGTTTGAGTTTAGCCATATTGGTAAGAAACAAAGTTGTGTCTCATTATCTTTGGGAGGGAAACTGGCTTACCAGATAGATTGCTGGCCTAATAGTCAAGAAGATTTGGGTTTAGATCTCAGTGAAGCCACTTAATAATAACGTGACCCTTAACTTCTTTTCCTTTCAGTTTCCTCATGTATAAAAAGAAGATACTGATACCTGGAGTACTTAACTTAAAGGGCTTAAATGAGATAATGTATACAAAGTGATTTTAAAGCATTATGCAAATATTACTTACTAGTATTATTATTAGAAAACAAATCCATGCTCACCCACCTACCTCAGCTGCTTACCATTCAGGAGAAAGCAGAGGGAAGCAAACCCTCCCTTCCCCCCTTCCTTAGCAGTGGTCCAAAGAGAGCATTTCTTACATAGAGCTAGTCTCCTACATGCTGGTTGATAAGCCAGGCACTCACAGTTTATGGAGCATGATAGATTACTATAGGGCTCTTAGCACAAGCATGGATCCTCCTTTTGACCCATGCCATTAACAAGTCCATGGGCCTTTCCTGTGACCTAGGAACGCCATTGCCCTAGGGTCCCATTGCTTCCCTTAGGGAAGTGTCCCTCACTGCTAGGCTTTGATGGACTCTGCCAGAATCTCCTTCTGACTAGGTTTTCTAGCTTAGCATCCATAACAATATTGCGCCCCTTGAGACCTCAGGTTAGTGCCACTGATGAGGCTTTTCATGTCTCAGTGTTGACCCTAGTGAGTATAGGACAAATAGGGTAAGACCCTAGTTGGATGATTAAGTAGAAGTTATTCCATGTAGAATAAAGATGAATAAGGTATTTTTTTTAAATGCCACAGCACAAACCCTACCACTATATACAACCAAAGACCCACAGGGTTGTTAAAACTAGAAAAGACCTTGGGGTACATCTCATTGAGGCCTTTCATTTTTCCAGATGAGGAATCTGAAGCCCAGAGGTACCAGACTTAATTTGATAAGAGGAACATTTATTAAATGTCTGCTGTGTAGTGCACAGTAGTGGGCACTGGGGATAATAATATGAAAAAGAATATTCCTTCCATGCCTTGAAGGAGTTTATAGTCTCATAGGAGGATAACAAATATACATGTTTTAGAATTTATTTTTAATGCAGGCTTGATGTAAGCTGCATTGAGAGTTGTTAGTGTTACTGGTGGATGTGGGGTCAGGATTTCTGAGTTTGAGTAACAGTGGCTCCTATACCCACTAGGTATATGAGAATGGTGGATTGATTTAAATCTGAGCCTCAGTTTTCCCCTCTGTAAAATGCAGATAATGATAGTACCTGCACTTAGTACCTCAGAAAGTTGTTCAGAGGAATGGACTTTATGAACCAAAAAGTGCTTTATAAGAGTGAGGCATTGGGTTTAGCAGTATTGTTGTTATACAAATCAGAATGTAGCAAGTACATGGGAAGGGTCACGTAAAGAGGGGCGACTATTTAGGGATGGATGGAGGATTCCTGGTTGGGAGATCACAGAAAGCTTCATGGAAGAAGTAACCTACTCCAGACCTTAAAGGAAGTGAATAATTCCACCTGACAGAGATGTAGCTAGAAGACATTCCAGGCACTGGAAGCAGCCTATGCAAGTACAAAGGGCAGAACAAGATCAAATAATAGTAAATAGTCTAATTTCACTGGGCCAGAGAGTGTACAAAAGGACGTAATGTGAAATTGTGCTTGCAAGGTAGGGCCTTGAATGCCAGGATAAATATTTTATATATCATTCGTAGGATCACACGGATTCAGAGCTTGAAGGGACATTGGAAGCCATTTTATCCAACTCCATTGTCTTGCAGGTAAGGAAAATGAGGCTCAATCAAATTAAATTGGCCAAAGTTACATGAATAATAAATAGTGTAGTAAGGATTTGAACTTGTACCCTCTGATTTAAAATACAGTATTTTTTCCACTACAGCACTCCGCTACCTAGTTTTGTAGTTAAGTGAGGAGCTATTGGAGGTCTTAGAGCTGGTGGAGTGAAATGATAAGATCATTTTTTTCAAGCAGATTATTTTGTCAGTAGTTTAAAGGATGGGTTAGGGAGGGGAAAGACAAAAGGCAGGGATTTAACTGGTAGGGAGGCAATTATAATACTCAAGAGAGGTATTGGATTGTAGAGGTGTATGTACCTGTGTTTGTGGAGTGGGGGAGGGAGTAAGAAGATAGATCCAAGACACTCCCTGATGTAACAGAGTGAATAAGTCTTGTCTACTTAGTCACTTAGGGGAGGTAAAGTAATAGAAAGAGTTAAACCCCTTTTTCCAAAGTTTTGAGTCTGGTTAATTAGGAGTTTGATGATATCAACAGAGAAAGGGGAATTAGAAGGAAGAGTGAGGTGGGGGTTGGGGTGGGGAAGAGAGAGAAAGGGACCAGGAGTTCCATTTTGATCATATTGAGTTCGAGGTGTGGGCAGGACATATCCAACCAATAGTTGAGGGGCAAAGCCAGACTGGAGCCAGAAGCCACCAACCTTAATCATTTCCTGCTATTTCATAGTGCCTCAAATATGAGGAAATGTGGTTTATTTTTAAAAAAAATTAAAAGCTTGGCATTTAATTTTTTTCTTCATCTGAATTTGGTGTAAAATTGATTGGATTAGTGAGTTCTAATTCAATCAGCAGAGAAAATCCAATTCTTTTGACCTTTATTTCTTATTCAAGCTACCATATAGTCACTTGTATTTTTAAAGAGCCTTGCTCGTCTTCTTTAAGGCCCGTTGCTTAGATTCCATTTATATTTATATAGATTCCATTTATATTTATATATATATATATTTATATAGATTCCATTTATATTTATATATATATATTTATATAGATTCCATTTATATTTAACCACTCTCACATATTCAAGAGCAACCTATACTGACTACTGTATTAAAAAAAAAAAACACTGTTGAAGGGACTAGGGAAGAGAGGTTTGCACAAGATTTAGTAGGTGGGGGTGACTCATGGAGAGAAGGGGAAGGAAAAAAACCAAGACATTTATATAGTAACTACTGTGTTCCAGGCACTATGCCGAAAACTTTACAAATATTATGACATTTGATCCTCACAACAACTCTTCGAGGTAGATGTTATTTTATTCATTTTACATTTGAGGAAACTGAGGCAAACAAAGGTTAAGCGAGTTACTTGCCCCGGGTCACAGAGCTAGCAACTGTCTGAGGCCAGATTTGAACCTAGGTCCTTCTAAATCTCCAGACCCAGTACACTATCTACTGCACAATTTAGTTGCTTCAACATATGAGGACAAGCAAAATTCCTTGTGAGGTCAGAGAGTATAGGGTCAGTAATAATTAGAAGGCTTAGGAAAAATTTCATGGAGGAAATAACATTTGAGTTGACCTTTAACGGATCTGTAGAAGTATAGCACATATGGGATTAGGAGGGGAGGGCATCTCAATCATCCTATACAATTTGAATCTGCTTGGGTACTTAGCATCTGCTCATCTGAGACTTCTGACCATACCAAAGCTGCTTTATCTAGAATTGCTATCCCAGTATGCATTGCTCCTTTTTTATCTCCCCATGCTCACGTCAGTAAGCGGGCTGTATACACTTTGAGAAACATTCCAAGTGATGGCTCAGCCTCCAATTACTTGTTTATCAAGTACAGTACTATCAACCCCCTTCTGGATCTGCTTATAGTTCCTGATATATTATCATTAGCACATAATTACTTATGAAATCTTACTTGGGCACTTAAAAGCCTTTATCTTAATGAGACTCCTGCTTTCCTAGTAGAAGTTAAGTAAATCTTTCCTACCTTAGTTTTCCTCCTTCATCATGATCACCAGTTAAGTTCTAGGAGACACCTATTGGACTGATGAATATGTCATGTGTTATGGGTGGCCCATTGTAGGCTGACACAGAGATGGGAAATTCCCAGTTGTTTATCAGAGGCAGTAGATGCTAGTAAGCCAATTTGAATTGTGGCTAGAGTATATGAGAGGAACAGTTTGCAAAGAAAGGATGGTACCATATTGTGTCTAACCTTAAATGTTCTTAATGCACAATTGGAACTCAAGGTAATTAAAGATTTTGTAAGAGTACACTTATGTATTCCACTTGATGTATTTGTCATTAGGCCCAGATGTACTATATTCTCTGGTACTGAAAGAATTGGCAGATGTGCTTGCTGAATCACTATCTGGGTCCTGTGCAAGATCATGGAGAATGGAAAAGATGTTATAGGACCATAGAAGAGTAAATGTCTTTTAAAAGGAGATATACAATAGACTGGTAAACTTGATGTTAATTCCTGGCAAAATTCTGAACTGTATCATTAAAGGGATTGTTTGTGAACGTAGAATTGGAAATAGTACTTCCTAATAGCCAATATAGCTTCATTAAAATAGGTCATGTCAATTCAACACAAACTGAATATTAAATATCATACCGTAAAAAAAAAAATCTAAGAGAAGATCATATATCTTTCAACACTAGGAGATGAATTCTTACCAAACAAGGGATAGAGACAATTGCAAAAGACAAAATAGATATTTTTGATGACCTGAAATTGAAAAGCATCTACACAAATAATAAGTGTATTCAGGACAAAAAATATTTGTACTAAATATCTCTAGGGACGTGGTGTTGTACATACACAGACAACTAACAAGAGCATATATAACCAAAAGCCATTTGTCAGTAGACAATAATTAGTAGTTTAATAGTAAACTATTCTGTGGATTAGTAGGTCAAATATGTAAATACTCATCAAATGAAGAATTATAAATTATTAACAATCGGATGAAGCAATAATGCAAATCAAACAATCATGAGGTCTCTCCTCACAAACATCAAATTATTAATGATGACTAAATACTGGGATGAGTCAATGTTGGAGGGTTTGTAAAAAGACAGGCATACTAATACACTGAAAATAGAATTGTGAATTACTGCAACCATTCTGCAAAGCAATTTGGACTTATGCTAATAAAGGAGTTAAAATATCTATATACTTTTATCTAGAGATTCCACTGTTAGGTATATACCACCAAGGAAGTTGTTGACCAAAAGAACAGCCGAACAGCTTCACGTGCACCCAAATATTTGTAACAGCATTTTTCTTTTGGTGTAGTAGCAAAGTATGGGGAAAAAATAGATGCTCATTGATTGGGGGATGGGTAAATAAATTGTGACTAATGGATAGAATGCAATATTGCCATGTTGTAAGAAAGAATGAACAAAGTGAATGTAGAAAAGCCTGTAAAGACTGACAGCCTTAAAAGCAGAGGTGGTCTTATTTCTCTTTAAGAGAAACATAGTCACTTAGAGTAGAGAAGCTCATCAGACACAAGGTTGTGAGACCAAAGTTCTAGGTCATATGTCTGAGTAGAACAGTTAGGCTTTAGTCCAATCTATAAGTACAGATGTAGCCTTGATCTCAATCAGCTGACTTGCAACTGTATACCCTGGGTTACCAGAGGTGCCATACCAGGCCTAGTTGAATTTTATTTGGAGGATTGTATTTAGTTTTGGACAGAACATAGACAAGTGGGAGAAATCTAGAGGAAAATAATCAAGTTGATGAGAGGTATCAATACTGTGCCATGTCAGGATTATCAATTGAAAGAATAAAGGATGTTTAGCTTGGAGAAAATAGGACTTGTAGGTAGGGGAGGAAAAGATAGCTGCCCTCAAGTATTTTAATGGATATTACATGGAAGAGGAATTAACTCTATTCTGCTTGATCATGGAGAGCAGAAGTAAGAACAATGGGTAGAAATTCAGGCTTCATGGGAAGAAAAAAATCCTAACAATTAAGCCTATGTAGAAATGGAATGGCTTGCATTGGGGCATGTGGGTTTCCTCTCCAGCGTACTCGCCCACCACTACCTCATTAGATAGAGGTCTTTGAGTAAAAGTTAAATAACCAATTTTGACAGGGTACTATTGTAGAGGAGATTTTTGTTGGGCTTTAGTTTGCACTAGAGATCCTCTTAGACCCCTTCCTACTCTTAAATTCTTTGATTCTGCCAAGTTGAGGAATTTGAACTTTTCTTGATATTCATCAGGGAGCCACTGAAGGGTTTGGGGCACTGCTATAACTTGGCTTTGCCTAAGTTTTTGTACTCCAAGCTGGAGGAACATAAGTCCAAACTCCCCTTAAAACATGTACCTCAAATATATAATCAGCTTCATCTCTCCCTCATCCTTACAACATGGAAACAACAATATCCTAGAATTAATAGTCGCAGACAATAATAAATACTTGTCTCAGTCAACCGATATTTATTCTTTAGTAGGTCTTTTACTAGAACAAGTAACCAAATATACCATAGTTTGTGAATATCAGAGATAGCAGAGTTGCAAGGAGTCTCAAGAGATGCTTTGGCCCAGTTTCCTTACCAATACATTCAAGTAGGAAATGTAATTTTGTATATAATTTGAAGATGAGGAAAGTGAGGTCAAAAAAAAATTTAACCAAAGACTAGTTGGAAATTTTCATCTTCTTACTGCCTTTGCTCATCTTCTGGTGATAGTTATTGGGCAGTAACTTTTCCAAAAGAGGAAGAACAATATGAAATAAATGAAAAATCTGGATAATTTATGAGTGGAACATTAGGCTTGATTAATTGAGGGTTGGCTAGTTTGGAAAATTTAGACTCCTTGGTATTGTGATGTCAGTCATCATGAAACTTATCTTTTTGGGGGGAGATTCCTTTCCAGAAGACATCTATACTTAAACCAGGATTACTTTTTCTACCTTAGAAGAAAATGGGAAAACCAAACAAAACAAACAATTGTGGCTATAGAAAGTAGACCTTGAGTTATCAGTCAGAGACATTTAGGAATATTACCAATCTACAGGGAGCAAGGCTGATGGAATTTATTATTGCCTACATCTATTTTTGTTTCCTTCTCTTTTTTTTGTTTCCTTCTGAATTTCTGTTCAGCAAACTGAACTTGTTCAATTCTACCTGAAATTTCTCTTAACTTTTACCACTGGGATACAACCAATACTTATCCCACCTCTTCCCTACTAAACAATCTGGCTTTATTCACCATTCTCCCCAGTTTCGGGGCTGCCTCCCACCCACTAGAGCCGCCACTGTTGCTTGGCAACCTTGTTCATGATAGACATGTGCAGTGAAACCTGAAGATTTCAACGGCTCCCTTTTTCCATTGGAAAGGAGAGATCATTACCACCCCTTGACAGAGGATGACAGCTTAAACAGCACAATGTATCATCATGCCTTGAATCATTAAAAAAAAAAAGTCACAACTGAAAGCTCTGTTAAATGACGTCGTTGTTTGTCTTCCTTTCATGAAAAGTGAAGGGATGTTTACAACTGACCTAAAACAAATGCTGTACGTAACTCAACAAAATGATATAAAAAAAAAATGCCAGCCTTGTCCATACTTTTCCAGGCTGCATTCACTCATTATGAATGGAAGCCCTACTCAAAGAGGAAAGGCAGTACTCTGCAGCAGAGAGGAAGTCAGCAGAGGGCACTGTTCCTATGGATCAGTGCTGGACCAGGGCAATGTTGCAGCATTTTGTGTCTTAGCTTGTCAGACACAGGGTCCTAGGTCACATCTATGAGTGGAACAGTTAGGCTTTAGTCTGTTCTATAAGTACAGACTGTGTCCTTGATCCCACTCAGCTGACTTGCAGCTGTATACACTGGGTGACCAGAGGTACTATGTCACACAGTGCAGATGAATCTGTGCAGAACCATCATCCCCATTTTTGGATAAAGAACAACACAAAGCTTGTGCCCTAAAGATGGGTTAAAAGCATCATTTTCATAAACTAAAAGCAACAGGTTACTGTGGGGAGTAGGGGATGGGTAAAGCTGAGTCATTAGCAACTGAATACATAATGACTGATAAATGATTGTTGAGTTGAATTATAATCCTTATCAGGCAGGGACTCTTGGGGTTCATAAAATTGTTTATTTGAAATATGTATATGTATGTATATATATATATACATACACACATATAATATGTAATTATTTCAATCTAATAAATGGCCTTTACAATCCTATATATTTTATTTTATATATTTAAAAATATTATTCTGAGAAGGGGTCTGTGCACTTCACCAGTCTGCCAGAGGGGCCCATGGCACAAATATACCCACTTCCTGTTTTCCCTGATATCTTTAAGTCCCAACCAAATGTCTGTTCCCTTCAGGAAACCTTTCTTGATTCCCCCTTAATCTTACTGCCTTTCCTCTGTTGGTTATTTTCAATTTACCCTGTAAGTAGCTTGTTTACAAATAGTGGTTTGCATGCTGTCTCCCCAATCAGGTTGCCTGGGAAGAGGGACTGTTTTTTTTTTATTTTTTGTGTGTGCCCCCAGCACTTAGCATAGTGCCAAACACACAGTAGGTGTTTAGTAAATGATTGTTGATTGAGCCTTCAATAACAGCTCAGGTAGTGATTTATACCTTAGTACTTCCAGTGCCTGCGATAGCTGAAATACACACACACAAACACACACACACACGAACACATACATGTATGTATATATTATGTATGTTTGTGTGTTTATGCACACACATAACAGATGCTGTTTATTCAGTAGGTATATATTGTCTCTAATGGGATGAAACAGATTTTGTGATTTTATTGGCATAGGTAACTTCCTGGCAAGGGAGCTCCCTTCACCAGTAAATCATCATCATCTTCTCAGCAATTTATAATCTTAGAGAGTGACCAGAGTGCTGAGAAATCAATGAATTGCCCAGATTTACATAGCCAGTGTTGAACTTGAATCCAGGACTTCCTGACTCCAAGGCAGGTCCTGTATCTACAGCATCAGGCTTCCTCTCTTTCTTCTTTAATGTATAGCACTCAGTTTTACCAGGTGGTGTCCTCTTAAATTACTAATCTGGCTCAACCCTGATTAGCTTTGAGGTAAGGCAAGACTGGGTGTGTTCAGAGTCCTATGTCCCTTTTGTGTCTAACGGGGATTTTCTTTTTAAACCATGAGATCAAGATTCACATTCACATCTCTCTTGATTCCCTGCTCAGCATTCAGTCCCTTACTTGTGCTTTTGCACAGGCTGTCCCCAATGTCTGTGATGCATTCCTTTCTCATCCCTCTCTTTTAAAATTCCTAGCTTTGTTCAAGGCTTATGTGCTACTTTCTCACCCAGAAACTTTTTTATTTTATTCCCCTTTGTTAGTGCCTTCTCCTTTATGAAATTAGTGTGTGTATACATATACATATAACATACAACATATATACATATACAACGCGTACATACACATGCATATCCGTGTGTACATAGAGGGTGTCCCAAAAGTCTTATGTAGTTTTAAGCATGAATCGCATAAATATGTATGTACATATATATCTATATATGTATATGCAACAACCATATACACATATAAATAAATGTGTATATACACACTTATCTATTTATATATTATATTTCCCCAGTAGACTGCAGACTCCTTGATGGCAGGGACTAGTTTTCAGTTTGTTTTTATATTTCTTCAGTAACTAGCAAAGGACCTTCATGTAAAAAGCATTTAATTTAAAAAACATTGACTTGTCTTTCAAGTCCAACACCCTTTCTACTACACCACATTAACTATTATGTGTGTGGTGCTCTGGGGCACACAGAGAAGATCAGGGCACAATTCCTGCCCTGATGGGAAGCTTACAGCTCACTATCATTATTGTTGATGGTTTCAGGTTTCTGAGCAGAACTGTTTATCAGAGTGATTAGGCCCCTACTGACCCATTTCAGATTTAGATAATCACATATTAACTCCCCAAACTTCCTTCATGACCTTGTTTCCCATGCCTCCCACCCCAGAACCCTAGTGTCTTGCCTGTCACACTTAAATATTTCTCCTCGTGTCTTTTTCCAATCTTTATATTGGGAAAAATGAGGTATGTTCTTTGTGATTTCTGTAGAAAAGAGGCCTAACTTCAGAGGTATGTCCTAGGAAATGAGGAACATTTAGACATATGAAAGCAAGTGAAGGAAAATAATGGTTATCACAAAACTCCCTTTATTCTCTCTCTCTCTCTCTCTCTCTCTCTCCCTCTCTCTCTCTCTTTCTCTTTCTCTCTCTCCCTCTCTCTCTCACACCCTTTCTCTCTCCCACCCCTCTCCTTCCTCTCCCCTCTCTCTTCCTCTTTCTCCTCTTCTCTTCAGTGCATAGTACCCCTAGTACCTAACACAGTTCCTTGTACAGAGTAGGTACTTAATAAATGAATAAATGCTTATTGAATTAAATCCAATTGTAGCATAGAGCTCAATGCAGCAGGAGTCATGATCAAAGGGAAACAAATGCTATTTAAAAAAAATAAACCCAGTTGTACTGAGGACCCAAGGGATCCCTGTCTTCAGGACTTAGGATTTCCATGTTATACATGGACAATAAAAATGATATTTCAGTCTTTTTATTACATAATAAAGAGTCTGGAGCCATATTGAGTAAATGGCCCGAGCACTGTCCCAGAGCAAACCCTTGTTACATAACTACCTCTTTCAGAAAAAATAGTCTAATAATCATCACTAGGAATGCTGCATACATTTGCAGCTTGCTTTGGCCCAGGTATGGAAAGCAAATTGGCAATGGGCCCTGAGAAGAAATGTAGAAGAGTTTGTTTAAGCTTCCCTTACCACCACCCATTTACACAATTGCTTAGGAAAATTGCAATATCCACTGCTTAGATGAAGACACTTGTCAGTTACTTGTGGGGTCAAGTCCATCCTTACCTGATCCTTATCTCTCAGGTAAGGGTTGTGGACCAGATGATCTCCAATACCCTTCCAACTTGGCCATTCTAGCTTTCTAGGTATTAAATGTCTACCTACCTTGGGAATTGAAAGGGCTGTGACATTTTGTTCTTCCCTTCTCCAGCTCTATGTCCTTGTCATGTTCATCTGTTGAGTTATTTTAGGTACATTCAACTCACCATCATTTAAAGGACATTTTTTTTGGAGGGGGACGATTCTCATAATTTTAAAAAAAATTTTATTTATTTACTTTTAGTTTACAACATTCAATTCCACAATCCCTTAAGTTTCAAATCATAATATTTTAAAGATAAGACTTTCTGTGCATTTTCTGTGCCATGAGGGTATTTATTTGAAAATATATATATAATGCTATACACTTTAGGTGAGGACAGATTATGTGTCAAGTTCCTTCCAAATAATTTGGCATTGAATTGGGGTTATGTTTAACTGTATTTCCAATCTGAAGGATAAATGTCTAGATATTTTTTTTTCTGCCACTGTTGGAGCTTTAAAAAGATTCACATTTGGGGCGGCTAGGTGGCGCAGTGAATAGAGTGTCAGCCCTGGAGTCAGAAGGACCTGAGTTCAGATCTGACCTCAGACACTTAACGCACACACAAACAAAAAAACCTAGCCGTGTAACCTTGGGCAAGTTACTTAACCCCAATTGCCCTCCAAAAAAGGCAAAAAAAAAATTCACATTTATGAATACACACACAAAAAAATTAGACCTTGTATGATGTGTATGTACCTTAATAAACACTGGTATAACCTTTCAAGGGAATGTACTCGGAACTTCTAGTTCAGTCTTATAGGACACATTTCAATAAAATTGAGGGTATGTTTGAAGATGTGAAGAATTATCAATCTTAAAAGGAGTATAATAACAAAAAATAAGACCATGGAGTGACTACTTATACGAAATAAGCTTGTGTCAGAGTCAGCTGGTGGTTCAGTTAATAGATTGCTGGGTCTGGAATCAAGAAGACCCGAGTTCAAATGCAGCCTTAGACACTTACTAGCTGTCACCAGGGACAAATCATTTAACCTCTCTTTCCCACTGTTTCTCCAACTTTAAAATAAGAATAATACAGCACCTATTTTGCAGGATTGTTGTGAGGATCAGAGAAGGTAATATTTGTGAAAATATTATCACAGTCACTAGTATTTATTAGGTACCATATAAATATGTGTTCCCTGCCCTATTCCCTGTGTTAGGAAAAACGGAGTTGGGATTTTGATGACTTTTGTCATTGTGAACATTTTTCTTCTTCTCCCGTCCCCTCATCTCCATCTTGTGGAATTCTCTCAAGCTTTGAGGCACAACTCCATTTCTCTTTCCTCCAGTAAGCCTGCCCTGAGCCTCTCACTTAGAGATGATCTTTCTCTCTTCAGCTCATATGACACTTTGTACCTCTCATAATCTGTTAGATTTCTCACTGACATACCTTGTATACATTGTGCTAGATAGTAAACGGGTAATAACTTAGCTTCATTATCTTGAGATCTCACCTAGTGCCTAGCACAGTGCTCAGTATATTGTAAATCCTTAGCAAATGTTGTTTGAATGAATGCATTCATGAATCAGTCAATTCCTGGACTGCATCAGATAGGGGAAGATTGTGGTTGCTGTGAGGGAAATAGCTCCATAGACTTTACATTGGGCTTCTGAGGGAAATGTATTAATGATGCTTCTCACCTTAGTAAATGACTTGTTGAATTATTATAAGCAAAGATAAATCATGCATACCTGACATTTGGATTTTGTTCAACAGACATTCAGGGTTTTCCTTCTATGTGCCCAATACGGTGCCTGGAAATGAGAAGGCAACAAGAATGGAATCCTGTTTGGTTCCTGCCTTCAAGGAACATGTTAAACAGGTTGAAATATATGAGCAATTCTCCAGCTGGCATTATTGTAATGTGGCATTATTGTATTTAGTTAGAAGATACCATTATAGTAGCTTTCCATCATATTTTTTCAAAGTTGGACTCCAAGGCATACAGTGTCTTTGCAATTATGTGGATTTATATAAAAGGTCTGGCTAATCAGTTGAAATGATTTGATATAGAGTAAGTTCAAATGCTTCTTATAAGAATGGATCTGGTATGTGGAATTCCCCAGGGTTTGGGTGGTAGAGACTGGAGGGGAGAGAGGCATGGGAAAGTGGGGAAGGGATGGGGGTGGGGAGCAATGCCCTCTTCTTAGCCTTGAAAGAACCATTGCCCTGCTCTGTCTCTTCCGAGTGTTTCTGGTTTTGTTGTTTTTCCCTGCAGCTTCTGTATGCTGGTCTTGCTGGGCTTTGAAGGTCGCTTCTCTTTTTGCTTATTAGTTTCCCTGAGGCTCTGCTCGGATCAGACTGCTGAGTCACAGATCGATTGCAGGGCCAGACCATGAGGTCTGGGTGGCAGTACCCTTATTAGGTTTGGAATGGACTTAGATGCATCAAACAGTAATGGGAATGTTTTCAGACAGTGCTGGTGTAGAGCCTTCTAATCTAGGAAGTTTGCAGCTATGGGGGAAAAAAAGAGGTGCCTTGGGTAGAGGATGGGACTAGTTGCATTTCTGTTCCTGATTCCATTGTTGTTGTTTTTTTTCAATATGCACATATTTCCTTTCCAAAACCAACATTTTGAAAGCCATCCCTTCTAACTGGTACCAAAGGAATCCCTTAAAAATAAATGAGAGAAAAAAAATCCAGATGATTCAAGCTAATGGGGATTTGATTCATCAGATTTAATCTTATTTCCATGCTTAGATTCATAGCTTTAATCTGTAAACAAGCACATCATTAGGGAGATAGGTAATTACACAAATTAGATTGGAGAAACTTTGCCAGGGGAGATGGATTTTGTTTATCCTCTTGTGTTTGGCAGGGGAGGGGTTTCTGTCTCAGGCAGAGCCACATCTTGCATGAAATAGAATGGTCCCAAAGCAGTGAGATTACAGAGCTATCCTATGTGAACACAGAATTTGGAGCTGTATGAGACCTTGGAGATCGATCATCTAGTGTATCTCCTTAACTTACAAGTGAGGAAACTGAAGCCAAGATGGGGGGAAATGCCTTGCCTGAGGACTCATAGATAAGAAGCAAAACAAGGATTCAAACCCAGGTCTCCTGATTGCAAAACTAGTGTTTCTTTCTATTAAAAACATCTTTTATTAAGCTAATCATGAAACGGTGAGGTCAGTGGATTTGCCTTCTTAACCAGTGCAATCAGGACCAAGGTATAAACTGGGATCATGAAACTGTAGGAGGGAAGGTGAGACTACCAAAATCTTTTTGTTTTGTTTTTAAATGCACTTTGCATATGTGGAAGGACAGCCACTATCTATTTATCCTCTAAAGCAAGTATTAGTTCTCCTACTTAGATGAGACAGAAGAAAGTGCCTGAAGGGAACACTCAGATTAGCCCCAGCCAGGAAGAATGGAGCCATTATGGGCAATTCTCTATAGTGATCTTAACTCCTCCAGGTCTTATTCTTTGCTGAATTCTCCATTTTGAGGACTGGTAAAGCTAGTGTGGTCTCCTTAGAGATCCTTCCCATTGAAAGATACAGAGAGATCATTCCCATTGACAGATGCAACTCCATATTCTGAATACCAGATGGATATCATGGGACTGTGACATGGCTAGAGAAGCAGAAACCACTGTGTGTCTTTACCCTGGTGCTAATTTAATGCCTTAGAAATGTACCTCAAGCATGTTCTAATGCCCTTTGGTTCTCCTGAGAAAATGGAGTTTCACATAATTATGAACTCTAAGAGTTGGAAGGGATCTCAGGGGTCATCTTGTTCTACCTATACTTAAGCAGGAAACTCCTGTGTAGCTGAAAAGTGGTGATCCAGTCTCTGCTTGAAGATTCCCATTGATGGGAAAGCCCCTACCAGTGAGGCAAGCCATTCAACTTTTGGACTGCTCTGATTGTTAGAAATTCTTTCCTAATATTCAGTCCGAATCTGCTACTATATGCAGCTTTCCATAGCAATCTTGCCTATGGAAGGGAAGTGGGGAATGAGGGAGGAAGGAGTGGTGAAAGAAATAAAGCAAGTCTAATTCTTTTTGCATAAGTTATATTTTTAAATACTTGAAAAATTTCATCTTATCCCAACAACTCAAAAGTTTGTGTAGTGATGGCTAAGGTTTGGGGTGAGAACTAAAAAAACCCAAAAACCAAAAAAAAAAAAATCAGGGAAAAATTTAGGCAAGGGAAAATAAGAGTTCATAAGGTTGAGATGGCTATGGATGGCCCCAAAAGCTAACAAAGCCTCTGATTTTCTAGCTTGGGAAATAGTCATTGATCCCTTCTAAAACATAGTATTTAGGATGGATTTTGGTTGATTTAGTAGGCCATAGTTACAAGTCCATGTTGCATAGCACAGAGAAGAACACAATAATATAAGAATATATGATCCCCAAATTAAGGCAAATGAAAGTTACTAATCTTCCTAACTCAGCACCCAAAATGTAAATAAGAAGGTTTCTGGGTGCAGTGGTGGTGAAGGTTATGCTAAAATTGCCTGCTATTTCAGTAGAACTCTCTTCTAGTTTTCTTTTCTAAAGAGACAACACCATGTGATAGGAAGAAGAGGAGGGAAAGGCGCTGCTGCTCTGAACTGGGAGCTAAGAGGCTTGAGTTCTAGTCCAAGATTTGCCATTAAGTGGCTGCCTGACCTTGGGCCAGCTAAGCCATCTGAGCCATGATTTCACTTTCTTTCAAAATGAGAGGGTTGAACTAAAGAATCTTCAAGGCCCCTTATAAACTCTCAAAGTCTTTGATCCTGTGATTTTCTAAAGCTAAAATGATCTATCTCCAAGGCCTTGGAATAATAATAATAAACAACAATGATAGCTGACATTTCTATAGTGCTTTTAGATTTGCAGTCTGCCACTGAAGTGTATTTTGTATGCTTCCAATGCAGTCAATTATGGCCCCAAATTTGTCTGGCAAAACCTACCACTTTGAAGATCTGACTCCAGTCTAAACCTGCTGCATTTTGCTTTTTAGCCGCGTGCTGTGTGTAACCTTCGCTTGGCACAGAAAAATAAAGATTTATCGTTCATGTTTTATTCTCATTCTCTGCTCAATTTTCAGGATTTCAGGGAGATCACTTGCATAAAGATGTCAGTTTTTTCCCCTTGCTTTGGTGTACATGGTGTTTAAAATAACTGAATGAAAGCACTCTAAGGAAAAAGGTTCCCTTAAGCTTTGCAAAGAGAGGTTTCTGGGTAGTAGGGATTCAGCTGTACTCTAGCAACTATTTGCCTTCCCAACTAGTTGGCACGTCTTTCTGCTTTTCGTCTTTTTTGTTTGCATTTCCCCCAAGACCATGTAGCCATTGCTGCTAAAAGGTGCCAAGGTTTTCTTCCATCTTTAAAAACAAAACAAAACAAAACAAAAAACAACTTAAAAGATAAACTGGAGGTTATTTATCTGAAAATAGGATCAGGGAGAAAGGAGAGACCAGGACACCCTTCTCTGTTGCTATAACAACCATAGGCAATATCTGTATTTCTCCTCTGTTTGCTCTCATTCTCTTATCCAGTGTATCAGATTGCTTTTGATTTCAAAAATCACCTATGTTCATCTCGGTCTGCTGCAAGCACAGGTGATTTTAATAAGGATTAAAAGATGACAACAACAGAACAGGAAAAATATAAACATACATATACAAATATATATACATATATGTATATACACATATACATGTGTGTATATACATGCATGGGTGTGTGTATGTAGATAGATAGATAGATAGATAGATAGATAGATAGATAGATAGATAGATAGATAGATAGACATATGAGTGATATAGGCAGGACTGGGGAACAAAATCATTATAGATCCTTTCTGGAAACTTGTTGATAAAGATTACTGATCAGGTTTCTTTGTGGCTAATCTCTTGCCACAAATATGTTATATTCTTATAGCAGAGTTATTAGGTGGCTTCTAATGGATCTTCTATATCACATGCCTTCTATAATGAGCTCCAACCTTAATTGGTAAACTTGGGGTGGGCAAGTAAATCTAATCACTCTCCTTTCAATATTTGTTCTCAGATTTCCATTCATTTCATAAATTAATGTTCTATTTTGCCACACATTTGTCTGAATCTCTCTCTCTCTCCCCTTTGGTTGATGGAATCCAAGTGTTGAGAACTCTCTTAATATGTGTGTGTATGTATATGTAAAATTTTTTAATGAAGGGTAATACTTTATTTAGGAAGTCTTTTTCCTTCTGTGAATGCTAAGAAAACCAGTTACCTAAATATTACATTTCCAAAAGTTGTCTGCTGCTATGTAAATAGTTACTGTTCACATTGCACCTTTTTAAGCTTTGATTGTTGAATCTCAGATCTAGAAAGGGCTACATAGATCATTCAAGATAATTGTCTTATTTTGCACTTGAGGCAAAGTGAGATTCTTGGAGGAAATGTGACTTGCTCAAAGTTACAAAGATAGTGGCAAGTCTGGGATTTGAACTCAGATCCCCTAGTGGAGTTAGTTCTCTTAACACAGTACTATGTTTCCTGCAAATATCCAGTCACCTCTTCATCCCAGGGAAATGGATTCATTCTACCTATAGAGTTGGGAGTACTGATTTATCCTTAGTAATTCAGGAGGGGAAGGGGTCTGTCAGTGCGAATAAATGAATGAAAAGGTTGAGTTACAAAGGAACATTTTAGGGAAATGTACTACATTTAATTAATCTTTAATTTTTTATTTTATTTTTTACAGCAGTCATTTTTCCAATTCCCAATTAGACCTCTCCCACATCCCACCTTGTAACAAAGAAAACTCTTTAAGCAAAACTAATAGATATTGTAACATTGTCTTACAGAATACATCTCATTTTACATCTGCAGTTTCCCACCTCTCTATGGAAAGGAGGGAGGTATGTTTTAGCTTCACTTCTCCAGAACAAAGATGGTTTAATAAAATTAATCAGAGTACTGCTGACTTTCAAGAAGGGAAGGCAAACGTTTAAGTGCCTACTATGTGCCAGACACCATACTAGTTGCTTTATATTAGTGTGGTTTTGTTTTTTCTTTTTTTGCTTTTTGGAGGGCAATTGGGATTAAGTGACTTGGCAAACGTCCCATGGCTAGTTTTTGTGTTAAGTGTCTGAGGCCGAATTTGAACTCAGGTCCTCCTGACTCCAGGGCTGGTGCTCTACTCACTTCACCACCTAGCCACCCCAGTGTTAGTGTTATTATTCACATTATTGTAGTCACTGAGTATCTCAGTTTTTCTTCCCTCTGCATCTCTTCAAGTCTTCCTATATTTCTCTGAATTCCTTATATTTGGCCTTTTGGGGAGTTCAGTACATTTGAAGTACTGTGCTCATACATAAAATTTCTTCTGTTCCCTACCCTGCCATGTACCCATAAATTCCAAATGGGAAAATGATGTAGGATTCTGTGGCTGGGTACCATACCACCTGTGGCAGACTTCATCTGTCTCTGTAAGTAGTGACTCAGTTTGTATTATGTAGCAATTGGTAGCAAAGTTCATTGGAGTCTAGATCTGCTAACATTTCTCTCTTTCTTCAAGAATTCCCCTGTGTTTGTTGTGAAAGACTGCATTATATAAGAAGTGTTTTTTTTATAAGGGAGGAGGGAGAGGAAATGATTTGTGAGTGACTGAAAGATGATTTCCGCTTAGAATTTTTTTCTCCTTTAACCTTCAGGTTTAAGGCTTATGTGCTTTTTTTGATTCAAGAAAAGGACTAGGCCTCATCTGCCCATAGGGTTTTGGTTGCTTTGAGGCACCAATCTGCACCTGCTTCCCAGAGAAATAGGAAGGACAATCTAGTAGCAAGGTGGTGGTGACCAGCCTGTGAAGAGAGAAGCTCTTCCTTTCCCACCGTTCAAACAAATAGCAAGGAAAAAAACACCTCTTTTACTTAACCTTTTGCTTTTTCAGAGCAGAAAACAAAATTGCTAAATAGGTTAGAGGTGGAATAAACTATATAAAAATATATTCATCATGATTTTTCCTCTAAAGTGTATGTGAATGTAATGGGAAATATAAATAAAGTTACATAAACAAAACTTATGGGAATAGGCAGGTTGGGAATATTATAAATGTTTTAAAAATAGATAATCATTTGTGATCAACATAGTAGCTGGCTGAATGGGATGATTGTTAAAGTGGTGCTTGAAAATGGTTTTTATTGTAAAGTAGTTTAAATTCCTCAGGGATCTCACAAATAATTTCTGAATAATCATTCTGAGTAGTGGGGGGATGGGGGGGAGAAAGAAAGGGGTTGTAGAATACCCTGGCATTAGAATCTGGACAGACATCGATTTGTATCCCACTTCTGATATAAATTTTGTGATTTTTTGCAAGCCATTTTAAATTCTCTGAATGCAAGTTTCTTCATCTGTAAAATGGGATTAGTCCCTGGGCTTCCTATCTAACAGAGTTGGGAGTATCAAAGGGTATAATTCATAAAAAGTACTTTCTAATCCTTAAAGTCCTATATAAATGTTAGTTTTTATCATTAATTAAGCACCTAGTGTGGTGGGGCTTTGTAGGTAATTACTTCTTAATTCTTGTTAGCTGAAGTGAATAGAATGACTCAATCACCCAGAAAGAATTTGTTTAGAAACTATTACAGTGGCAAAGGTGTGGAAGGCACTGATGAGAACATCAGAAAGAGTCAAGATAGGATTCCTGATTTCAGGAGTTTTCAGTGTCATAGGGGAACCCCTCCCCTCCCCCCAAACTAAACAAAGACAGAACACTAGCCTATGAAAGATAGTGCAAACTATGCGGTACTGGGATTAAGTTCAGTAGCAGCCCAGAGAAAGGAGAGGTGGATATGTGCTCAATGGTCGAAGAAAGCTTCTTGGAGTAGGGAGATTTAAGCTAGGCCTTGAAAGATGCATAGGATTCAAGTAGCTGGTGCAGAGAAGTTAAGGCCCCTCAGCTGGGGAGGAGGGGGAAATGAGGATGTGGGGATATGGGGAGCTTTTCTAGAAGACATGAATTAAATACATGTGACTGAAATGGGGGGTATATTTGGGGGAATTGTGGGAGCTAACATTTCTTAACAAGACTGTAAGCTCCCTAAGTGTAAGGGATCCTATATTTCCTATGCTTTGTCTCCCCCATCTCTGATTAGGGCACTTTTTCACACAGAAGAGCTTAATAACTCTTTATTAACCTGATCTCCACTCCCTTCATCCCTCAGTTCTTTCCCAGGTCATCACCCCTGAAATGGTCCTTGGTTCCCCATCTTCACCCTTTGTTGAATGAGTATCAAAGATGTGAACTTTATACTATCCATTTTTTTTTTGAAGAGGAGAAAACAATGAATGAAGACTGGTTTTTGCTTTCCCACCATTCGAATGAATGATAAAGAAGATAACCCCTTATTTTCTCACTGACCTTAGCCTGCCTAGCCACAGTCTTAGATTACTCCCATTATTCATTACTTTTACTCCCATGTGGAAGTGCTGTGCTGTGGAACAAAGCTGGAAAAAATCATGAAACTGCTGATTGGGTCAACTACACTTTTATTTTATGTAATTTTTAGGTGCGCCTTCACTGCAGTGAAGCAATGCTTTTACACCTCTCTGATTGATTCACTATTCCACTCACCCCTGAGGCTTTTATAAACCCTTTTAGCCTTCTTCAAACCTTTCCAGCTTCCCCTCCCCCAATGATTTCAGGTGAGTGCCTTGTCTTCTACTTCACAAAAAATATCAATGCCATTTGCAAAGAACTCCCTCTTCCTTCCTTCTTATTTCACATCTCTCAGATGACTCTAGGATAAAATATAAAACCTATTTGTCTTTTAAATCGCTTCATAACTTGACCCACAGCTACCTTTCCAGGCTTTTTATCCCTTATACCCCATACTCCTACCTCTTATGTACTCCTTGATCTAGTGGCACTGGCTTCCTTGAAGTTCTTCAAATACAACACTCTGACTCTAAGCATTTTCACTGGCTGTCCCTTGTCCCTTACCTCTATCTCTTAACTTCCTTGAAATCTCAGCTAAAGGGTCACCTTCTACAGGAAGCCTTTCCTAGTCCTCCTTAATGTTAGTGCTTTCTGTCAGAGATAATATTCCAATTTATTTTTTATATTCATCATTGCATATCATCATCAATGTCTATATCTGTGGCTATGTCATCATCTATATCAATGTATTTTTATATACATACATACATACATATCATAGATGTCCATAGTTGTTTGCATGTTATTGTTCCCTATTAGATTATGAGCTCCTGGAAGACAAGAACTATTTTTGCTTTTCTTTGTATCCCTAGTCCTTAGAACAGTGCCTAGGACATAGGAGGCACTTGATAAATGCTTGTTGATTGACTTGACTTATGGGTAGCCTTAAAAAGACAGGCAGTATAAAATGATCAGAAATTCTAAAGGAACAGGCACTGTGCTTTTGAATTGCTGAGCTTTTACTTGATTTTCTGAAGTCAGGGCCTCCTGAGGAGAGAGTAGACAGATCAAAAAGAGGTAATATATATGAAAGTGCTTTGTAATATGAAAAACCTTGTCCAAGTGTGAGGGATTAATAATAATAATAGCATTATCATCAACCAAATTTGCTGGCAAATGGCAGTTTAGAGAGGCTGACTGTTGCAGTTTTGCTTCATATTCTGTTAGCATATTTAGGAGGGGGAGGGGCATGAAGGGAAGGGAGAGATAGAATGAGAAGGAAAGGATGGAAGAGGAGAAAAAGGATTAATCTTTCTGTGACCCAGCTGATTCCTCTGTAAAATGGAAGAAAGGGTATTCATCAACCCGGAAGTGAAAGGGAAGTGAAGGGGAAGTGAAGAAGATAAAGAGTTATAGATACAATGATCCAGAATGACACTTCTTTATGGTATCTTCTAAATCCAACATAGTTATACATGGTACATATAAGGATTTGCTTGTTTGACATGTTGTCATATGAATATTGATTCCACTACTAAATTTCGAGTAAAAGATAAAATACTGGACCAGAGATTTGGACAAGTCTGGGAGTCTGGAATAAGGGATAGATCTGGGGAAAGTTGTCAGAGAGACACTGCCACAGCTATGTGATCAAAGCAGACCTGGAGGCCTGAAAACAAATGAAGAGTCAGATATAGAGACATATATGATAGACCATGTCCAACTCTTCATCACCCTATGACCCATACTGTTCATGAGGTTTTCTTGGTAAAAATAGTAGAGTAGTTGATCATTTCCTTCTCCAATAATGGACATTAATAATGCACCAAAGTCCAAAATAAGAGAAGGATCAAAAGTCTAGTCAGTCAGAAAAAGGAAGTTTCTATCTCTTCCCCTCATTTCTCTCCTCTATTCCTTCCTTCTGTAAGACACTATAGGAAACACTAGGTATCTGTGTTTCTGAGTACTCCTCCATTGTTCTCCACATGTAGTTGTCAAACATTTTTGGCCATTGTTTTAACTTCACATCCAGCTACCCTAAAAGTACTTGCTGGCAACTTTGGCTCCAGTGGATGGTTCAGGGCAGTTTTGAAAATGGCAAAAGGTTCATTCACCATATAATATATGATTCATCTCCAAGAATCTAGTCCCTAGTACTTACGTCAGGATATTTCTGGTGAGTTTTTCCTTAATTGTTATAAACTTATGGAAAAACAACAAGTTTCACAAGTTGTTAATTGTTCTTTGGTCCATCTGCTAACATCATTAAGATAACGTTTCATAGATAAAATAACAGATTATAGATTCTCACAGTTAGAACAATCTGTAGCCATTATTTAGTATGACTTAAATCTAAACAAAAATTCCCCTACAGTACCCCCAACAAATGATAATTCATTTTCCACTGGAAAAACTTCAAGTATGAGGGAAGCTGCTACTTCCTAAGACAGTCTATTGTACTTTTGAATGAATATATATGTATATGTTCTATATCATAATACACATATATATGTTTTATATCATATAATAAATTATTATATATAAAGCACTATAAAACATATATGTCTAGATGCACATACACACATATATGTACACACATGTGTGTGTTTGAATTGTGTTGTATTTGTGGATTTTTTTTTTACTCCACAATCATTTCACTACAATCCACATAGCATCATATTTTATTTAAAAATATTTTGCAAAACTATCTGGTATAGATATTGATAGGATATGCATTATTCTTTATCCATGATCTCAACAAGCACTAAGTGCCATCTTCCTGAAAGAAACTGTGCTAAGCACCGGAGAGACAAAGAAAAGCAAAAGAAAGTCCCAGTTCTTGAGGACTGTATGATCTTATTTGAGAGGCAATGAATATAACTATGTACAAACAAGATAAATACAGGATAAACTGGAGATCATTAATAGAGGGAAGGTGCTATTATTAAGGGAGATTGAGAAAACTTCCTATAGAAAGTGGGACTTGAAGGAAACCAGGAATGTGAGGAAGGATAGTATTCTAGACATTGCGGATAGCCATTGAAAATGCATGGAGCTGGAAGGTGAGGTGTCTTTTGGGAGGAACAGCAAGGAATACAAAGTCACCAGATTCAGAGTATATAGGGGTGGTGATAAGGTATAAGAAGACTAGAAAGGTATAGAGGGCAGGTCATTATTATTATCAATTATTAATCAAGTTTATTTATTAACATTAATTTCTAAAATCAAATGTTAATAATGATGATGGTGATAGATAACATTTATATAGTATGTACTGTGTGCCAGGTACTCTCCTAAATGCCTTACAAATATCTCATTTTAGGTCTTTGGACACCAAACATAGTAGAGTGTGTGTGTGTGTGTGTGTGTGTGTGTGTGTGTGTGTGTGTGTCCAACACAATATTCATAGCACTGATGGCAACTGTAAAGATGTCTGCATAGTTCTCAGTCACAAAATATAAAAGACTCTCCATATAGAAGACAGAAGCAAAACATTTATTTAGACACCAGAAAACCAAATCCCAACACCAGAAAGTCAAATCCATCATAGCGGCAAAGAAGTTAATAAACCATGGAATAGCAGGGAGCCACACCATCCTTTAGCCTTCCCACAAACCAATACTCACAAGCCTTGCTGTCTGCTTGCCTGCTGTCCTCTCTCTCCCGCCATCTAGCTGTTGATTCCCAACTTCCTATGGGCTCTGTTTCACCCTTCAGCAAACTCCTCCCACCACAGGCTCCATGTGATTACATTCAGCCTGTTAGGGGGCAGGGAAGATCTTCAGATTTCCATTACCATTACAATGTGTGTATTGTGTGTATGGTGTGTGTGTGTGTGTGTGTGTGTGTGTGTGTGTGTGTGTACTAAGAACAAAATAAGCACTCTTTAATTGGGGAATGACTAAATTAATTAGGAGCATTTGGATATAATTGAATAATATTATGTTTTAATGAATGACAAACACGAGGAAGTCAGAGAAGTATGAAACTTGAATGAACTGATGCAGAATGGAGCTATCAGAAAGAATTAGAAAAACAATATACACAGTGGCTCTAACAACATACATGAAAATAATAATAGCTAACTATATATACCTACCATGTGCCAGGCACTGTATTGTGTTTTGCAAGTATTATCTTACTTTATTCTCATAACAACATTGAAAAGATAGGGACTACTATTAGCCCCCTTTTAGAGTGGAGGAAACAGACAGAGAATAAGTGACTCACCCAGGGTTACATAACTCTTAATTATCTGAGACAAGATTGGAACTCAGGTCTTCTTGATTTCAAGCCCCATATACCATCCACTGAGTAACCTACCTGCTCTCCAAATACTGTTTAATTAGAATGGTGATCTTTGGTCCCATAGAAGACATGAAGGAATATATCTTCTTTTTTTCACAGAAATGAAAGTAGGTTATGAGTATGGAATGTTGCATATCCTTTCAGACATGATAAGTGAATTAGTCATTTTTGCTTTTATTTTTCCTTCCCTCCCCCCCCTCCCCCGCCACTTTGTAACAAGGAAAGGCTTACTGGATTGGAGCGAAGGGGTTAGTGAATATTTGGGAATGGTTGAAATAAAAAAAAAAGGCACTAATGAAATTTTATTTTAAAATTTAGTGCCTTGAACTGAACACAATATTCTTGGTATGGTTTGGACTAGGACTGAGTCTAGTGGGACTGGAATACAGAGGGAGAATGCCTGCATTCTTGATTCTCTTAATGGAGCCTTAGACTGACATAATAGTTTTGGCTACCTATATGAATATGAACTATTAGTTTATATTGAGCTTGCATCCCACCAAAATGCCTAGATTCTTCAAAGATAAATTTCTATCTAGCTATACTTCTTCCATTTTCTATTCCTAAAAGTTATTATTTTTTTACTTTAGAGAGTAGGACTTGACATTTATTTCTATTGTGTTGGGACAGGAAAATAAATTGAGAAACATAGGTGATATAAAAAATTATACCAATATAGTTTATTTTCAAAGGTTCATTTTGTTAGCTTTGGCTCATTGTGATAGATTTGGGGTCAGTAAATTGTAGTAAGAGGGTCAGATGCAACCTGTTGCCTATTTTTTACATGCTACAAGCTCAGAATGGATTTAACTTTCTAAATAAAGTTTTATTGTATTTTAATATGTAAAAGGAATAAAACATTCCTAGATCTCCAGTGGTATAAAAACAGTAGGCCATAGTTTGCCAATACCTGTAAACTCTCAGGTTCTCTTATGTCCTATTATTGAATGCATTAGCTTTTTTGTATTTACAAATTTAATAAACATAACTTCATCTTTGCCTTCATTTAAGTTTTGTGTATATATACATATTTGCTATACATATATTCGTGTGTATGTGTGTGTGTAATTTCACAGGGCCAAGGGAAGACTCTTTGGGTAGTCCTCACCTAGAGACTTCTATTCAAGATGGAATCAAGTCATTAATGACCATAATATGAGTTCAATTTTTCAACATTTTCCTCCTCTATTTAAGTGCATCACTATAACCTCTGCTACACAAAACTTCTTTAGACTGTTCACAGGACTAGTGTGATAGTGCAAGAGATTTTGTCTAATGATTTTAATGATTTGCCCAAATCTGGACAAATGATGCTGAAAACATGCCTCTGTTCTCCTAGTCTCGTATTCCTGATAGATGGTGAATGTGTTTAGCCTGACTTTGCCTGTTTTGATGAAGCTCTTAAGGCCCTTAGTGGTCACCACTTCCTTTTTCCTATGTTCATAATCTCTCCCTTAGGCAGCTAGATGGCGCAGTGTATAGAGTTATTAGCTACAGTATCAAAACCCTTGATTTGGACTCTTGATATATGTACTTTTCCTGGAAGGCCTCTCAAGTGACCACAAAGTTCATCCCTCTGTGTTCCAGAAGCTTTGTCATCACTTAGGACTATTCCCTACTCTCAGGAGGCTTCAGAAGAAATCCCACAGCTAGTTTTCCTGTTTTGTTTTTTTCTTTTTCAAATGACTTCTACTATTGGCCATTAACTCTTCCATTCTAATCCAGCATCCTTCTGTATCATTTTATTATTCTTTCATCCATCTTGAATATGGACAAAACCTAAGCCTCCCTGAAGTCTGCTTTATATTAAGTTCCTTTCAGTTATAGAACATAGATTTTTTTCTGCAAAACAGCCCGTAAGAATTCCTTCTCAATCTGCATCTGATAACCCACATACATACGAGGGCTTTCCATTTGTACCCGGTACAGCATTTAAGACCTAGAGAAAATGAACTGTAACCTTTGTTGGAACCTTACAATAACAAGGGTATGTGTGATGGGAAAAGTAAAATCAATAAAGAAAGAAATCACTTCAAGCATCAAAGAGGTTATTAGGAGTGGTGAAGAGAGTATTACCCTTACAGTGAAAAGCCCCTAAAAGATCCCTCTTTGAAGTGGTTTGCTCAGAGAAGAGACTTGAATGAAAGGTGACAGACCTACATTCTCGCTTTGAAAGTCAAGTGTAAGTTGGGGGAGCTGGGAGAGAGTGTGAAAACATAAATCATGCTCACAATGAAACATTTTCCTAATTAAAAAGTGCTAAACCATCTCAGTTGAGTTGTTCCCTAATGAACAAAGGCAATTGAGTTATTGTTCCAGCTTCCTTGGAGCCTTTGATAACAACCCGGCTATTTGTACATACTTTTTCCTCCTCCTCTTTCTGCTGGGGAGCAATCGAGACCAATCATTGTATTCTTCTTAACTTTGAAGGAACTGGCAGCTCTTGCTGGAGCCTGACTGATTTATTCCATGTTTTTTCGTCCCAGAGCAACTAAATTCTAGTTAAATTTATTTTTGAACAAAGGTAGTCAGCCTCAGAGAGATTCTCTTTTAAATGAATGACACCAGACAGTTCTGAGCCCATTCATTTGCTTCTATCTATTTGCTGTATCTAGACAGCTATTATCATGCATGTGGTACTTCAGAATAATCTCTCCAAGTTGACTGTCAATAGCAACAGGCAGACAGAGCTTGTACCAAGTGCATTTGAGCACCTAGACCTTTGGGCTAAACCTCTGTGTGGCTCTAATACTCATAAAGGGCTAAGCTGGGGGTGGTGGGAGAAGGGAATGGTATGGGAAAATGATTCACTCCTTCATTTAGCAGCAATGTGCTTTCAACCAGCATGGGTTTTTTTTTTCTTTCTGGAATTCAGAAAAGGACTCTGTTCATTGCCTCCCCACCCACACTCTCAGTGTTAATTGTTCTCATGCTTCCATAACAGTGAGTTTTTAATTCAGTTATATGCCAGCCTCCCAGGATTTGAAAGGGAGGATTCAGGCTTCTGGAAGGGTTTGGAGAAGACCTCTGAGGTACCCTGTAATCCCAAGAGTCTGTGTTTCCAAGACCCTGTATAGAGAGTATTACTCCTTGTTCCTACCACCAGAGCTTAAGGCTAGGTCTTGGAAGGCACTAAAAGACCCCCAAGTGCTACCCAAGATGTCTTTATTAGAGAGAGAGAGGGAGGGAGAGAGGGAGAGGGAGAGACACACACACATAGAGAGACAGAGATACAGAGAGACAGGCAGAGACAGAGAGACAGAGAGACAGAAAGAAACAGACAGAAACTGAGAGAGATAGAAACATAGAGGGTGGGAGGGGAGAAGTAGTTTAAATGAACATGCAAGAATAAAGACAAAGTGGTAGAAGTTAGAGAGAGATTTTTGTTCAATACAGGTTTTTCTTTGCCTCATCAAATGAGTTTGCTGTTACAGGAAGTCTTTAGGCAGAAACTGAATATGGAATGTAGGAGGACTCAGGCTTCAGTAAGGGGTTGGAGGAGATGACCTCTAAAGTACCCCGTAATTCCAAGAGTCCGTGTTTCCAAGACCCAAGAACCTTTAATTAAATGTCACAAACTCTAGAATGGCATTCCAATACTGGGGGGGGGGGAGGGGGAGGGAAGAGAAAAGTGATGGCAACTGGTCTATTGTTTTAATTTCAACTTCCTCGATAGGTGTGTATTCCAATCTGGAGCTTATATTGATTATTGTATTTGATATTCTGTCATGAACATATTGAGTATTAAAAAATGAATGGGGGTAGAGGGACAGCTAGGTGGCACAGTGACTAGAGCACCAGCCCTGGAGTCAGGAGGCCCTGAGTTCAAATGTGGCCTGAGACACTAGCTGTGTGACCTTGGGTAAGTCACTTAACCCTAATTACCTTGCCTTTCCCCCTTCCAAAAAAAAATAAATGGGTTACGTATTGTCATGGAGTTCCTTGGTTTGCTCATTCATTGAATAAATATTAAATACATACTTAAGACAGTATGTATTATTAGACACAAAGGAAGACAAAGGTGAGTAAGATACAGTTGCTACCCATAAGAAACATCAAGTAGGAGTTGTGAGATGGTCTGTATTAAGTTTTTGGAAAGCCCTATACACATTTCAAGGAAATATGGAAGATACAAAGGACATGGGAAAACAGTTTCTGCCCTCTGGTACCCAGTCATCTTAAGGAAGATGAAGATCAGACAAATGAAAGAATCTCATAAGCACATAAAAACACTAGCAAATATAATCAACATTGTGGCAACTAAGTGTTGAAATTCTTATGGATTGTAGAATAATAGGGTGATTAGGTCTAGATAGAGTCAATTAGGGAAAGGTTCTCAGAGGGGTTGAGTTCAGAATCAGGTTTTCAAAGGGTGCAGTCTTAGTCTGATGGAGAGGAGGGTTAGTGGCAGGTCAAGCAGGAGAAACCTTGGAGGGTGGATGAGGAACTATATGAGGGGATTCATTTACTCAGACTTAGAAAATACTTGTGTATCTACATAAAATACCTCTGAAAGTATTGCAAGGGCCAAAAAAAGTTGATGCATTTTTGCAAAATTCTTACCTGACAAGATCTACAAATGTCCTTGAAAAGACACTGTGTTTTTTACAATTATATGTCTGGATTCCACATGGTCAGAAATTAACAGGAAACAGAAGCAAAGGTCAATAGCTTATTTGCCAGCCAAGTCACCAGTGAAGTTTTAATAATGTTAACTGCTGCTGAACTTGAATCCATGACCTAGGGGAGGGGATTCTTGTTAGGCGTTGCAGCAAGTCATTGAGTGTTCCTGAGTTCTCACTATTTATGGGGAGTGGAAGGTTTACAAATATTCTCTCAATTTGCTCATTAGCTCCTAACAAATCTTTTAGTTCCTTTTTTCTGTCATGGACAGACTGTGTTCCTTCTGCTTGGAATTGATTCATTAATACAATTATGCTGAGGTCACCGATCTTCCCTCATAACTGGGATGCAGGGAAATGCCTACAATTAGAGGAGATAAAATTCACATCCATCAAAAAAAGTGTCCCAGCCATGAACAGAATTGTTCTGTCCTCTCTCTTCAGCTCCCGATAATGAGTGCAGAGATATGGAGATCAGCTCTCCATGGGCTTGCAGGAGAATTTTCAAAAGGAAGAATTCTGCCTTCAAACGCACAGACTGAAAGCAGTTTAGACCAAATTACTGGAATTCTAAAGATCACAGTGAGCCTGCTTTTTTAAAGGTCAACAGCAGGTCAGAGTATATTTTTTTGGTTGTTTTTCATTAAAATTTGATCACAGACTCATCTGACTCCAAGTACACTAACGAGGCTGTGATACCTAGCTCCTTCAGATCTTCCTTTTGTCAAGGTTATTCATATAACTCAGGCTTGGCATGCGTGACACTGTCTAGTCACTTCTAATGGCACAAGCCCTGTTTTCCTGAACTGGCCTTTTCTTGACCTAAGAGCTGAGTATGCTTTCTACTTTTCTTTAAAACTTTAAAGCTTTAAAAAACAAAAGCTCCCACTGCAAGTTTTCCTCCATGAAAGTCTTGTCCTGATTCCTCATTTGGTACAGGGTTCTTAAAACCATAGTGACCCATCTGTATCTCTAGCAGGTCCCACAAGAAAGAAAACAGGCTAGAGTTACACTGCTTAACTTTCATCTGAGGACCAACCTGGCCAAGGTCAGAGAAGTTCAGCATCAGAAGATTGAGCCTTAGACAATTTCTTCTTTCGACTCTATCAACTCATTATTAAATCCATCACTAAGTTTACAGTCTTCATCAGTAGGGGTAGAGGAGTACCCATCCAGATGAAACTGTATCTGGTTTATTGAAATATAGAACATTGACATGGAAATTTGATTGGTTGTGACTTTAGCAAGGTGACATAAGTATCACTAATGTACCTGTGGGGATTCCTAGAATAAATGGGCTCTGAGATGTGAAGAAAATAAAAAGAAATAAGTATTTAGCAGGGTACTCCAGGATAAAGATGTTAACAAGGGAAGCTAAAGTAACTATGAGGTCAAAAAAGATATAATGAATTCAAGTAGAATGAAATGTGACCTTATAGGTATGTAAACCAATTGAGTCAGGTTTAATTATGTGTTATAGACATTGGCCCAACATGCCAGTCTGTTGGCAGACCACCTTAGGGATGTAGGAAAGAAGGCCATTCCAATTTGAAAGCTTTGGAAGGATGATGTTTCTCTTCTGGGACCTGAAGCATTTCCCATAATGATAGTTTAATAAAATCTTGGGCAATTACCTCTTCTGTGAGAACTAGGGATGTGTGCCACATTGAAGGCAACCCTATTAGAAAATTGAAAATCCCATTAAACTTCAATTATTAGTAGCAGAGAAAAAAAGAATACATGGGTGATTAAATTAAGACACAAGAAGGCCAGATGTCTGTGGCAGTGAATTATTTTTTCCTCCTGTTATGACCAGTAAACACTCATTTCAAGTTGACAAAATTCCAATTTTCTTCCTTTTCTTACTGTCAT
>WOXC01011429.1:0-240000 GCA_011680675.1 Gymnobelideus leadbeateri
AAGTGACCAGAGATGCTATAAATTGCAGAGAAGGTGCCAGCCTGCCCTGGTAGAGGGAATTTCCTCATCTAGGGGCTTCCTATGCTAATGAAATTACAGGTCCATTCCCTATGCCTATCCCCAACTTTTAATTATTCAGAGGATGATTATCTAGTATTGCTGGCAAAGATACTAGAGTGGTTTGCTATTTCCTTCTCCAGTTTATTTTACAGAGAAGGAAACTGAGGCAAACAGGGTTAAGTGACTTGCCCAAGGTCACATAGCTAGTAAGTGTCTGAGGCTGGATTTGAATTCAGGTCTTCCTGACTCCAGGTCCAATATTCTTATCCACTGTGTCACTTAGCTTCCCCATTCTTTTAGATACTTTAACAACAACAACAACAACCCAAAACTATATAATGATGCAATCTGAACAAAGTAGGTCCCCTCTTGGGGGAAGAAAGGAATGTGTGTAGACAGACATTGCTAGAAATACTAATGAATCCAGAAATGCAATGCATACACCAAATAATTTTATCAAGCCCTGTATTTATCCTTATTTAACCTATTGATGACTTAATATCTAAAGGTAGCTAGAGTTAAGTCAACATAAACTGCTAAGGTGCACTCCTAACTGTGTAAAGGACTCTATATGATTATATGGATTATATTATATGTAAAGGAATCTATATGATTATAGACTGAGCTCTCTATGATGATAGTGATCAAAATTGGCCCTGGAAAAGAGAGGAGAAAATGCACTCTCCTCCCTATGTACTTTACAGGGATGAGGGTCTACAACATTGCCTTATGCTATCAGACTTGGTTAATGTGTTGCATTGTTTTGCTAAATTTCTTCATCCCTTCCCTTTCTCTTGTATACTTTGTCATCAGGGATGGCTTTCTACACAGGAGAGTGAGGAGGAATATATTGATAACAATAAAAATAAAAAGATATTATAATCATGCTATAGTCAGTGATAGCTATATTTTTATTTCTATAATTTTTATTTATAAATATCTTTTTACTTACCACTGTAGGTATAAATAAGTTTTGATTCAGCAAAACGTATTTTGAGATTGTGGAGGACAGCAGGTTCATGAAGATAACTAAGCGCTGTGAGGTCATTCTCTCCTACAAGTATATCAGGATTTCGTAATGGAGGAAGAGTTTCTGGATCAACAGGATAATCTTGTTCCTAACAATAAAGGTTAAAAAAATTTTTAATGACAAGGTTCTGGAGCTCCTGTCTGAACCATTATCCTTCAGACTCAAAGATACTATTCTTGACAGAGTCTGAAGAGAGTAGAGCACTAAGGGAGAGTACAGCTATCTCTTCCACATTTTCCTCTTTTATGGGGAGAATTTACAGTACTTGATTGTAAAATTTGGGTTGATAGTATAACAATACTGTACATGCATTTTATGCATTTCTGACTTTCTAAACTTTTCCTGTGTTGTCTGCTGGCCTCTACATGTCATTTTCAGCTTCTGCAAAACTTTCCCCAAATTCCCATTTAATTTCTTATGCTGACCCATAATATAACGAAACTAGGATGGGAAAGTCATGATGTGGAAGGGATTACTGTATTGCATATGGATAAAAACTATGAAATGCTTTGCACCTAAGAAATTTCTTGGAAAAAAAAGACATTTCTTGGTTTATTCCTTTCTGGAACTTTGCCCTTTCAGATCATGGTCAAGCTTGATGCCTGTCTTCAGAAAGATTACACCAAGTTGGCTATTTTCTCCACAATTCTTAAACTATGTTCCAATGCATAAAATGATGCTGACTGAGCTTCTAGAAGGCAGAGAATTAATACTTTCATGGGGTGTTCTAATCTTTGTATCTCCCTATGAACTTAGGTCAAGTCACTTAACCCTTTTTGCCTCAGTTTCCTCATCTGAAAAAATGAGATAGAGAAGGAAATGGCAAACTACTCCAGTATCCTTGCCAAGAAAACTCCAAATGAAGTCATAATGAGTTGGACACAACTGAAAATGACTCAACAACAATACCCCCCTTAGAACAGTACCAGTTATCTTTTTGTTTGTTTGGTTTTTTTGCTGTAAACTGGCTCTTCCTATCTCTCTCAGGCTAGAAGTACAATGGCTACTCATGGATCCCATCCCACTACTGGTCATCACAATAGCTTTGATCTGATCCTTTTTCTGATAATGGCTGTTTCTTTCCTACTTAGGCAGTCTGGTGGCTCCCTCATCTGAGGGCTCACCATTTTGATGCTGAACTTAATATCAGCTTATTACATCAGTTCAGAATTCCAGAGCTCAAGCAACCCACCATCCCCAACCTTCCCAGGAAAAAAAAGATCACAGGCATGTATCATCAAACCTCGTGGTATGGGCATGTTAAGCAGGCAGTCACTACTTGTTGGTTAATTGGTCAATGACACTTTTTTGTATTCCATATTTGTGGTCCATAAAGTCTAGTAGTGTTTTTATATTAAGTCACTCCAATGTTGGTAAACGGGTGGAACGAATAAAAGAAAATACTGATACATAAGCTACAGTACTCAATACCCAGATAACAAACAGTTCTGCTATGATGATTGTTTTGAAACCACAAATTTGTTCCAATGTGATATTGTTCTTGTTTGGTCATTTCAGTCATGTCCTACTCTTCATGACCCCTCTTTCGGTTTTCTTGGCAAAGATATTGGAGTGATTTGCCATTTCCTTCTTCAACTCATTTTGCAGATGAGGAAACTAAGGCAAACAGTGCTAAGTGACTTGCCCAGGGTCACACAGCTGGTAAGTGTCTGAGTCCAGATTTTAACTAAGGAAGATGAGTCTTCCCAACTCCAGGCCCAGAACTCTATCCACTGAGTCAAACAGCTGTCCCTAACATGATATATTAGAGAACAATCTAAGCATAACTCAGTGGTCATGAATGGCATGTTTGCTCATGCTCAACTTCATGCTTGAGAAACAGGGAGAATGCAGAAAATCACACTACTCACACTTACAAGTTGTAGTCCTTCTAATACCCACTTCTACAAAGAAACTTTAGGTCCTTTTCAAAGCAAAGCATCGTATTTTATCATATATCTTCTGGTATACCAAGAGCTGGGAGTAGAAGAGGGCTGGTCTGTGCCTATAATCTCCATCTACCCCTTCCCAACAACCAAGCAGCACCTTGGACAGCACCACTAGTTATTAGAGTATTTGTCATTCAACATGTCTAAAACTATGATAATATTTTTTCATTGGGCTCCTATGTCTTTTTATATATCACTGACAAAATTTTTGACAGTTATGTCCTTAATCCTATTTTTCTCATAAGTCTTGTGGTTTTTAATTGTATGATTTCATACAGCAGATGCTTAATAATACATACAGCAATATATAATAGATCTGTAGGCATATATGTATATATGTGTACACAGCTATATGCATGCAGATGCATACCTGTATGCATAAGAGAGCTATATACAAGAATATGTGTGCATTATGCATATATGTATTTTGTATGTATGTGTATACATATAAATTTTCTTTCATTTATTAATTTCATTCATTTATTAATTTATTCATTTCTTTCATTTATTAAGTCCCTACCATGGTATAGAGACCCAAACTAGGTTGTGAGAGAGACAAAGTTGAAGCCCTAATCCCTACACCATGGGTGTAGAGTATTTCATATACCTGTCAGATACAGTCATGGCATTGGTTAGTTTTGATAAGATGTTTTTTCCCCTTTTGTTCTTTTAAAATCTTTTTTTACAAAAGATGGCTTGCAAGGTAGGGTTAAAGGGCGGTTATATTAAAATGAATATAAAATATAAAAATAAATATAAAAATGCATTATAAAAACAAAAGGCATAAATGAAAATAAAATATTTCAAAAGGCCATAATCCCTGCTTCACAGTCTAATTGAGGGGTGACAAAGAGTAAACTTAATCTAGACAGCCTGTCGTAGTCTCCACCCTGGCCATGGGAAAAGGGGATGTAAATAGCTGGATAGAAGGACTAAAGATTTGGGGACACAGATTGAGTTAGACAAATGGCCACCTTTCCATCATTCCCTATATTTTTTCATCCTGACCTAATACAGACTTCTAGGCTGTATCTGAACTGATAACCAGTTTTCATATTTGTCAGACTCCTTCCTGGACACCTAATCTTCCTAGTTTCTCAATTCCAACTCAAGTGTCTCTCCTCTTTCTTCTGCAACAGGGCAGTAACTGGCTTTCACCATTCCCAAGGGTTTGCCTAATCATTCTCACCTGTGCCCTCCCTGCCATGCCTCCTGTAGAACTGGTAAATCACTACCAATAAGGGATATTCAAGGAAGGCTTAGTGGAGGACATGGCACTTGAGTTGTACTTTAAATCTAAGGAAAGAATTCAATTGGCAATAAGGAAAAGGAGGAAGTTTAGGAATAAGGAACAGCATGAGCAGAGGCATGAAAGCAAGGAAATTTAGGGCATATGGATCACAGATAAGGAAACTCAGTCTTTGACAGACTAAGGAACTTTGCCATGGTCACAGATGTAGGAAGAAGCACAGTCAAGAGTCAAAGCCACGTCCTCTGACTCTGAATCTATTTCTTTTGCCACTATATCATAGTCAGAGGTGGTTGTGGTAGTTCCAACTCACAGTCATATAAAAGGGTTTTGTTGTTGTTCAATCGTGCCTGACTTTTTGTGACCTGATTTGGGGTTTTCTTGGCAGAGATGCTGAAGTGGTTTGCCATGTCCTTCTCCCACTCATTTTACAGATGAGGAAACTGAGGTAAACAGGGTGACTTGCCCAGGGTCACAGAGTTGGTTAGTGTGGGAAGCCAGATTTGAACTCATGAAGATGAGTCTTCCTGACTCCAGTCCAGGCACTCTATCCACTGTGCCATGTGGCTGCCCTATAAAAAGTCAGGTATTACTAGCCTCCAGCCCGTTAATAGGATCATAGATCTAGAATCCAATCCAAGGTTGGCAGAGAAAAAGAACAGGAAACTGGAGTAAGGGGAAGAGAAGGGAGCAAGCATTTATTAGGCACTTTCTATTTGCCAGGCACTGTGCTAAGTGCTTTATATATATTATTTCACTTGATCCTCACAACAACCCTTTGAGGTGGGTGCTATTATTATCATCCTCATTTTACAGTTGAGGAAACAGAGGCAGACAGAGGTTAAGTGACTCACCCAGAGTCACATAGTTAGGAAGTATCTGAAGTTGGATTGGAACAGCCTGGGTGTTTGCTGATTCCAAACCCAGAACTCCATCCACTGTGCTGCATAGCTGCCTCGTGGGCAGGTGGATGCAGGTATTATTCAGCAGCTGCTTGCTCACCTATACACTAGCAGTTGCTTTCCTTTACAGCAGGGATTACTTTTTTGCAAATCTTTTCTTTTCCTTTCTTCCATCTCTCTCTCTCTCTCTCTCTCTCTCTCTCTCTCTCTCTCTCTCTCTCTCTGTTTCTGCTAGTGTCAAGTGTCTAAGGCTGGATTTGAACTCAGGTCCTCCTGAGTCCGGGGCCAGTGCTCTCCCCACTGCACCTTAGCTGCCCTCCCACTCTGAACCTGTTTCTTAAGGTGGATGTTCTATGGCTCAGGTCCTGACACTGATTCAGGAAAGTTACCTATCAAAATGACATGTTTTTAGCATTCACTTTGGCAGAGCATCTCAGGTGTGTTTTTCTTAAGGCATTTTGACAGTGTTCATACATACTGAGATGAGAAATCCCAAAAGCCTGGGAAGTGAATCATTACATCAGCTTCCATCTCCTTTGTTAGGCCCTTTAGTGGAGCTATGTAAGACTAGGCTGCCTTCCAGTGCTACCATATTTATCTTTGTTCCTCTTCTATTTCCTTTTCCCTAAACATTCTGTCCCTGACAGAGAAATTCTGAGAAAATGATGCATTTTCTTATACCTATTCCCTCCCAACAGTCACCCCACCCCTTACACACTTAGACAGATGGACACAGACACACAGACACACTTTGAAATAGCAACCAACACCCTAGTGGAAGGACCTAAGAGGTTTTATGAATTTTATTTCAGCTTCACAGTTGGAGGTCCATACAACACTTTTTGCATAAAGTAGGCTTTATTCTGGACAATGCAGACAAAGGGTTAAATGAAAGAAGAAGCTTGGCTATTGCCATTGGCTGAGAAGGAAGGGAAGAACTCTCAATTACTTCTTTTCCATTTGCCTTCTTTTCACCATCCCTGGGCTATGGTAGTAGTGAACAGTGCCAGGGAACCATCTACCTGAAAACAGGTCAAAAGATCCTGCAGCCAGTACATAGAGCTATAGTAGCTGCCTAGTTCTTCTAAGCCAAGGAAAGATATTAACCCCATAACTTGAAATAGCAAAGTACATAGTAGGGACTCAAAAAAATGTTCATTGGGGGCGGCTAAGTGGCGCAGTGAGTAGAGTGCCAGCCCTGGAGTCAGAAGGACCTGAGTTCGGATCCGGCCTCAGACACTTAACCCACACAAACAAAAAAACCTAACCGTGTGACCTTGGGCAAGTTACTTAACCCCAATTGCCCTAAAGGGGTGGCTAGGTGGTGCAGTAAGAGCGCTGGCCTCGGAGTTGGGATAACCCGAGATCAAATCCGGCCTCAGAAAATGAGCACCCACACATAAATAATGACTAGCCGTGTAACCTTGAGCAAGTTACTTAACCCCAATTGCTTAAAAAAAAAATGTTCATTGGATGAATGAATGTGTAACAGTTCTGGGAAATCTTGGATTTATTTGTCTGCCTTGTTTCGGCGCCCCTAAGTCACTAAAGACCCTGAGTTGCATTTTTTTCCTAGGTAAGGGAGAGGAAGCTACTGTAGGATCAGTCCTAGAGGACAAAATTTTTATCTAGAGTGCAAGTTTAAAAAAAAAAAAGCTGTTGATAGAAAACACACAGAAGAGTGGGCAGTAGCACCAACAATTTTCCTCAAATCCATGTCTCTGTAGAGAATGGAGAAGCAAAAGCTAAAGGGACAAGCAGCAAGGTATATGACTGTTTTTGTTGTTGTTGTTGTTGTTATTTTATTTAACTGGAGAGATTATCACAAATCATTCACTTTTTATCATGATGCTCCCAAGGACAGAATTACAACAAAGCTGAGGATTCCAACCTACCCCACTCAACCATGGCATTATGATGGGAAGGGGAAGGTGAAAGGGAGGGGACAATATGGGGAGAGGGAGGGGAAAAGCCTTTCTTGCATCAGCTTTTAAAGTGTACCTTATTCTGTCTCTCTAGTTAAAAATAGCTCTGGAATTTGATTAAGGCCTTTTCAGCCTTTGGGGATGATGTGGAAAGACCAGAATCTGTATCATGGATGTTTATTTAATTCTCCTTATTTTAAAATGGGGCATAACAGGTATAAGGGAATGGGGAATAAGCAGTTAATATAATCATTCATTACCTTGGGGATAGAGTCATAAATCATGTTGCCATAACTGGAGAGATTATCAAGGAATAAATTTTATTTATTGTGGATAAGGAGATGAATGCTTTTTGTGGGTAGCTAAATGTAAGGCCTCTGGACCAAATGCAACGGTCCTTAGACATTTGAGAAATAAAGGATGCAGAAAGACTTAGGCTTTTCATTGCTACAGATGACCTCATTTAAACATCACATTTACTATACCACAAATAATAATAGCTAGAGCTAAAGCCCTTTGTATTTGTTTGAAACATTATGCTGCCTCTGAGACACTGGGCCTCTCTTTCCATTAGGAGGTTTTGATTAGTCTCAAATTTGGCATCTCCTTTGCATTGTTTTGACTCCCCCCTGCCTATACCTCTCATCATTCAGATTCTCAATTTTTTCCACCCTTAGACACTTTCTTATAGTTCCACTTATTTTCTTTTTTCTTCTCATTTATTTTATCCTCATTGTCTATCTCCATCTCTCTCTCCTATATTTCTATTCTCTCTGTTTCAGTATTTACCTTTCTACCTACCAGTCTCTTTTCCTCTCCTTAAATTTCTCCTGATATTTCCTTTAAAGTTTCTTTTTCAACCTATCAATTTGTAATGGTAATATAATTTGAATTTGAAGATCCCTTTGTGTTGGCAAAGGTAGCAGGTACTTAGCATTTAGTTAATTGATCAAGCCTCTGTTGGGGAAACAGAAGGCATGAACTCCTTGTAATGGAAATGCAGATTTGAAGATCTTCCCTGCCCCTAGGCCCTTTGATTGGCTTAAGAGACTTTGATTGGCTTAAGTGACTCTGAGAACCTTCTTTGATTTGAAAGTATATTCTGCCCCCTAATAGGCTGAATGTGGTCACATGGAGCCTGTGGTGGGAGGCTTGGTTTTCAGGAATGACCACACCTTGATGCTGTGTGATTGGGCAGTGGGTCAAGAGGGTAGTTACATTCTCTGAGCCAGGAGAAGACTATATAATCCCTGATTTGAGGCTTTCCTTTGGGGCTCACTTTGAGAAGTGTTGTGTGATTTGACCAGATGAGACTCTGGGCAGCCGTTGAGAGCCCCCTGGCTTTGAAAATCCAGATGCTTCCCTCTCTGGTAACTGTGATTTGGTATTGATATAATGGTTGGACAGTTTGGAAGCCTGTCTATTTGATCTGTCTGTATACTCTGAAGTGTGGGGTGCTGACCTTTTTCCCCTGAACTAGGTAATATATGTTTGTTTGATTAAAGTAAGCTGTTAACTGATTTTGAGTTGCTTTCCTTTACAAAAGCAGATCTAAGAACCTGTGTTGGCAGCCACTCTGGGGATGCTGGGGTGCTTGCTGCTACACTCCTGTCTCCTGTTGCTGACATAACAGGAAGGGGGTGGCTGAAGTAGGAAGCTAATGCTGTGTGTATATAAGGAAAAGCCCCAGAGTGGGAGGGTCAGATTTTCTTGGAGACTACAGGCTCTGAGAAGGCTGAAGAGGAAAGCCCCTCCCAGGTTTGAGAGAATGATTTTGATTTTGAAAATGGATGGAGTGATTTTGATTTTGGGAACCAGCTGAAAAGTCTGATGAGTCCGACAGCCAGCTGGAGCTGCTGAGGATTTCCAAGGGCCAGCCAGAGCTGCTGAAGACTGAGGAAGCATGATTGTGATGCTGGTACTTTGGCTGAACCTGTTTGTGGCTTTGTTAAGCCTTGTCTTCCTGGGAACAGAGACTGTGAAGATTTGAGATGGACTGGACACTCTGAGCTCCAATATGGAGCAGGAACTGCACAGAGAGCTGGACAAGGACCTGGGAGCTGTCTGCCTTTGAACCCAGGTGATAGTTTGGTGAATCCAGGTAGGATCTGGGACCATGGAAGGGGATCCAGGGAATCTGAGAAACCATGCAGAGTCAAATTGAAATAAGACTTTACTTGGATAGTGTGTACTACTGTGAGTGAGAAATTGTAAATTTACTAGTGACCTAGGGCTGGAGGGTCAGTGTAGTTTCTAATGATTGAATAGTGAATAATGAAAGATGATAAATTGACTAAATGATTGTACTTAGTGATTGATGACTAAATAAGTAATTGATTAGTAACCTAGTATGACCCATGAGTGGAAAACTTTGACTATTGTACTCTGTGATTGAAATAAGGATTTTGGGAATGCTTGAGTTACTAAATGATTGTTCTTTGTTCAAAACTTTGTGACTACTGTAGTGGAAACTATGTGGCCATTTTTTTGTGATAAGTTGTTGTGAATGCTATATTTTGATTATCTGTTATAAGTTGTAATATTGTGAATGCTGTACCTTGATTTCTGTGAATGTTTTGCTTTGATTTGTTATAGAATAAATAGTGTTCGCCATTCTGTGTAATCAGAACCTTAAAAGCTGTTCACAATAGCATTCTTCTGAAAAGCTGCTAGTGCTTGGCTTTACAAAACTGAGGACTGACAACATTATACCCATTTAGCCAAATTATATGCTCATTTAATAGTGTCCTCCAAACATCTTTGAAAGTCTAAGAACTGACAAATGGAGGAAATAAGGATAATCTGCTCTAATTATAATTCCATTACTCCTGGCCTTTGGCATATTAGATAAAGGACAACTAACGTTCCTCAGACTACCCAGAAGGAGATTGTATATTACTGATGATAGTGTTTCCAAGGGATATCATTTGGCCATGTTTCTGATAGGAGTATTGGTGCCCACTAACCTGTCTTGTCACCTTTCTCCATTCCTAAGGGTCATTTGCAATGTATGTATGGTTCAGGAACCCCCTCCTCTGCCTCTATCCCCCCACTTATTTCTCTGGTGAAAGATACACAAGGAATACTTACAGATCCATCTTCTAGTAGGATATGAAGTACTTTATCTCCAACTTTATAGTCCTTTGCTATTTCTGCTGATTTCCAAACTTCTTCAGCATCAGGTATCCAAACCCTATTATACTGAACCAAGAGAATGAGATAAGGCTTAACTGCAGTACTTTGTAAATGAAAAGACAGGTTATAAAAAGAAAAGAGAAATGTTTCTTTTCATACCTGGTCAGATCCTTTGTTGAACACATTCAGCTAACTTTTCACAAAATCACAAACCTAGACTGTTTTATTGTTCCTTTTTACCCATAGGTGTATTTCTAGAGTCTTCCCAATTCAAGTCAGGGAAACAAAGAGCATGGCTGAATATTAGTAATCTCTTTCCCTTCCCCTCCCTTACCTCATCCTTTCTCTCTCTCTCTCTCTCTCTCTCTCTCTCTCTCTCTCTCTCTCTCTCTCTCTCTCTCTCTCTCCACACAGACAGACACACACTTTTGGGCAATTCTAATTGGTTGAACTTTTTTTCCCTCACATCAATTGAGGCTCTGTCTCTTTGCAACTTTCATCCAATGATCCTAACTCTGCCCTTGGGAGCCAAGCAGGACCACTGTGTAATTCCCTCCTTCCTTAATATCTTCAAATATTAGAGGATAACTTGATCTTCTCCACACCTGTGGCACAGTTTCCAATCACGTTACCATTGTAGTCAACCTCCTAGGAGTTGTACCAAGTCTTCAATGTCCTCCCTAAAATGTGATACCCTAGACAAAACACAATAATCCAGATGCTGTCTGACAAGACCCAAGTATACCTAGTGTATAATTGAACTGAATTTCTATCCTTAATTGAAACTGCTCTTTCAAAGGTAACCACTTTCCTGTACCCATTTTCCAAATCCAATGGCCATTTCTCAGGCCTCCTCTTTCTACAGTTTTATTTTTCTCCTGGTTCTCCTTTTATTTCTTAGGAATCCACCTTTCTGGCTCATCTTTGGCACCATGCCCTCTAACTGGGAGTATATCCTAAGGCTCTCTTGAGCCCTCTTTTTTTTCTACTCTCTTTACAGGCTGACTTAATTTAGCTTTGAAGGGTTTAATTAGCATCTCTAATGCTATCCAACTTCTGAGAGAAAACTGATGAAAACTAAATGCAAATTGAAGTATATTTTTCTCACTTTTTTTTTGGAGGGGGGAAGGCAGGGTAATTGGGGTTAAGTGACTTGCCCAAGGTCACATAGCTAGGAAGTGTTAATTAATTGTCTGAGGCCAGATTTGAACTCAGGTCACCCTGATTCCAGGGCTGGTACTCTATTTACTACTCCACCTAGCCACCCCTTCACTTTCTTTAAAAAAAAAAAAAAAAAGGTATGTGTGTGCATCTTAATTATCATCTCAAGATTACTGACTCCAAGATCTATACACCTAGTCCTAGTCTCTTTCTGAGCTCTTGTTCCTATTTCTACATTACCAACTGATCAGTTATCCTTGCAACATCTCAAACTCACAATGTCCGAAACAAAACCTGTCATCTTCTTCCAAAATTCATTCTTCTTTCAAACTTGCCAATTTCTGTTTGGGGCACCACCATCCTTCTAGTCTCCCAGGTCTGTATCCTGGGTGTTACCTTTGAATCCTTTCTCTTTTTTGTGCCACATATATAAATGTTTACCAAATCTTGCTACTTCTCTATGACATCAGTTGCACAATCCCCTCATCATTTCTCATATGGTCCTCATTAATTTAGGTCCTCAACACCTCTCAATATAGCCTCCTAATGGGGATTTCCAATTTCTAGTCTCCCCTTTTTTCCAATCCATCCTCTGGAAAGTTGTTAAATAAGTTTTTTTTAAATAACAAATGTTGGAGAGGAAATGGGAAAATTGGGACACTAATGCATTATTCATGGAGTTGTGAACTGATCCAACAACTCTGGAGAACAATTTGGAACTATGCCCAAAGGACAACCAAAGTGTGCCTTTGATCCAGCAATAGCACTACTTGGTCTGTATTCCAAAGAGATCATAAAAAAGGTCAAAGGACCTACATGTGCAAAAATATCTATAGCAGCCCTTTTCATATTGGCAAAATATTGGAAATTGAGGGGACGCCCATCAATTGAGGAATGGCTAAACAAGCAGTAGTATATGAATATCACAGAATACTACCTGCAATAAGAAATGATGAAATGGGCAGATTTCAGAAAAACCTGGAAAGACTTGTGTGAACTGATACAAAGTGAAATAAGCAGAACGAGGAAAACATTGTAGGCAGTATCAGCAACACTGTGTGATGATGAACTATGAATGACTCAGCTCTTCTCAGCAGTATAATGATCGAAGACAATTACAAAGGACTCATGATGGAAAATGCTATCCACATCCAGATAAAGAACTGATGGTCTCTGAAGGCAGATCGAGGCATACTTTTTTCCCTCTCTTACTTTATTCTTTTTTCATTCTTTTGTTTTTTATCTATTTTTTCTTTCACAACTAATGACTAATATGGAAATGTGTTCTACATGATAACACATGTATAACCTATATTAAATTGCCCACCATTTTAGGAAGAGGGGAGGGGAGAGAGGGAGAAAAAAATCAAAATCTTATAAAAAATGAATGCTAAAAATTGTCTTGACATGTAATTGGGAAAAAATAAAATACTATGAAATGTAAAAAAAAATTTAAGGTTAAAAAAAAGTTTTAAAAAATTTAGCTTCCTAAAGCACATGGCCTCCTAACGGGATTTCCAATTTCCAGTCTCACCCTTCTCCAATCCATCCTCTGAAAAGTTGTTAAAATAAACTTCTTAAAGCATAAATCTGACCATTTACCTCCTTAATTCAAGAATCTGTAGTGGTTCCTACTGCCTTAGGATAAAATATAAACTCTTCACTTTGGCATTTGAAGATCTCTTACAATCTGGCTCCAGCCTATGTTTCCAGGATTACTTGACAGCATTCCCCTTCATGAACATTTCTCGTCAAACTGGTCTGTTTGCTGTTCCCTAAACTCAGCTTTCCTTCTCCTGACAGAATGCCTTTGTACCAGCTTATCCCTCAGGCTTGGAATGCATTGCCTTTTAACCCCTAACCTCTTAGGATCCCTAGTCTCCCCTTCAAGCTTCAGCTCATGTGCAAGCTCTGACTGGAATCCTTTCCTGATTGCCTTAGTATTAAGCCTGCTTTCCTTCCCCAAATTATTCTGTATATTTTATTTGTTTACATACTTTATCCTTCCCAGTAGAATAAAACCTTCTGCAATGAAAGAATTGTTTTCCATTTTGTCTTCTTATCCCCAGTGGTTAGCCCAGTGCTTTGGATGTTGAGGTCCTCTCTTAAGCTGAACTGCCAAGGCTGGGCTGGCCACGTAGCCAAATGCCAAACATACTTTTACCTAAAATACTATTTTATGGAGAACTCACACAAGGCAAGTGATCACATGGAGTTCAGAAGAAGTGGTCCAAAGACCCCTCAAAGTCTTTCTGAAGAACTTTAGCATCAATTGTGAGCCATGGGAGATGTTGGCACAGGCCCACATCAAAGAAGGGGCTGTGCTTTATAAGCTAAACAGAATCACAATAGCACAGAGGAAACATGGGATGCACAAACCTAGAGACATCTCCATCCCAAATGTTCAGATGGACTATTTGTGCCCAACCTGTGGTAGCCTTCCAAGCTCATATTGGACTAATCAGCCACAGTCAAAACACACTATACCTTGCCCCTAACATCATGATGTCATTGGTCCACTTTGAGTATGAAGGATGAACAACCATAAACGCTTATTATTGAATTGTAAAGTGGGCAAAAGGACTAAGTAATGCAAAAGAAGTAATCCTTCAGCTACTTACTTCCTCCTGCCAAAGCTACATATCAGTCAACCAGTCAATTAGAGGGAACAGAGAATTCTATCCTAGCAAGCAACAATCCTCACTATCATTACTGATCCTTGCCAACAAAATTGAATCTGTTACTGATAAGACTTTCTCTGTCCTTCTTAATCTCCCCCTCCCAATTAAAAAAACAACAAATAATCGATAAGAATATATTAAGTACCTCCTATGTTCAAGGCACTGTGCTAGGTGATGGAAATATAAAAGGGATAAAAATGAAGGTCCCTGCTGCCTTTAAGGAGCAGGGGAGACAGCACACATATACAGGTGTGTCAGGATTAAACAGGGTTTGGAATTGACCATACTCGTAGATCACCCCTCAGCCTGCTACTTGCCTCATTCCCATATTTAGCCCTATCCCCTTGAACTCTATGTCAGTATGTTTGTATACTTCCTTATCAGTCAATAAAATTCTCACAAATCTTTCAATTAACCTCAGAACCTCATCCCAGTTGGTCAATGTTGAGTGTCTTGAGAAGCCACCTACTCATATTCCATATTGTCTCTTAATCTCCTAGGATAAACAAAGATTAAAGCTACTGGATGTGCAATTCAATTTAATGACAATGAAATCAATAATAAAAACAAAGACACTGATAGTTATTAAACTATTTTAGTTATAAGCCAGAGTCACATCATGGCAACTGCAAATGACTTCTTTTCTGAAAAATACAGTTCCTTACCATTTAGTTCATTCAGGATGACAAATTACGTCTCTTTACAAGAATCTTCTTCCACCTTCTTTATGAAATAAAGGTTATAATAGTTTCATAAGAAATCATCTTCATTCTTTTTCTCTGTACCTTACTCAGAAACTCCTCTAACAATAACAGGAAAACTAGCCCTTCTCAAATGATTCTTCAAAGAATGGGAGTTAGGGGTAGTTGGGTGGTGCAGTGAATAGAGCACCAGCCCTGGAGTCAGGAGGACCTTAGTTCAAATGTGGCTTCAGACACTTAACACTTACTAGCTACGTGACCAATTGCCCTGTCTTCCCCCACCTCCAAAAAGAAGGAAGAATGGGAGTTAAAGTGTTATTTCGAGATGGGACACCCTCTTTAACAGATATAGTTAACAACATCTATAGTGTCTGAGAGAAAAATCTACTAAAATTGGTGTTATATTTTTCCCTGTGGTCAAAAATTGTTGAGTTCCTCCTGAAAATCATTTGAAATTACTTCAAATCCACATTAATTTTTATATACTATATGTATCATAGTGCAGAGTACCATTTGGTAAGGTTCTTTAATAAAACAGAAAAACACTATCATTATTGACAATAAAAATAGTTAAATATAATAAAATAAATCACTAGTAATAGTAATCAGTTAAAATGGCACATTGGGGACAGGAAAGAAGAAAAATAAATTTACATGATAGCTATATTAGATATTTAAAAGGAATAGCAAGTTGTACATAATAGATTTGAAGTTTCATGTGCAAACATCTGTTTTATTGTACTATGCTATGGAGATGCTTGTTTTATTCCATAAATTAAAAAATTAAATTAAAATAAAAATTAATTAAATTAAAATATGAACAAACTTAAACCAAATTTAAAATAAAATTAAAATAAATTATAAATTAAAAATAAAATAAAAATAAGAAACCTAAAAAAATAGATGCATGGTACTGCATTTATACATCTAAAAGTACAAAGCAACATTGGATACAATTCATTATCAGAAATATCTGGCTGCATAAGTAATCACTTCCCCAGTTTCTCTATTAGTCTAGTCTAATCAGAGGTCAAATGGCTCTGGTACCTTTGTGATCTACTGACATTCCTGTATGTACATCTCCATTACTTGTTAGTAAGTGTCGACTGATGATCCTATCTAAGCTTTGTAAATGATCTCTTTTCCCTATAAGTCCATAAAAATGAAATTTTAGGCAGGAAAAGCACTGTTTATGGGTTCAGTACTCTCCTCTTGTTTATTCTCAATAAATTCCAGTAGTTTCCTATTGCCTCCAGTAACAAATATGACATCCTCTATTTGACTTTTAAAGCCCTTTACAAGCACCTCCTTCCTGCCTTTATAGTCGTTCTTACACTTTACTCCTTTCCATGTACTCTATGATCCAGCAATATTGGCCATCTTGCTATTGCTCACACAACATTCTTTCTTCCATCTCTGACCCCCATACTTGAAGTGCATTCTTTCTTCACCTCCACCTCCTAGATTCCTTCAAATCAGAATTGCCCACAAAGGCAAGAGGCCTTCCCTTTCCCTGAGCCCCATCTGTAAGTGCTTTCCCTCTGAGATTCCCTCCCATTTACACTATATATGTCTTAAATAAACAGACTCATTCTTGTATTGTCTCCTCAATTAGAATGTGAGCTCTTTGATGGTTTTTTTCCCTTTCTTTTTTTTTTTTTTTTTTTAAAGCAATTGGGGTTAAGTAACTTGCTCAAGGTTACACGGCTAGTCATTTGATTTATGCGTGGGTGCTCATTTTCTGAGGCCGGATCTGATCTCGGGTCATCCAAACTCCGAGGCCGACGCTCTTACTCACTGCGCCACCTAGCCGTCCCTTTAGGGCAATTGGGGTTAAGTAACTTGCCCAAGGTTACACGGCTAGGTTTTTGTTTGTGCGGATTAAGTGTCGGAGGCCGGCTCCGAACTCAGGTCCTTCTGATTCCAGGGCCGGCACTCTATTCACTGCGCCACCTAGCCGCCCTTTCCCTTTCTTTTTATGTCTATCACTTAAGATAGCACCTACATAGTAAATGTTTAATAAATGATTATTGACTGACCAAGTGGACTGGGGGTCCACCTCAATCTTAGCCAAATTTTTCTCATTTCTGTACATAGGGTCTTCCTCATTAGACATATCACTTAACCATTGTCTAATTTAAAAAGCCTATTTATATAGCAGGTAGATATTGTCTTTACCTTAAAGTGTCCTTAACTATTAGCTCATTGTTACTTTTCTCTTACTCCTCAGGGAGTTCAATTAACTCTCCTATAGGCAATTGATAAAAGTCTATGAATTGTTTATATAGGAATATATATATATATATGTATATATATATATATATATATATATGTTATTCTATACACCAGCACATAGTCCATTCTCTGAATAACTTCAAAAGCAGTATGTGCATGTGTAAAAAAACCACATAGAATAAATATAAAATTAATAAAAGGTGGTTTGAGTAGGCAGGATATATTAATAGTTGAGGGAATCAGGAAATGCTTCATGTAGAAGGTGGTGATTGAGTTGAGTGTTGAAGGAAGGCGTTATATAAGGTAGAAGTGAGAAAAGAGTGGATTCCAAGTAGAGATGACCAGTGCTAAAACAGAGAGCTGGAAGATGGAGTGTTCTGTGGGAAGACCAGTTCAGCTAGACCATAGGTTCAAGTCAGTCTATTAAGTGACCATGCCAGATGCTATACTAAGTCTTGAGGATACAAAGCAAAGCAAAAGTTAGTCCTTTTTTCTCAAGGAGCCAATGGTCTAGTAGGGGAGAAAAAATGCAAACAATCATATATAAACAAGATATAAAGAGAGTAAATGGGAGAAAGTCAACAGAGGAAAGGTACGAGCATTAAGCTAGGCCTTGAAGTCAGAGAAACTAGGAGGAGAAGATGAGAACAGCCAGTGACAAAATGAATGGAGAGGTTAGGTTGGGATAGCTGTGCGTAGTGGCAACCAGGATGGCTGCTAGCACAGGTTCTTAGATCTATCTGCTTTACTAGGAAAGATAGTTGTTTAAGGGGTCAACAATCTTTTTAAATTAAGTCCACTAGTTCAGGGGAAAAGACAACACCCTGAACTTCAGAGAAAATAAAACAGAGAAATAAAGAGCAACAGACAGGGCTCTGACTGTCTGAATCAACTTTACATACATCCCTGGATCAAGAGAGCCTTTACATCTGAGCAGTAGGGGAGCTAAGAACAGACAGCCACCCAGAATCTCAACCAGGGAATCACAAGATCCTTCTCATGAGTGAGCAAAATACCAACTCAGAGTATTTTACATTTTTCAGAGCCAGAAGGCATCACAACCCTCTTGTCTCAGTGCTTAGAAATTAGCAAAATGTGTGAAAGCCTTCCTACAAGCAAGCTTCCCTTAAATGGACTCCACACGAAGCCTATTAATGAATGGGTGGGAAAGATCTTAAATGCCATTAACATTACACTGAGATGAAAGGTTTTACAAGCCCAACAGAATTGATTGATAATTTACTCTAGAAACAGTAAGAAACTACTGGAGTTTATTGAAAAAATAAGAGTTGAGACCTATACTTCAGGAAAATAAATAACTTCAGTAGCAGCTGTCAGGAGGATGGATTGGGGTAGGCTTGAAGAGGGAAGACCAAATAGTAGACCATTTCAATAGTTCAGGTTAGAGGTGATGAGGGCCTGAGATAGGTGGTGGCTAGGTATGTGTGACACTCTGTATGAGGTACCTGGGATATAAGTAAATGGAGCTGCTCCTTATGGATTACCAAAGCTGGAGAAAAGAAAATGCCAAAGCAGTCCTGGCCCTCCAGGAAGCTGCAAGTATCCACCCCCACCCTAACCAAAGACTGAAGCAAATAATTACAGATTGCAACTCATTTGGAAATGACACAAACTGGGAGCTATAACAATGACACAGCCACAAGTTGCTTGGATTTTGCCATTGAGGTCCAGAGTCCTCGGCCATAGATGTTCAACCAGTTGCTCAAAGCAGTTCAGAGCTCTTTAGCTTTAGAAAAAAGAAAGGATCATAAAGTCCTAAAGTTAGATATTTGCCCCATGGTCATTAAAATAGTACTTTGGGAACAGCAAACACAAGGAAAGAGGGAGTGGGTATGAAAATGGGGATGAGATAAAAATTGAGAAAGTTAGTAAAAGGAAAATAAATCAAATGTTTTTGAAAAATGCCTAAAGGGTTTAATCATTGTTTCAGAAAAGCTATTCTTGACAAATGTTTCTGACCACATTTAATTACTCCTTTCTACCCAGAAATTTGATGATTTCATCTTTGATGTTTATAAATTGTATACTTCTGATGTTGGCACATGAGTCATTACTTACCTAATTTTATATAAATGGACAAACTTTTGAAAACTGAGATGGAAGTCTTATCATTGAATAAATATTTGCTGAACACTTTCTATGTGGAAGACCTTTGGTTAAGCATTGTAGAGGTTCCACAGAGAAGTAAAAACTCATGCCCTGTCCTACAGGAGTTTACAATCTAGTTTATGAATAGAAGGCTTAGTAAGTTCATACAAAAATAAAGGTGGAAAAAGTTTTAAAAATTAAATTGAATTTATTATTTGTTACATTTTAAGTTCCCTCCCTTCTTCCCCACCCCACACTAGAGAAGGCCACCATTTGACACAGATGTAGAGAGATACAGATATGTAAAACCATATAATGCATACTTCTATTTATCAGTTCTTTCTCTGGAGGTAGATAGCATCTTACTTCATAGGTCTTTTGTAGTTTATTTGAATATTTATAATAGAATAGCTTGATCACAGATATTCTTCAAAAATATTACTGTTATTATATATAATATTCTCTTGGTTTTGCTTATTTCACTCTTCATTATTTCATACAAGTCTTTCCATGTTTTTCTAAAACCAACCTGCTCATCATTTCTTATAGAATCTGTAATTTCTTATAGATGTATTCCATCACAATCATATATACCACAACATTTTAGCCACTCCCCAACTGATGGGTATTTCCTCAATTTCCAATTCTTTGCCCCACAAAAAGAGATGCTATAAATATTTTAGACTATATAGGATTTTTTCCTAATCACCTTGGGAAACAAACCTAATAATGGTATTGCTAGGTCAAAGAGTATAGACAGTTTTATAATTCTTTGGGTATAATTCCAGATTGTTCTCCAAAATGGTTGGATCAGTTCACAGTTCCGCCAACAGTATATTAGTTAGTTTCAATATATCTACATCCCCTCCAATATTCATAATTTTCTCCTTCTATCATTTTAGCCAATCTGATAGGTATGAGAAAATATCTCAAAGCTGTTTTAATTTGCACTTCTCTAATCAATAATGATTTAGAGCATTTTTACATAACTATAGCTTTGATTTCTTCATTGAAAAACTTCCTGTTCACATCCTTTGACCATTTATCAATTGGGGAATGACTCCTATTCTTATAAATTTGACAAAGTTCTATATATATTTGATATGAAGCTTTTATCCAAGAAACTTTTTCCCCATTTTTCTGCTTTCCTTCTAGTCTTGGTTATATTAGCTTTATTTGTACAGAAACTTTTTAATAGAACATAATTAAAATTATCCTTTTACATTTCACAATATTCTCTCTCTTGCTTATTCATAAATTCTTGTTCTATCCATAAGACAGATCCATAATATGTTCCGTGTTTTTCTACTTTACTTTTGATATCTCCCTTTATATCTAAGTCATGTATCCATTTTGACCTTATCTTGGTAAATGATACAAGATATTGGTCTATACCTAGTTTCTGCCAGACTGCTTTCCAAGAAAAATGTTAATAATCACTGAGATTTTCTTTTTATTTCTAGCACAACCACCCCCTTCTCTCCACCCCACCCCCCAGACATGTATTTTAGTTGGTATAGGACAGAGGTGTCAAACCTGACCCCTTTTGGTGCAAAACAATCTCAAGTCCAGAAAAAATGGAATAAAATGAAGTTCCTATCTGATTTTAATGTGTTGATGTATTAATTTATATATGTATATATGTAGATAGATACATAAAAAAATGTGTGTGGTTTTCTAAGTCAGTATATGGCCCACAGGGATCTTAATGTATGTCTCTCCACCCCCACTTTCCCATTTCTAGTTTAATTTGACACCACTGGTATAGGGAGCACCTAGTGAAAAACTCCTTCTTCCATTGCTGATCAAATGTCTCAGTTTACTCTTAGAAAGATTAAGACATTATGTGATTTGGCCCACTGCCAGGATATATCAAAGGTATATATGAACCTATCAGTATATGTCAAAGGTGGAATTTAACCCAGGTCTTCCTGACAATCATGTAGACTCACTATTTGCTGCCACTCAATGCTACTTTATAGCCTTTATAATCCATAGAAAGGAGCCCCAGTTATTGTCACTGCCACTGTCCCTTCCTCCTCACAGACACCCAGAACAAATGAACTCACAGAATAAGGCAAGAGGATTCTCCTATCACTTTAAAAAAGTCAGCTGAGGCAAAAGCTGGTCATATTGGATATCTAAAAGACCAACCCTACTCAAACTCCATTGGTTCCACATTGTGTCTAAGATCAAATACAAAATGCTCTGTTTGGTATTCAAAGCCCTGTGTAGCCTAGCCCCTCCTACCTTTCCAGTCTTTTTACACCTAAATCCCAAACATAAGCTTTTTAATCCAGTGTGACACTGGTCTTCTGGCTTTTCCATGGACAAGACACTCCACCTCACAGCTCTGGGCATTTTCCCTGGCTGTCCCCCATGCCTGGAACTTTCCAACAAGTGACCTTCTGGCTTCCTTGAAGTCCCAACCAAAATCCCACATGTTACAGGAAGCTTTCCCCAAACCCTCTTAATTCTCATGTCTTCCCTCTGTTATTTCCTATTTATCCTGTTTATAACTTTCTTGTACATATTTGTTTGCATGATGTCTCTTTCATTAGATTGTAAGCTCCCTAAGGGCAGTGACAAAGAGTCCCTTTTTTGGTATCTCCACTGCTTAACACAGTGACTCTTAATAAATTGGTTAATTGTCTTAACTACTGACTAGTTATATAACTATGGGTAAGCCATCAGTTTCCACATTAGTAAAAGGGGGTTGAACTCAGTGAACTCTATGGTCCTTTTCAGTTCTTTTTTTCTTTTTTTTGAGGGGCAATTGGGGTTAAGTGACTTGCCCAAGGTCACACAGCTAGTAAGTGTCTGAGGCCAAATTTGAACTCAGGTTCCCCTGACTCCAGAGCCAGTGCTCTATTCACTGTGCCACCTAACCGCCCCCCCCCCTCTTTCAGTTCTAAATCTCTGATCTCATAATTTCCATTTCTTCTTTTCTAAAACAGAGCATGTGGAAAAAGCCAAAAACTGTCCCAGTTATCACTAACCTAATGACCACATTGACTATGGTTTTTCCTGTGACATTTCTTCTAATATCAATTAAATTTAACAGATGATCATTAAGTACTAATTGTGTACCAGGAACATGTGTTAATAGCTTGGATTAAAGACAGAAATGAACACCCTCTACCTTCAAGGAGCTTACCTTCTACTGGTGGATGGGTACAATATATGAGCAGATAATTAAATCTGAAATATATACAAAATAAATATGAGTAATTTTGGGGTCTGTGAAGGAAAAACTAACAATAAGGGAAATCAGGATATTAAAAGGATTCAGTTAGAAAGGACCAAAATAGAATTATGGAGTCTCAGTAGTGAAATAATTAGCTGAATTTGATCAGAACCATTTTAAAAGATGTTTTCCCTCTAAAACAATGATCAAACTCTTTCCTAGTTTCAAAAAAATTATTCATATTCCTTGGACGTGACTGAGTCTCCACTCTTTGGGTTTTCAGAGTTTCCTTATTTGTAAAATGAAAGAGATGAACTAGGTGGTCTTTATGTTTCTTTTTTGCTTTATAATTTTGATTCTTTTTTGAACAAGATAGTTTCACTTACTTAGACACTTGTACAAGTTTAACTCAGTTCATGATGTGTGGGTTGCTGGCTTACTAATGATTGAAAAGCTCTCTGAAAAACAAGGACTAACACAGAAAAGTTGGTGGAAGGCAATGTTAGTTGCCCTAGAGATTAAAAATATGCCTTGACTGTTCAATTACATCAGAGTAATTTATCTAATCATATGAAAAACAACAACCTCACCACTAACAGCCAATAATATTTGCCATTGGCAAAAGCAGTATAGTCCTTCTGTAAGTATCCTTGGGACAGAGAAATTCTTATTCCTAATGGATGACAACTTTCTAGCTGCTTTCTTGTTGATTCTTTAATTCTTATTCACATCTGTTAACTCAATGATAAAATAGAAAAAAAACCCCAAGCTTTATTATCTACAGGAAAACACATGGATATAATTTTAAAATACAATAGACATTATTAAGCAAGAATATAGAACTCTTCCTCTTGGAAGAGAATCCAGCTGCTGCATTCTGCCTCAGCCAAGCTCTGCTTTGTCACACTCTTAGATCCTCTAATTCCCAACCATGTCCATGTCCATAGTCATCTGCTTCTCCCATCATCCACCTGTGCTTCAGGCTTATACTGGTTAAACTGCTCTAAAAAACAGTGTAGGCAGAATCAGCTCTTATTTCTAGAGTTTCCAGTTTGTTTAAATAGAGCAGGTTGGAGCCACTGAAATCTCAATCAAGGTCTTCTCATCTTTATCCTTTTTCTCTGTGACAAGGTCATGCTCAAATTCACTCTTCCCAGTGGGTCATACACAGCATGTGTAGCTATTTTCTGTCTAGTTCTAATCAATAATGTAGGAGGTTATGGGGGTCTTACTTCTGGCAGTTTGGTGATCTGCTGGTGAAATGGTTTGGTGTTCTGGTATAATATGAAACACCCTGAGAGGTCCATCAGCCATGTATCTCACCCTGCTCCTGGGGTATCTGTTTAAAGAATAGGCACATCCTAGCTGATGCTCTCCTGGCTTCCCACTCCAGGCATGAATGGAGAGAGACAGAGTCCAACACTACCTTAGGGTCAAGGTGAATTCACCCATGTTTCAGATAGGATTGGAGTATTTATGTAAATGAGCCTTTGTGGGGCTCTGGCTGCTTTGTCTCTACTTCCTTTCTATTAATAGAGGAGCTTATGAGAACCTGAAAGGTCTAGGAAATAACTACCTGAGGGTGGCAGCAGCCTCTGTGGGGAAGGGGGAAGAAAGAGAGAGAACAAAAGAATGATCGAGAGAAACAGAGACAGATAGACAGATGGCACCTTCAGACTCCCACTTTACAACAAAGCTGATCATTGTTTCTTTTGGGAGATATCTGTCCCTCTGTGAGAAGTGAGGAATATCCACAAAAGTCTCTCTTTCCAATTCTCCTTCCATTTGCTTATTTAACAGGTGTCCACTATGATTTGTTCTTTTGTTATACCTTTTGTTTTATTTTTTTCTGATCCTTTTTTCTCTTCACATAAAACATCTGTGGTCAACCCAGACATGCTCATTTCCTTGTATATGTTCTAGTCACAATTAGTGTACAACTGGAGTAAAACTCTGACCACTCTAAATGCACAGAAGTAAACTGGTTAGAAGGTGTCCTTTAGACTCTGTAACAAATGGCTAAACCTAACCTGGGAGTGAACAAATAAAAATTAGATTATTTAACATTTTATTAACAATTCTATGAAATCCCCAAAGAGGAGGCAGAATTTCACCTGGATCTGGGGCTATCCCCTCTGGACATGACCAAATCTATTGACTATTGGGCCTGGAAGTGACTGATAAAATATCCAAGATCCTAGATAAAGAAAAGGGGAGGCAGACAACTGATCTCTAATATGGGTACCCAAGAGAATGGAGAAGGCTTTAGAACAGAGGATTTGAGAGAAGAGGAGGTTGGCAGTCTTATAGAAGAAGCAACATGAGGACATTGGATATATAAGTATTAAGAGGGGTAAAAAGGTACTAGAAAGGTTAAGTAGCAGTTGTCAAAGAAAACAATTGGACCACTTTACAATTTTTCCTGGCTGAGTGAGCAATTCTTTTTGGTTGGGTAGCTACCACTCAGAGAAGCATTGGAAAGAATTGGAAAGAATGCCAGACTGGGCGGCTTAGAGTCCAAAGATTTGTTTTGGAATTACACTTCCAGGCAGGTCACAACCACTCTTAGCTGCACTTTTCTCACATGTAAAAGTGAGATGATAATATTTGTACTGCCTATCTGTAATAGGATCACAGCTTCAGGGTTTCTTCTCCCCTTACCATAGAGGTTAGGTCAGATCTTTTATCTAAAAGGCAAAGAAGCTGTCCCTAAGACTAGATGGCCTAGGGGCCACATAGATGCAACTTCCTTTTGCCCATGTTCAGCTTGCTGGTTATATAAGGGTAATAAAAAGACAGACACACATAGAATTGGGATCCTTCAGACTCCATGGATGGTAGATATCCCAAGACCCTGGCACACCCTCCCCTGTTGACCAGATCACAAGGAAGTGAACTGTTAAGCATATATCCAAGCTAAATGCTGCAATATCCTTGTTGAATATCCTTTCTGTACTATGGTTAACAGACCTCTTTTTTTAAACTGATGAATGACCTCTGGATGTCCCATTTCATTCCCTAAACTAAGAAGGGATCAGCCTGAGTCAAGATCACCTATTCCACAATATCAAAGGGTTGCTGCAGGTAAAGTACTTTGCAAAGCTTACAGTTTTCTATAAACCTATTTTAGCCAAAGGCTTGGCATCAATGGGCATGGGGTAGTCAAAGGGCATTCACTTCATGAAACCTTAGATCTTGATATAAGCAAGAAGTGTCCCCATGAGGGGACTATAAGGTGCCCAGAAGTCACCAAAACAGAGAGTCCTGTGATATCTCTGGAAGTTTCTTTCTTCAACCTTAACTCAGAGCTAGAGAGCTGGAAAGGGTATAAACAGGGAAGGTGATAAATACATGTTAGCACATAGTATTGTTATGACTACACTGTACCGATCAGCAGGACCTCTGGAGGAAAGGCCTGAGATGATCAGGGCCTCAGCTCTTCTGTGGGATCCAAATAAATTTCGTACTATGAGTATTTGGACTCCTATGTCAAACCCCAAATCTACTCTGAAGAAATGGTAGAAAGCCCATGGATCTGTGTAGACAAAATCCTATCATAAGAATTCAGTGACTGCATTAATCACTTAAAGTTCCTTTAATTAGACACAATTTTGCTCAATGCCATACCTGCCATATGCTTTTTTATGCCACAATAGGGCAAGAGAGGACCAGGTCCTCAGCCTAGGTCCTGGACAGTGATTCCAGAATACTCCATAGGTAGATAAGTCACAGCTAGGTGGCACAGTGGGTGAAGTGCTGGGCCAGGAGGCAAGAAGACTCATGTTCCTGGGTTCAAATCCAGCCTCAGACACTTACTAGCTGTGTGACCCTGAGCAAGTCACTTAACCTTATTTGCCTCAGTTTCCTCATCTGTAAAATGAGCTGGAAAAGGAAATGACAAACCAGTCCAGTATCTCTGCCAAGAAAATTTCAAATGGGGTCATGAAGAGTAGGACATGGCTAAAAATGATTGAACAGTCAAGTCACAACCTCTCTCTATTTATACTCGAATGCAGACCTTCCTGAGATGTGGGGAATTTGAAAAACCTCAAAATATATAACAAAGTCATACTGTAAAGGCATTTAGCTTCCTCATCCCATCTTCCTGTTCCTCACCCCACTGCCAAGATCACTTGTCAAGCTAATCTTAAGAAACTGAACAGGCCTATCTCTGTAACAGGGATCCTTGACAAGGGGTCCACGGATAGATTTCAATGTCTCTGTGAACTTGGATGGGAGGGGAAATAATACATTGTTATTTTCATTAATATCTAACTGAAATTGAGTATTTCCCTCAATTATTTAAAAATCCTATTCTGACAAGGGGTCCAGAGCTTTTGCCAGAATGCCAGAGGGGTCTATGGCACATCAAAAAGTTAAGGACCCCTGCTCTATAAGGATGCCTGTTCACACTGTCCTTGCAGGAAATAATAAAATATTTAGGTTCAGTATACCTAAAGCGTTATAACTAAACACTGAGAGAAATATAAAAAAAATAAAATTTAAAAATATCTCTCTCCATACTCAGGAAGTCAGCAGTCTTGTAGGGGAGAGGGCATGTGCACATAACAATTATATAATTATGTGTGTGTGTGTGTGTGTGTGTGTGTGTGTGTGTGTGTGTGCGCGCATAACAATTAGAATACATAAAATCTTTCTCGATGCTGCTCTTGCTGATCTTTCCAGACTTATTTTCCATCCCATACTCTATGTACCAGTCAAACAGACATGCTTACTGTTTCCACCACACACTTTCTGCCTCCAACAGTGCCTTCCAACTGTCTTCCAAGCCAGCCCCTTCTCTTGGAATTCATGGTTCTATTCAAGGCTCAGGACATGGATCACCTCCTCCAAGTGGGCATTCAAAACCCCCTCCCCTAATCATTAGCTTTCCCCTCCCACACAATGAAATTGCTCATGTAAACTTTGTATTTGGAGTTGTGTTTTCTAGGTACCTACCTTATCTATGTATCTACCTTCCAAAGCTTCTTAAACCTTATTCTACACATACTCTGATCCAGTGACATTGGTCTCCTGATAGTACCACAAACAAGACACTCCATCTCTGGGTTCTGAGCACTCTCTCTGGCTGTCCCCTGTGCATGGAATGTTCTCCCTCCTCCACTCTGACTAATGACCTCCTTGGCTGCCTTTAGATCCTGATTAAAATCTCACTTTCTACAGGAAGCCTTCCTTAAGACCCCTCTTAATTCCATTGTCTTCCTTCTTTTAATTATTCCCTATTTATCCTGTATATAGCTAGTTTTGTATATATTCATTTGCATGTTGTCTTCCGCATTATATTGTAAGCTCCTTGAGGGCAGGGAATGTCTTTTGTTTCCTTTTGTATTCCCAGTGCTTACCATAGTGCCTGGCACATTGCTGTTGCTCAGTAAGGTGTAACTTTTCAAGACAGTATATCAATACTGTCCATGGAGTTCTTTTAGCAAAGATTCTAGAGTGGATTGCCATTTCCTTTTCCAGTGAATTAAGACAAACAGAGATTAAGTGACTTCCCAGAGTCATATAGCTATTAAGTGTCTGGGGCTAGACTAGAACTCAGATTTTCCTGATCCTAGTCCCCACTCTTTATCCTGGAAGACAGTAGGCATCTAATAAATGTTTATTGATTGTGTATGCCCCACTCCTAGTAAAATGTAAGCTTACATGACAGTCTGGTTTTTGTCTCCTCAGTTTCTGTCATGTAATAGGTGACTAATAATTCTTGTTGAATTGAATACAAACAAGGAAGGGACAAAGCATACCAGAGAAGTACAGAGCGTGCCAACAATTAAATTAAATTAAAACAGAGAGGGTAACAAGGTAAATGAGCAAATACAAAGCAAAATTTTCCAGGGATAAAGTCAAATTTGGAAAATTTACCATTGGTTTCCCAAACAGGTCAAAGAAAGAGCAAAAGAACCGACATGTACAGAAATGATTGATTGGGGAATGGAGTTGTGTGTCATGAGGGTAATGGAATAATATGCTGTAAGAAATGAAAAGGATGGTTTTAAAGAGATGCAAAAATTTATATGAATTGTTGCAGAGGGAAGTGAGCAGAACCAAGAGAACAATTTATATAACAATTTAATATTTTAAAGACAATTGTAAAAACATTGTAAAGACAAAGGACTGAAAGCCTTAATTAAGAGCTTAGAAACATCAATGCAAAGACTAACCAGTTTCAGAAGATACTTGAGGAAGCATGTTACTTAATTCCTGACAGAGAAATGATACAATTAAGATACAGAATGTGACATATAGTTTTTGGACATGGGCAATGTAGAATTTTGTCTTGCTTGATTTCATATTTATTAAAGGGCTTTATCTTTTTTTTTTCTAATGAGGAAAAGTGGGAAGAAGAGAAAATAAAAACTTATTCAATAAAAAACATAAAATAAGTTATTTAAAAATAATCTGTCACTCATTCAGGTATGTACACATATGATAAAGATACAGACATACACAAATACATAAAACAGATGAACACAGTATACAAACAAAACTGCATATAGAGAATCCCTTTTCCTCTCTCCATTGAGATAAACATCCTTGTTTTCTAACAAATTCCCTTCCTCAATTTCCCCCTAACTAAACCAATCACTGCAATATCATCATCTTCTCACAGTTGGGTTACCAAACTCAGGGTTTAAGTGCTTGAAATGAAAAGCACCACAGAATTGCCCATTGTTGCTGATTTGGGTGGTGGGTGTTGGGGGACTGACCCTCTGATTTAATAAGTGCAGGAGCTCCTTACAGATTACCAGCTTCATGGAATGTCACCTACATACCAGCCATTACTGTTTTCCCCTCTCTCCATTCCTCCAGTGATCATGGAATCTAACTCAGGAACCATTGTGGGCTCTGATAGGTGGCCTTTCACCTTATCTGACCTGAACCAGAACTCCACTGTACCCCCTGACCACCATTTCCAAACATGACACCACTATTCACATCTGATCCCCCACTCCAGCTCCTCCATGAGCTATCTTGCCCATTAGAATGTAAGGTCCTTGATAGCAAGTCTAGCTTGCTTCTTATATTTGTATTCTCAGCATTTAGCATAGAGTCTGGCACGTAGTAGGCCCTTAATAAATGCTATATTATCTATCTCACTATTATTGGTCCTCTTTGAGGATGAAGGACAAACAATAATTTTGTTATCTATCTACTTAAAGGGGATTGGATCCTATCACCCTAAGTCTGAGATGAAACCCCGAATATAACCAGGGGACTTTCCAATGAGCCCAGTCTTGTGCTTGGATAATGCAATTGCTGCATGAACTTTGGAGAATGTGTAGACATTCTGAAACTGGTTTTGGTCTGCTCACCCCATGGTGAACAGGAGCCTCTTTGATTGGCTACAGTCCTATGATCAGGACTAGACACTAGTCAAAAGGCACTTATCAACCACAACCTGTCACTTCTGTTCAGCTGACTTCTTCCATCAGGAGGTATTCCAGTAAAAGAAAAGAGACAATGTCATAAGGGAAGAGATCTTGGCCCATCTTCAAATGAAGCCAATACATGGCCTCAGTATTTGTTCTTTTATTTTAGGTAAAGGAGGTTGGAAGCCATGACCTTTGAGTTTCAAAAAGGCAGGAAAATAAGCCACAAGGAGTTTCAGAATAGAGTCTATGCCAAGTTAGACAGTGAGCCTAGCTCTGAGGACCAGCGTAACAAGGAACAACCTCCAATACCCAGCCCAGTCACAGATAAGAGGAGGCCACTTCCAGCAGTGAAGCTGAATGTGGATGAGAATTTGATGAGACCCAAAGTTCTATAGAAACTGCATTAAGGGAAAAAAAATTAAAAAAAGAAAAAGAAATTGCATTAAGTTTAAGCCAACCATCTCCTAAGACTAAAGTGGGTGAGGAGAGAATATTCTGAAGGCTTTGGGGGGGGTGTCCATAATTCTGCTCTTGCCAAATCTTCCAAGTAAATATCTGTTGTAAAAGTTCAGGGCGGCTAGGTGGCGCAGTGAGTTAAGAGCGCTAGCCCTGGAGTAGGGAGGACCGGGATAGGTTCTGGCCTCAGATACTTAACACCCACACAAAAATAACTGGCCATGTAACCTTGGGCAAGTTACTTAACCCCAATTGCTTAAAAAAAAAAATCTAATTGATATTAACTGGTCAAATTAAGGTTTTTTTAGGGCTTTTTGAGTGCCATGATCTCCTTTGACATTTAGGTAAGAAGCCTGTGGACCTCTTATCAGAATCATTGTTTTTTAAATTTCATAATGGAAGAAAATGCTAAATTTCAGTTATAGGTTATAGAAAATAAACATATGTTTTCTCCCATTCAGGTTCATAGAACCCCTGGAAGGATATCTTCAGGCTTTTGTGGGAATCTAGGCAGTGAAGATGCTGTTTTTCTCATTCAGAAATTGATGCTAATTTACCCTGGGATACAGCCTTCAAGCATTCCTTCAAACTGTGTCCACAAGAACAATTTAATCAAAATGGGGAAAAATAAATGCAGAATTGTTTTTTTTTTCTAAAGCAGTTGGGGTTAAGTAACTTGCTCAAGGTTACACGGCCAGTCATTATTTATGTGGGGGTGCTCATTTTCTGAGGCCAGGACCAATCCCAGGTCATCCCGACTCCGGGGCCAGTGCTCTTACTCACTGTGCCACCTAGCCGTCTGAAATGCAGAATTATTCCTTTGAGTGCAGACATACCACCCTAGCATATAGCTTTTCTACTAAACAGTAGACTTAGGTTACTAAAATTTAGACTAGGACTCCATTCACAGATCACACAGTTTAAGTAGTGAATACTAGTGTATGAAAATGAAGCCAATCAGGCCAAACAGATATTTTGAAATCTGCCCCAGTTTGAAGGTTTTCCTGAATATGAAATAAGTAGATATTTCCATGGATCTCAGGTTAAGAACCCTCAGGTTAAATGGAACCGGAATAACTAGTCACTAGCAGCTAACAGTAGGGGGAATACCCTAGAATTTGAGATTGAGCCAATAGCATTACAGAAGTGACACCCCCCCCCCCAAGGGTGCCCATAGAACTCTGAGAAGGTGGTGTTGCCAGACTTACTCTGGGAGAGGGAGGCTAGGGTTCCTGCTACATGTATATCTGTCTATTTCCCAGTGAAGAACCTCCCTCTACCAAAGCAGATCGGTAAACTGTTGGGCAATATACAGTCTTAGAAACAGATGCCTGGGGTGCCAAGAAATTAATCTGGGCAGCAATCATTTTTAAAGTGTTTATTATGTTCCTGGTATTGCGCTAAGCCCTTGGAGGTACAAAGAAAAGCAAAAACAGTCCCTGATCTCAAGGAACTTGGTTTCTAATAGAGAAGACAACATGTAAATTAATAGAAATGTGTAAGATATATGGGTAGTTAGGTGGCACACAGTAGATAGCATGCTGTGCCCAGAGTCAGGAAGACTTGAGTTCAAATTTGGCCTCAGATATTTACTAGCTGTGTGAACCTGGGCAAGTTACTTAACACATTCACCTCAATTTCCTCATCTGTAAAATGAGCTGGAGAAGGAAATGGGAAACCATTCCAGTATCTTTGCCAAGAAAACCCCAACAAGGGTCATGAAAAGTTGGACATGACTGAAAAGGACTAAATAGGGGAGGCTAGGTAGCACAGTGAGTAAGAGTTCCAACCCCCAGGAGTCGGAAAGACCCGGATAGGTTCCGGCCTCAGTTACTTAACACCTACACAAAAAAACTGGCAGTGTAACCTTGGACAAGTTACTTAATCCCAATTGCTTAAAAAAAAAAAAGGGCTAAATAACAAGAAAGAATGAGATAAAGACTGAATGGAATGTCATCTTAATGGGGAAGACTAGTTAAAATAGTTGCTCAGGGTCATAAAGTCAGTTTGTTTCAGAAGTGGACCTTGAATCCAGGTTGTCCTGACTCCAGAGGCCAGCTCTCTACAGTGCCTTCCTATATTGCTAGTACAGTACATAACAAATAATTCTTATAATAATACTAGTATCTGGTGACCAACAAAATTCTGAACCAGGAGGTCATTGACAAGGTCATAGTTCTCTTTAATGTTCTAGTGGAACTAATTTTGTATAGATAAAAATGTTTGGTTACAGCCTGGAAATTCCAGTTTATTTCATGCTCAGGAGAACCTTCAAACTGGGAGAAACTTTGAAACATCCTCAGTATGGCCTAATTAGGGCAGTTAGGTGGTGTAGAATGCATGGCCTGAAGGCAGGCAGACTCATCTTCCTGAGTTCAAATCTACCTCTGATTTAATCAGTGCAGACATTTGATAGCTGTGTGACACTGGGCAAGTAACTTAACCCTGTTTGCCTCATTTTCCTCATCTATAAAATGAGCCGGAGAAGGAAGTGGGAAACCACTCCAGTATCTTTGTCAAGAAGACCCCAAATAGAGTCACCAAGACTCAGACACAGCTGAAAAATGACTAAAAAAAACCTGAAAAACAACATGGCCTGATTGGCTTTGTCAATATTCACTACTTAAATCTGTGTAATATACAAATGGTGCCCAAGTCTAAATTACTACTGTTTAGCTGGAAAGCTAAATGCTGGGATGACATGCCTGCACTGAAAGCAATAATTCTGTATTTATTTTCTTCTCACTTTGATTAAATTTTCCAGTGGATATGGTTTGAAAGAGTGGCTAAAGTCTATCAGTATTCTAAGGCAAATTTGTTTCAGTTTCTGAGTGGGGAAGACTAATCTCTTCACTGCCTAGAATTCCCCTGAAAAGTCTGACTGTATCTTTGCAGTTTCTGGTGCCTCCATTGGCAAATGCAACTAGTCAATTTAGATCAACATGACTGAAACCCTGCCTTATAAGTAAACACAGGGCATGGTTTCCTCAGTCCCACGTTAAGTTACACCCATTCATCTCTCTTCCTCCATTACATTCTCCTGCCCACAAGGAGATGATTCATTCCTTTGCATACATGGAGAAGTGATGATAGACACTTGAGATGTTATGGGTCAATATAGCTCACGGTCAACTTTTTAAGGGACATCACTTCTTCAGAATTCTTTCATCAAATCAGAGCATGTGAGAAAGGGTGGCCCACAAAGCATAGGCCTAAATGAGGGAGATGGGGAATGGACCTATGATGATTTCACTGGTAGAGAGAGCCCCTGGTGAAGAATTTCTTTCACCAGTGCATGTCGGCACCTTGTTATCTAAAGAGAGCTGTCTAAACACCCAAAGGTTAAGAGATTTGCCTAGAGTCACACCGCCAGTGTGTGCCAGAGGTTGTTAAGTCTTCCTAGTTTTGAGGTCAGCCCTCTGTCCATGAGTTGACTAGGTCTCTCTAGGTGATATGGAGAAGAAACCTACAAAGAAAAAAAAAAGAGTACCCCCTTTGCCCCTCCCCAGAATACTTGAGTAAAGGATTAATATAAAGTAGTTTGCTTAGAGCAGGTTTTTGTAAATGGTCAAATTCTTCCTTCACCATAGCACCTTAGGGATCACTATGTTCTCAGGTAATACCAACACACACACACACACACCCATACCTCTGCTTCTGCAGGAATAATTTCTCCCTTTATTTTCATTCTCAAAAGAATCATTTGATATGAGTGAATGAGTTCATCTAGAATGGCCTAAACTAGCTTCCAGGAAGTGATGGATTTAATAAATTAATGAATCCTCCAAACTTGAGTAGAAGCAATTTTTTTTTAGCAGCAGTAGACTTAAATAACATTTCACATGGTAGGAACAAAACAAATGCATATTTTGTGCCTTCCATAAATAATGCGAAACGTGGCCCCAGATTCTTTCTAACATTGCCTAAAAATCAGAACAGTGCTTTAAAAAGTCAAATTGAAATTCATCAATCTTGATACAGATCAAAGAACTTTGGTTCTGAAGTAAAATGACCAGGGTTCAGATCCCACCTTTGAAACCTTCTGTGTGCCCTTGGGCAAGTCTCTTCCTTCCGCCTTAATTTCCTCATCTATAAAATAAATGGGCTCTACTTGATAGCCATTGGAATAGATTTTTTTTAAGGGGTAAAAGATGATTAATTCAGTGGAATTCCTTAAATGTCATGCATTTGGGTTTTAAGAACCCTTCAGTCATGTCTCTTATAATAGTCTTGTGTACTGTATTGGAGCTCATTGATAAAGTACTTAGGTGTACTGAAAAACCATTCCCAGAGGATGCTGCTTAGTGGATTGATGTCAGCTAGGGGCACGTTGTCAAGAGTTACCTTTGTCTCTCCCCTGACATTTTTACAGATTCTTTGATGGAGTTGTGGTAGGTATTTCTGAATCTTCAGACCCTTCTTTTAGACAAAAATCTGTTTTCTGCAGGACTGGTGTACCTCCTAGCTAACAGTCATCCCCAGGGAGCGGTCACTTTACTTCTTTGCCTAAGATGATCTTCAAGGGCCTAGTACTTTTGACTGTCTTATTCTGAAGACGAGCATCTCCCTAATCCAACAAAAGGGTATAATTCTACTGTATGCAGATTTCAGAGCATATCTGAAAACAGGGGTCCAGTTATAAGACCAAATTGAAACGTCTCCAGAGAAGGGTGACTGAGATGGTGAGAGGTCTGGAAGTCATGCAATATGAGCCTGAGAAAAAGAGTTAAGGGGAACCTGATTACCCCTTTTCATAATCCTTTCTGAGTCACCACTCATGTTTTGTCCCTTAACTGGGGGAGGTGCCCCTCAAAGTTCTGTCCTAGGCCCTCTTTACTTTCTCTCACTTTCTCTTCATCACAATCTCATCAGTTCCCTAGGGTTCAGTTAGCATCTCTAGGTAGGTGATTTCCTAAATATTCCTAAATATTTTCTCTCTCCAGAGCTCCAATCTTTCATCACCATATGTTACTGTCATTCAGTTGTTTCTGACTCTCTGTGACCCCATTTAGGGTTTTCTTGGCATTTTCTTCTCCAGCTCATTTTATAGATGAGGAAACTGAGGCAAACAGGGTTAAGTGACTTGCAAAGGGTCACACAGCTACTAAGTGTTTGAGGTCAAATTTGAACTCAGGATGATGAGTCTTCCTGACTTCAGGCCTGGCATTCTATCCATTCTATGCTACTTAGATGCCCAATGTTAGCCATTTCCATTTGGATATCCCAAAGGATCTCAAACTCAATATCATAGAGCAGAACTCATTATCCCCCCCACTTAAACTTAATACTCCTCCAAAGTTTCCTATTTCTGTTGAGTGTACTCCCTTCCTTCTAGTCACCTAGATTTATAACCTCAACTTCATATTCTGCAATGACTTCCTAATTGGTCTTCCTCGTTATAATCTCTCCCCTTTCTAATCCAGGCTCTACAAGGTTACCAAAATCATCTTAAAGCACAGGTCTAGCCATGTTACTTTCCTGTTCAAAAACTTTCAGTGGATCCCTATAGCCACCAGGATAAAATACCAACTTCTCTGCCTGGTCATTTATAGCCCTTCATAATTTGATGTCACATTATGAAGCTCACCTTCTCAGACTTATCTCACATAACTTTCAGTCTGGTTTGGCCAAATGTCTTAACTATCTTTCCCTTGAACTTGGCTTTCTACCTCCCACTTTCATGCCTTTGGGTAGGCCTGAAACATACTACCTTTTCACGGGTCTTTTAGAATACCTTGATTTATTCATGTACCACTTCTAACTTGGAATGTTTCATGATCCCCTCCCCTTCCTTAAATTATCTTGTACCTACTTATCATAGGATCACAGATTTAGAGCTGAAAAAGACCTTAGAATTCCCTCCTTTTACTAATGAAGGATCTGAGCCCCAGAGATATCAGGTCACTTGCTCAGGGTCATATAGTAAATATCCGAGGCAGGATTTGAACTTAGGTCTTCCTGACTTAAAATCTAGGGCTATATGTACTCCACCTACCCATGAGACAATTGTTAGCTTCCTGAGAGCAGGGACAGTTTCTCTTCTGGGTCCTTGTAAAGTTAGTCTTGTTCATTGAAGGCATTTGATAAATGCTTGTTGAATTGACTAACTTGTTTACAATTAAAAGGCTATCAGATGGAAGGAGAATGAGATTTACTTCAGGTTTTTCCAGAGGGCAGACCTAAGAAAGATGGTTGCAAGCTAATCAGTTCTGTTTTGGATATACTGGGTTTAAAATGCCAAAGGTACATCCAGTTTAAAGATGTCTTCTAGGCAGATAATTGGTGATACAGAACTGGTACCCAAGAGAAAGATTAAGCTTGGATATACAGTGGTCTGTATAGAGGTGATGACTGAACCCAACGGAGTTGATAAGGAAGTTGTCAAGGGAGAATGTAAGGAGAGGGAAGGGGAGAAGAAAGAGCACAGTAGCCATACTCCTGGTTAGGGAGTGGAATGTGGGTGGTAATACATTGAAGGAAAGTTTCTCAAAAGTAGGGCTTGTTTCATTCTTTGTACTTGTAGCCCCAACATACTGTAATGCACATAATAAGCTCTTGATAAATTCATGTTAATTGATCCATCAAAACAGATCAGGATGGGGCAATCAGGGAGCAAGAAAACCAACACAGGAGAGAGTAATCAGTGTGGAAGGATGAGGATCAAGAGAAGGCTGTTGGATTGGACCATTAAGAAATAACTGGTAATGTTGGATCAAGCATTTTCTGTTGAGTGATAAGAATGGAAGCCAGATTGCAAAAGTTAACAAGTGACTGAGAGGAGAGTCAGTGGAGAAAGCAAGTAGATGGCTTTATTTAGGAGTTTGGCTTTGAAAGGGAGAGATACACGATGGTAGTTTAAGGCAAAGTAAGCCAGTAGACAATCACACAATTCTATATGTAAATATAATTTAAAATATAACTATGTTTTATATATATATAAATATAATTTAAAATGAACCAAATGGTGAGATACCGAGTCTTGTTGATTTTCCCTCCACAGCACCTATCACAGGCATCTCCGTCTTTCCCTTGACATGTCCATCACTCTGGTTTAGACCCTCATCAACTTTTCCCTGAACTATGGCAATAGACTCCTAACCAATATTCTTGCTTGAAGGAGAAATCGCCCCACCCCCACCTTTCTAGTCCATCTTCACACAGTGGCAAAATGACATTCCTGAAACATGGGACTGATATGTTACTTTCCTATCAAAACAAATTTCAGTGGTTCCCAATTATCTCTAGAATCAGATGAGGACTCTCATGTTTGGCATTTAAAACTATGTTTAACAACCTACCCTCCAAAAGCACAGAACACACTTAAGAACTTCACCATTTGACTTCTGTCTATATTTACAAGCTTATTATACATCACTCCCTTTCAGGAACTTCATACTCTTCATTCAACTGGCTAACTCCTTACACTTGGACACAATGGACAATTCCTTACACTCACGTGCCTTGTAAATGATATTCCAGCCCCCATCCCTGTGGCTTTGCATAGGTCTATGCCTGGAATATACTCACTCCTGCCTCTTTCAATCTCCAACTATTTTCCTAGTTCAGCTCAAGCACTACTTCCTGTAAGACCTTTCCTAACCCCCTTCCCTGCTATTAATGCCCTACAAAATTTGTCATGTATTTACTTATTCAAAGTATACTTTGTTTCATCAGATAGAATATAAATTCCTGAAGGAAGGGACTTATTCTTTTGCCTTTGTATCTCCAGAACCTAGCCTGTACTGTTGTTAAGTCGATTTAGTCCTGTGAAGACCCTTGGTGAGCCCATTTGGGATTTTCTTGACAAAGATACTTGAGTGGTTTGCTGTTCCCTTCTCCAGCTCATTTTACAGATGAGGAAACCGAGGCAAACAGGGTTAAGTGATTTGCCCAAGGTCACACAGCTAGTAAATATCTGAGGCCAGATTTTAACTCAGGAAGATGAGTCTTCGTGACTGTAGGCCCAGTGTTCTATCCACTTCACCATCAATGAACAATTCCTTACACTTATCTTAATATTATCATCAGGGTTTTTAGATCTTTCAGGAGAAGACAGAATTAATATTTTATTCAGATAAGCAACCAAGCTAATCTCAGAAGCATTTCATTTCTTCTTTCATTAATAATTGGGAGGGTATTGACAGCTCTATGGAATGCCAAAACAGGTCTCATCCAATCTAGGAATGAAATTTTTAAAAGTACCTCCAGGAGGCAAGGTTGTGAGACTAGTTTTCCTTTGACCCTTGATGTGCTGTTGCCTAGCAGCTGTGTTTTCTGTATTTCCTCCTCATATTCAGGCTCAGAGGCTAAAACTGAAGCTTTTCATGAAGTTCAATGTTACATGTAAATCTTTAACAACCTGCTCTCCAAAAATGCAAGACACAGTTAAGTTTAATTTGTTTTATTATTATTTTCTCTATCACTTTCTCAAGTCTAGCTAATCAGCCAAACAATAACTCAAACCCTGATTTGCACTGTTTCCCAAATGAAAACAAAACAAACCACTCACACTGAAAATTTAACAATCGGTTCTAGGACACGCTGGTGCCAGCATATGTGTGTGTATCATATAGATGTGTGTGCATAGGTGTGTATCTGTATTTATATCATATTTGTAAATATTTAAATTCCTGGTGGCTGACCTGTCCACTGATGAGAAGAGGGAGTGAGGAGACACCACCAGAGAAAGGAACTTCCCCTTTGGAATGTAAGCTTTCTGAGGGCAGCTACTGTTACTCATTTTCACTTAATTGGCTTTTGTATCCCCGGCCTTACATTGTGCCTTGTATATACTAGGGCTTTAAAAAGTTTATTTAATTTGACGAAGATCACGAGAAACCGCAGCAAGAACTTGACTGACCCCCAGGAGCACTTACAGAAGGGGATCCTCCTGGATGGGGAACTCCCAAGTGCTCGGGAGTCAGAAACTTCTCAGTGCGACTTCAGCGGGGCTGCCAAGCCCCACTTCGCCCCAGCAGTTCCCGGCTGACTCGCCCAACTTCTGCCAACCCTCTTCCTTCCTGGACCGGGGCCTTGGGGTAAGCCCAGACCCTGGAGTTAACCCCGAGAGCCCGCAGATTCAGATTTGGGCTCGGACTCGCCCTCGGCGGCGGAGGGGAAGGGTCCCAAGAGGGGCAGATCCGGTCCCGGCACCCGGGTTCCAGGCTCTGAACACAACGGTTCCATATGGTCCACTGGCCTGGCCCCACCCCGCCCCGCCTCTTCTGGCAGGTGCATTAGGTACAGTCAGCATTCGCGTTGGCCCAGAACGGATCTTGGATTTAAAACTCCCCCACTCTCCAATGCACGCACCCCGTGCGCCCATCCTACCTGCGTGTACAGCTCAGCCACTGCCATGGGGCCGGCGGTCGAGTCCCGGGAAGCAGGCGCCCCCAAAACCGGAGCTGCGCTCCCCAGGGATAGGGGAGGAGGAGACGGAGGAGTTAGGAATCCGGTGTCTCGGGCAGCTGGAGGGCGGGGAATCCGCAAGACCGGCGAGGTCCCAGCAGCCGAGCGAGCCCGGGCGGAGCTCCGGGAGACGACTCCAGGGGGAGGAGGCGACGTGAGGAGTAAAGAGGGCGGGGCGCGAGCTTCCAGGTGCTCTGACCTGTCGGAACTCTGTCTGAAGGTGGGCCTCTCCGAAGCAAAGTATGGGCAGAGAGCATCAGTCTATGTCAGAACACCAGCGCAGCTACTAAGACTTTCCTGGCATCCCTAAGCACCAAAGTGGGCAAATTTGCGAGAAGCACTTCCACCCAGGTGTTCCGAGAAGTCTCTTGGGGATAATAATAACAAAGAGTTGACCGGGAGAAGAGGCAAAGGATGAAGACTAGGAAGAACTTCTATTCCCTGGGATTGGTCCATAAGAGCCTGGGGGCTGGGAAATACTTCTTACCTATGCGGCTGTGGGGAATGTTAGGATGGGAGCCGAGCTCTCTCGGACCTACGGGCTGAGGGAATGAGGTGGTGGAAAACTTGAACTGGCAAAACCGCAAAGCACCTACCCCAGCTCTCATTATAAACGTGGGAGAAACATCCCCTCAGCTATTGTTGCTAAAACCCTTTATCCTTCTCTCAGCTGTTTACATTTCCTTCCACTTTGCAGTAGGTTATTTGAAGGGCAAGTGTGGGCAAATAAAGTTTGTGAAGTCGTGGATTAAACATAATTTTACCGAATATCACTCTAAAACATTTGTTATTTACTAAGTACTCACTGAAAAGATTGATACAGATGTAGTTTCTGCCCTCACCATTAAAAAATGAATGCAGACAATACACCTTAAAATAAAAACTCAAAAATGCAAGTGTAGAAACATCTTATAAGTGCAGTCATTTATGTAAGCCTTGGAAAAAATTATATCTAAGTTACTCCTGGTTGCAAATTGTGTGCCTTTGAAGCCCAAACCAGTTTTTGCAGGCCATAAAAAAGAGACACAACCTCATGTGGCCTTGTATGCTTTTCTGACTTAAGCCAAAGGCAGAAAAGCAGTGTTCTTTGGTACAATGGAGAAGCCAGGAATGAGCCAGCAAGAGAAATCAAATCAGTATAAAGGAGAAAGAATATTGGGTTGGATTTAGAAGACCTGGCCAAACATTTTGGTCTCTTTTTACCTAAGTGACCTTGAACAAATCACTTCACTTGTTTGTTACCTCATTTGTTTAAGATGGAGCTGGACCCAAGGTCCCTTTGGTTCTAAAATTCTAGGTTCTTTAAAGCTATTGGAGACTATTCAGAAAGCAAAAGTTTTCTGTTTAATAAATTAACTGGTAACTGGTAATGTTACTATGTAATGGCAGTAAAATGAAATGCTGGGGATATTTGGGGACAGTCCAGCTTCTTCCCTTCTATCTACCTCTTTTCTTACTGCTTCTGGATAAGAGGCATTATGATGGAGGAAGAGTCTCTTTATCCCAGCTCTATCTACTATTTTTTTCCCAAACAATCTCCCAGGCAATTTCAAAGTGACCCAGGCAGGCTGATGGGGGTATGACAGCAATTTCAAGCCATTATTCAGATAAGAGCTTAGACTAAGAGAGCTAGAGAAGCAGTATATTTAAAAAAAAAAAAAAAACAAAGAGTTCTGAGATAAATGTTTAAAGACTCTAGTTAACTGAATTTCAAGAGCTAAAGTCGTCTGAGACTCTGAGCTAAAGTCATAGATTTCCAGGTGATGCACATTCCTAGCAGCAGCAGCTCAGTGGAGAGAAAACTCACCCAGATGGTAGTTCGTAGCTCAGCTAAGAGAGGAAACTTCAGGACAGAGAAAGGAAATATAATGTCTAAGGTAGAGGAGCGGCTTCGAATAGTAAATTGCTACAAAATAGAGCTGGGAGAGAAGTCGCAGCTGGGGTGGTGGGAAACTAGAAGACTGTAATCCTTTGCTTGAGGATTTCCACCCCACCCCTTTTTATTCTTTGTTATTTGACCCTAATTAAGCACTTTACTAATTTAGGCTTGGATCCTTAGCTATTGATAATTATTGGTGGGGGCTTATATTTGCATAGTTATGATTATATGAAAATATCTCACACTAAACCTGGGGGATGGTGATCTCTGCCTGCCACCAGTCACACTTCATAATGTACTCTATTAGTTCAGCTTTTTTCCAGACTTGTAGTTTTCCCTGTTAACTCTCTTCTCAATCACTTATTTTTTAAACTTTTTAATTTTTAAGAATAAATTTATTATTTATTTTTAACATTCATTTTTTTAAAATTTTGAGTTCTGAATCTCTCTCTCCCTCCTATACCTCCCCCACCCATTGAGAAGGTAAGAAATGTCATATCAATTATACATGTGAAATCATGCAAAACATTTCCATATTACCTGTGTTGCAGTGGTGGGGAAAGCAAGAAAAATAAAGTGAAAAAAATATGCTTCAATCTGTACTCAGGCTCTATCAATTCTTTCTCAGGAGGTGGATAGTATTTTTCATTGTAAGTCTTTTGAAACTGTCTTGGATCACTGTGCTGATCAGAATAGCCAACTTACTCACAGTTGATCATTGTACAAAATTGTTGTTCTCAGCCCTCTCTGTATCAGATCATGTAATCCTTCTCAGGTTTTTCTGAAAGTTTTCTGTTTGTCATTTCTTATAGCATATTAATCTTCCATCACTTTCATATGCCACCACTTGTTCAGCTGTTCCCCAATTGATAGGCACCCTCTCAATTTCCAACTTTTCCAACATATACGTCCTTTCTCCTAGATCCCTTTGGGATACAGACCTAGTCATGGTATTGCTGGGTCAAAGGGTATATATGGTTTTATTACCTTTTGGGCATGGTTCCAAATTGTTCTCCAGAATAGCTGGACCAGTTCACAACTCCACCAACAGCATATTAGAGTGTCCCAATTTTTCCACATCCTCTCCAACATTTGCCATTTTCCTTTTCTATCACGTTAGTCAATCTGATAAGTGTGAAAGAGTACCTCAGAGTTGTTTTAATTTGCATTTCTCTAATCAATACTGATTTAGAGAATTTTTTCATATGACTATAGGTAACTGATTTCTTCATCTGAAAACTGCCTATTAATATCATTTGGGCATTTATTAATGGGGGAATGGCTTTTATTTTTATAAATCTGTTCAGTTCCCTATATATTTGAGAAATAAGACCTTTACCAGAGAAACTTGTAGTAATTTTTCCCCGTTTCCTACTTTCCTTCTCATCTTGACTATAAAGTTTTTGCATAAACAAAACCAATGCAGCCAAGATTAGAAAGAAAGCAGGAAACTGGGGAAACATTTTATAGCAAATTTCTCTAAGGGCATTTCTCAAATATATAGCAAACTGAGTCAAATTTATACAAACAAGAGCCAATCATTTTTAAATGCCCTAGTAATCAGCTCTGAGAATGCCCAGTGTCAATTCCAGAAAAATACCCATTTCCCCCCATGCTTACATTCTTATTTGTCAGTTACCTCATGGTAAGAAAAGAAAAAAGCCACTGCAGCACAAGTTAAATTCAATTCTAGTCATGAAACATTTTTTCACTGCTTTTGCTAGAGGACTTTATCAAAGGTTTCTTAAAAGTCTAAATAGCTATCTATCAGTTCCCTTATTTATGTGTATGTCATTCAAAGAAATCCAATAAATTAAACAAGCTTGATTTCCTCTGGCAGAGATTATGTTGCTCTTCCCTTTATAGGATATTTTTGTCAGAATATTTGGTTATCTCGTTCTTTATTCACAATACACATACACATCCCTCCACAAAATCCTTCTGCAATGACAGCTAGCATTCTCCGATGACTCTGGCATGGAAGTGACGCTGGGCTCTAAAGTACATTTTAAGGGATCATGAGCTGATATATCCTACCATTCAGGGAAAGCTTCAAGTATAATCCTAGAAATAGACTTCAGAATATCAGCCTAGCTAAGCAAGGAAAAGCTCATCACCAACAGGTTAGACTCTTGATGATGAATTCTTTGATGATGATCCCTCACATTGGTAGTGAAACTCATTAGCAGAGTCCCATTTGAACACTTCCCATGAAGAAGAGTAATATTTGTAACTGGCTAGGTCTTCTCTAAAGCAAATTTTAAAAATGTTTTCTTTGTGTACCCATAGAAAGACAAACAAACATATCTTTATTTGAACAACTTTTTTATGGTAACTAGGAATACAGTGTTTTATGATGTACACATGGACTAAGTACAACATCAGACAACTACAATAGCTTAGAGCATACATGTCATTTTGATATTGTTTTGGTTTTCATCTAAGTACTATAGTGATATCCAGTGAAAACCCATTTTTCAAAGGCCCTTGGTTAAGATGAGGTGAATTATCAACTTTCCTTTTTTAAAAAAAAAATCAATTCTTATGTATTATACTGAAATGTCTTCACTTTCAAATTGGAATTAAATGATAATGACCATCAGCTTCTTGGCACTACTATTTTCTCTTTAATGGAATGAATGTTTCAAAGATGAACTCTACCACATCTCACATATAACACAAATTAGGACACCCCCTATAAATTCAATAGGGTAGAATCTTTGAGGAAACAGAACAATATCTGTAAAACAGCTGTTAAAAGATGCACAATTCTAAGCATCTCAGTAAAACAGCCACTGAAGCACAAGTTAAATTCAATCAAGTAATTTTTGTGTAACACATTTTGAGCCATTATAGATTTTAAGGGGGAAACCTACAATTTAATATTTTCTCAGTATTCTAACAAAAACAATTTTACCAGTAGCCACATATTATGACATCTGATACATGCCTACATCATGTGAGAATATTTATTTTTCAAGAAAGTAAGTAAATATTTTTAAAGTTCACATTAAACAGAGCTGAAATTTAGCCCTAAAGTTACACATATATGGTAATTTCGAATTCATTTTTAGAAATTCTTGCCTCTGAAAAATGCATGTAAAAATACTGACCTGCCAAGCATTATATAAATTATAAAATACACAAATTTCAACTTAAAAACATTGTTCTTCAAACTATACCAAGCAACACAGTGTGATATAAAAGAAATGACAGTTAATCTTGGAATCCAACAATGATACCTACAAAGTTAGACCACAATTTTCATATGTGTGAAAATTACAAAACAAACATTTAAAAATCACAAAAATATATTTTGGCAGATATTTTCATCCAGCATTTCTCAGCTCTTTGACCTACAGGGAATAGATATTGTAATTTTAAGTTTAAAAATTTGATATAATAATGGGTGAAAAATATCCTTTCCAGCACTATTACCTGATTTTAATCAACCAACAGACCAGGGTTTAAAAATAAAATAAATAACAATACACATTGAAGTTTTAAAATCATTGTATACTTGAGCGTCATGATGTGATGCTTATTGGTAGATGAAAATTTTAACTACAATCAAGAGTCTTTGTCCCAGGTCTGTAATTCTCTAATGTGTTCATCGACTGGTTTGGGTACCATCTTTGAGCTTATACTTCATTGGCTCAGATTGCTTCTCTACCACAATTGATGCTCTTGTTCATAGTCTACAGAAGATGTCAGTAAGGATGAAGGGAGGATGCAAGGAGAAAAGGAGAAAGGAAGGAAGGGATAACTGGCAGGATATTAGGGAACCACACTGGCTTCCTCAAGTAAAGAAAACATACACAATACACATACATACACACACAAATGAGAAAAAGGCCTCAATAACTTCCCTTGACAGGGCCATCCTCCTAGAGAAACAGTAGTAGAGAATTCAAGGAAGCTCTGTAAGGGAAAATAGCAGAAGTGGGCTCCATAGCCCAGCCTAATAAATTATGCATATCCACAACCCTACCCTATATAAATATGTAGTCAGATAGATACATGGAGTTCTCTTATGCACATTCATCCTTAGATAAACTTTCACCCCCATAAGAAGCTACTACCCAAAGAAATGCAGCATTGACTGGCTAGATGGTAGTACCTCTAATTAGATGCATGTTCCTAGTCTGACCATTGGCTATTCTTCAGGTGCTGCCTCAGTGGTCTACCTTTTACCCTGGGCCCCAAAGCTACAATTGATGACTGCTATTGTAGGAATTTTACTGGACCCTATTAACCAAGATCCAGCATCATTCTAAGACCACTGCAAATGTATACTGGAAAGCTTTGAATTGGTATTTGAGAAATGGACTGCTTTAACTCTAACAAGACCTTAATCCAGGAGCATTTTTGATTCTGGTTCTCTCTATAGCTAATTACTGCTTAATACATGATTGTTTTGCACAAGATGAAGTTGAGTGTTTACATGGAGCATTAAACTATCACACAAGTCAAATTCTATTACAATATATATCCTTATAATAGAAGCTACTCTAATAAAAATATAACTAGCCAAGAATTGTGAGCTCATTCTAACAAATCATTCAGATATCATCCATATAAAGCATTTAACACATGCTTTCTTCCAGTTTTCATTACCATAACAGGAAAAAAAATCTAATAGTTGAGTGTGTGACACAATTAGCCTTGGTACAGGGACTTTCTTTCCCTATTCCCACCCCATTGCCTAAAATGTGCTCTCTCTCTTCATCTCTCTTGAAATTCTAGCAGTCTACAAGGCCTAGCTCAAGTGCTGTCTCCCAGAGGCCTTTCTTGATTTTCTCCCCATCCCGTTATTAGTGGTCTCCATTCCCTACTACTTACCTCGTGTTTACTTATCTGCAACTGAGTAAATATTTTATCATTGGGTAAAATGTGAGCTCCTTGAGAACAGGGTTACTATAATTTTGCCTTTTATCCCCAACACTTAGCATAGTGCCTAGCTTGTAATGGGTGCTTAAAAAATGCTTACTGAATTAAGAGAAATCATAATAGAACTCTATTCAAAATCACCAGCGAATAGATTTCCTGATTTTCCTCTTCCCCCACTGCTTACTTATGGCTTAGTGTAAAACGAACTGCTCTAGGAAGCCAAAGACCTGGGTTCTTAATCCTGGTTCTGTCCTTGACTGTGTGACCTTAATGAGTAAATCACTCCACTGCCTTTTCTTCAGCTCACAGACAAGATCATGGCGAGGATCAAATTTCATGTGAAATTTTTTTTTGAAAACTATAAAGCACTTTACAAATATGTATCATATTTTTCTATTTCTCTCACCGAGGGCATTTTTTGAGGAATCACTGAACTTGTCTTTCTTCCATGGCACTTCCTGCTTTCCTACTTCCATGGTAGTTCAAGCCATCCCAGGGATCATCAGTTAATAGGTAGGCAATAAGAGGAAAAGTGAACATGTCACTATTGGGACATCTGAGAAGGACTTTTGCCAATGTCTTTGGCCTAGAGATCTGAGAGCCTGGAGAGGAAAGTTAGAGTAATTTATAAGAAAATTCCCTTGTTGTTGATCCCTGTGGCAATGAGAAGCTGGTGGCTACCACTGAACCTAAAGATGGTGGGGCATTGGGAATGAGATATCTAGCTATAATGATTAGAACAAAATTCCAGGACAAAAAAGCATTTTTATGCCCCATTCCCCAGAGTTTGCTGTAAAATGATTTGACCTATAGCCAACTCTCAAATATTCACCATAATGAAGTAAAATAATTACCAAATGGCAAATCTTTTGTAAATCATTTACACTTAGGTCTGTACCTTTAACTTAAAATGTAGGTATTTTAGTGTTTTTAGAATTAAAAAAAAATAACTGTAAGACCTTATCCAAGAGGAATTGGGAAAACTGCTAAGCATTCACATCAGCCCCATACTTCCACTTCCAGCTTTATAGCACACATCACACTTGAGATGGGGGAGTTAATAATTTTTTTTTTAGTTTAAAAGGTCTTCTCTTGTAGTTACTATTGAACTAACAGGCTTCATACAGGAGTGACAGTACAGAAAAGGATTTAATTAAGTGATAATACATAGGAAAAGATTTGCTTGAAGATATGTCATGTAGATTTCAAAGATAAATTAACAATCAAGGAGTCATGGTGATAATCTAGCTGAAGTGATATTTTAAATTTGCTTTTCACTTAAGACCACTCAAACTGAAGACAAATGACATATTTTTATAAAGTACTGAAATTAAGCTAGCCAGGAACACAAAATCAGATTATGTGCTGGGGAGAAAATTTGCCTTGTCAAAGAGTACAGTTGGTCCCTAATGTATTACTAGGCAACCTGAAGCATCAGGTCATGGAATCACACTGTCTTGGGACTGTCTATATGCTGTATGCATATGCATTTATGTAAATCGCTTTGGGGATTGTCTTTAAGAAGATTCTCCCTACACCATACCATATCTTCAAGCAAGTATTTATCTAAATTCTTGTTGAAATCAAGTCAGTTGCTCTCTTACATTCTCTCTATTCTCATTCCTGATGAAGACTGTAGCCTCAATCTCAAAACCCATTTAAAAATTGATGCATACTGGTCTGTCCAGCAGATGGCAAACTGACTTCATAAGTTAAATTTCAAATGTCCATTATAAAAGTGTCAGAGAATTTTTTTTTTTTAAATCTGGAAGAGACCTTAAACATCATCTAGAGAAGAAACATCCAACTGGTGGCCTGGCTGAGCCCACTCTGGGGGCCCAGCTGAAAATTTTAGTCCCCAATTTTTTTTAAACTTAAAGAGTAGGTAGTGCTGAATTACCTGTCTGTTCCTACCCTTGTATAACTGATGGCAGCCATGTATCATGCTAAAAGGATGGGATCAATTAGTAATTTTAATTGCAACGATTTCATATGGTCGATACACTCATAGGTTTCTATCACACAGACAAATATCAAGGCCCTTGATCTACACCAACCCTCTCACTTTATAGATGAGGAGGCTAAGGTCTGGTAGATTACATGACTACAGTACAGTATTTTTCTTTTCATAATAAACTTTGTCATTAAATTGAAAATGTTCATTTTCTAATAATAATATTTCACATTATACTTCAACAATATAGGTAATCTTATAAGAGAATCTAACAGTTATATCATTCGACCACAAAACACTACTTGAAAGTAGAGCTTGTGGTGAAATCCTGAAGATTTGGTTTTGTACATTTCAAAATGAGAATTTAATTTTACTAAATGATCTGAGGGAAAAAAAATCCTGGAGAGGATCCCAATAAGAATTACAGCATTAAACTTATCCTTATAGATTTTGGTATTGTGAACAAAATCCTTTGCAAAATTTAACAATATCCAACTTCAAAGCGTGATGCCTTCTCAAGTATCCACGGATACCTGACAGCAGATATTGTGGTTGCAAAGGTTGAGAGTAATTAAATATTTATTGTACATTTTCTTATTTTCAATTCATAGACTAATTCATAGAACAATCATGCAAATCTGGATCATGATTACATTCCAACTTTCTTTTCTACATACCTGACTGAGATTACATGTGGGGGAAATGAACCAAAGAAACTCACACCTAATGTTAAAAACATGCACTGTAGGATCTCATTCAACAACTAAAACCAGACCCTTTATAGGAGACTTAAGTGTTATCAACCCAGCAAAAACATTATATGTGTGTGTGTGTATACATACATATACATATTTATTTATACACATAAGTACATATATGTACATATATGCACACACACAAAATTCTGAATAAAGACAAATCATTTTATTAATCCTATGCTCTACATACCAAATATTTTAATAAGACTCCTTAAACAAAAATTATTCTATTACTTCCAGTGTGCTACTTGTGCTTGGTCACCATTTTCTTGTGAGTTGCTACTTGTTGACAATTGCATATGATCCACTTAGAATGATGGACTGTATTGGATTGTAAACAAAGTTGATAAAAGAGAATATTATTACTGTAGTGCCTAAGAAGAATACTGTTTACATTTAAAAGAACACCATAAGCAGCAACAGTTTAAAATGCCTGGTAAACTACAGTACAAACCAATGAATTCCTATGCTATACAGTAAAACCAAGAAATCTCTTGACACCTCACACTTTATAGTATAGTGACATGATCACAAATAAGGAAGTTATTTGAAAAATTACTTTATAGATTGCCAGTTTATTTCTCCATTCCAGTTTGACAAGTTATTAACATAATTGGTGCCTAAATTACTATGTATTTAATTATGGTTTCTTTTTCTTTCAAGTCTTCCATTTAGCCTGGAGGTGGTCCTCTTTGCTCCCTATCAACTCACATATGGAATAAATGTTAATTTATGCTATTTAAATGAGGCGCTAAGGATTTAAAATGGATTCTGGGAGCTGATGACTCTATTTCTCTTCCACCATCCACCTGTAATCCAGCTCTCGATGCCTAAAAGGTTGAATATGGAAATGTTAACTCTGAAAGTGATGTGTCATATTAGAACATGCTTTTCTATCCAGGGCAGTCCAGGTATTCTAAAGAGATTTCCAGTTATCCACCTATAGTTTGGGAAATACGCAGGATTTTTTTCTTTTTTAAAAATTTAGTTTTCAATAGCTCACTGGAAATAATGGGTTCTTATTTCAAGCAAGAAACTATTGTCAGCAGCATCTGCCTGTGGATGTGTCCTGGTTCAGACTCTTGCAATGAAACCCAGCCCCAGGCTGGTTGGGATCTGAATGGTTTCTAGTGCAAGGGAGGATGGGTTAAAAGGGAAAGTAACAGGGAAGATATGTTTCGCATCCATGAGCAGCTGAGGAGAGTCTTTCCTGTCTCGTAAACGCATCTAGAAAAAAGAAAAGATAAGAAACAGGTCATGGAGCTACAAAAGCTTGTTTGATTGAAAGATTAACAAAACAACTTTGTAAAAGTACCAATTTTTATCTTCTTATACAGTGGTCCTCAAGTTTTAAAAATCAGTTCATTTCTCTAGATATATGCAGATTTTAAACAAATCAATAAGAAACAGTGACATGCAAAATTCAAAGAAAGTCAAAACAAAGAGAATAGAGGGAAATGGAATTCTTTTTAATTAAAATGTCAAATATCCATTCAAAAATCATTTGAAAGAAAAAATCAGCATGCCAAAAAAAAAAAAAAAAAAACAAAGGAGGAAATGAAACCCAGCATCTTACCTGTATAGTACGTATAAAGGATACAGAGACTCTTTCTTCAAATTCATTAACTGGAGTATACAAATTCAAAACTTTTACAATCTAGAAGAAAAGTATTGTTTTCAGCTCATTATTAAATAAATAATAGTGTATCTACACTCTATCTAAAACGCAGTATTTGGTACAATAAAAAATACACATATGCCAACAAATGTTTCTTCCTACTGATGTGTCTGGTCTTCAATCACAGATTTAAAATAAAATAGTCATTGTAAATGATCAATGTGAGTAACTATGCTGTACGATAGAGGAATTAACAGGAATTACATACTTCTAATAAGTAATTAGAGAGAGCCCACAGACTTTAAAAAATAAAGAAAATTATAGTGATGGAAAGCTTAAAATTATATTAAATTGTTTTAATTAGAAAGGAGACTTGTGGTTTTTCCTATGGAAATTACAGAAATGATTTCACGGAATGATTTGATCTGTATGAGGCCGAATGGTATAGTATACTTATAAGACCTAACTAAGAATTCCAAATCTGGCATAGAATGATCTTTGGTACATCAGTACCCTCATCTGTAAAATGGGCTACTATCTACCCAACATTTTCATTCCACCTTTTCAATAACTTTTTCTGTGAAAGCACTTAGAAAATGTAAAGTGCTATCTATCTATCTATCTATCTATCTATCTATCTATCTATCTATCTATCTGTCTGTCTGTCTTCTGTCTATCTGTCTGTCTATCTATCTATCTATCTATCTATCTATCTATCTAGTGAAATTATGAAGATGATGAATAGATAGACTGAAGTTTGAAAGGTGCTGTTTGGAAGCAAGGACAAATGGCATGTTAGAGGTCTGTGGGCTAGATGTCTATTAAAGTTTGAGGATGATGGGGAGAAGGAAATAAGCATTTATGAAGCACCTACTATGGGCCAGTCACTCTGCTAAGCACTTTGCAAATACTATCTCAGTTGACCCTTATGACAGCTCTGTGAGGTAGGTGCTGTTATTATCCCCATTTTTGTGAGGTAGGTGCTGTTATTATCCCCATTTTACAGTTAAAAAAAACCCTGAGGCAAACAGAGGTTATATAACTTGCCTAAGGGCACAAAACTATTAAGTGTCCCAGGCTGTGTTTGAACTCAGCTTTTCTGACTCTCATCCCACTGTAACACCTAGCTGCCTAGAGGACACCAAACTGAAAGGAGTTAGAATTTTTAAAAACAATAATAATCTAACCAAACTGGTCCAAGTGAAATTCATAAGTGACAAGTAAGGGCTTAGGAAGCAAAAGAAAGAAAGAAATGTGCCTTGATTAACATAATTTTTTAGGTGGGGGGATGCTATCCAGACCTGTATTTCATTCAAGCAGGGAGCTTTCATTATGGAAATTATTTACCAATGCAAACCAGAAATTCACCCATCTCCCATTGTTTTTGACAGATGCCTGGGATGCTGAGAGCTTTAGGACCTTGTTGTGCATGGTCAAAGAACTGGCCTGAGCCAAGTGCAGGACCTGAGCAGATGCTTTTCCCAAGCCAGCCTTGTAGCCACCATAGAACTGATCTATTCATTAAAAAGTTGGCCATAAAACAAGTTTCCATAAATTCAACCAGATTTTCCCATAGGCTTCAAAGCAAGAAAAAAAAAGGGTTTATGTAAACAGGAGCTTAGCATAAGGATAACTGGTACTCTGCCTATCTCCCAGGGTTTTTCTGAGAATCAAGTGAGAGACTACATGTGAAAGTGCCTCATAATCATTAAATATACAATGTATACCTATAAATGCTATATAAAAATTTCTATTAAAGTTTAATAAAGGATCCCCAGAAGTCTATATATTTGTTTAAAAATATTTTAGTAACTACATTTTAATATAATGTTTACTTTGCAATTTTATGTATTTTATGCACTCAAAAGACATTCTGCATCCACAGGCTTCACCTGACTGCCAGAAGGTCCATCTCACACAGACACAGATACTCACTCTCTCTTTTTCTCTCTCTCTCCTCCCCCCAAACCCCCGCCACCCTTGCTACGCACAGAAGGATTAACTGTTTGACCTTTTTAGGTCCCATGGTACCTGCTCAGGGTCACAGGGTACTGTAAAATGCTAAATAACATTTTCACACAGAGAAAAGAAACATGTTTTACCTGAGCAGTAGTTAAAGCATTACACATGGAACAAATGGCTTCAGCATCTTCATCAGTTTTCTTCTTCACCTGCAAAAGTTGGGCAGCCTGAATGAGGGGCTCTAGAGTTTCTTTGGCCCCACTGTTCATCAGATTCTTGTCACGGAGCCATTCTTCCAGTTGACTGACATTGTACCTGTGAAGAGAAGTTTGAGAAGGCGTGTCTCATGGCTGTCATGAGAATCTGATCAAACTTTAAGCAACCTCGTCAGAACTTTTAAACAGAATGTGACAGGCAGTATTTTTGTTCCATTTTCTTTTTTCACCTGTCCCTGAAAATAAAGTCATCACAAATAATTTATGCACTCTTGATTGGGAGTCTACAAAATTAAACAATTAGAAGATCTTAATGTATTTAATTGAAGATGGGAGATTGAGCTGTTTTATCAAAAATAAGTGGAATGGAACAGTATAAAAAGCAAATGGAAACACAAAGTCTACAAGTGAGTCCTTGCTTTACTGAATAAAGGCATTCTAAAAGGATAATTATAAACCAAATTTCTTTAAAATGAATAATTTCCATAGTCCCACCAGAACTTTTTTTTGTTTCCCATCACAGTTTCAGAGATGTGTTTACTGAATAATTGCATAGCATAAGGCTTGAAATGGGGAGGATTAAAAGGAATTTTGAGGTAAAATAGCTCTTCTGGGCACTGATTTATCCAAAGCAGACACCTTGGGTCTGAGCTTTCCCTCTCGCTGCCCTGACCTTGGTATTTTCTGGGGGAATGTGAGATATAAGACACCATACCTAATGAAAGCACAATATAAAAAGCAGAGCTAGTCAAGCACCTTGGGGGTTTCAGGAAGAAGCCAATGAAGTTAACATTCAGGATTAATATTAAGAAAAATGGTATGCTATCTGAATTTTGTAATTGCCTACAGAATAGGCATTATAATTTTCATTTAAGTCATTACACATATCAGAAAGTATACTTAGAAGGCACTTGGTCAAGGCAAAAAGATGTTTGTTCTGGCACTGAAGATACCTCTCTGCATAACATTCAATATGATGCCACATATATAGAAAATGAATCGTTAGATAAGTAATGTGGATTGCACATATTAGTGGTTTCGTTTTTCAGCATGGTGGGGTATTGTATAAGTATTCTCATGTAAAAGAACGTGAACGTCCCCCCCCCCCCCGTAAATTTAATAAGAGAAGTCTAAATCTAGAAGTCTTCAATCTCATACTCTAATGCTCTGTACTGGTATGGAAACCTCGTACAATGATACAGATAGTATCCCATCCATGTTTGCCTATCCTGAATGACTCTTGTCCAAATCATCCCATGCTCTGTCATTGAGGGTTTATTTAAGGTGTTGGGGGTCTTCTTTGTCTTCACCTGCCATTACAAAGAATCTGATGGAAAATGTGGGCTATCACTTGGTTATTTTGTGTTCTCACTATTGACCAGTCCACATTTTTCTTCTTAAGAACATATAATATTGAAATTTGGCAAGAGAACTTTCACTGTCTTACCTGGTTTTTTAAAAAGTCATGCTTCCATCTTTTAATACTCCCTATTCCCACAAAGTGTGCTCATTTTCTAATGGAGTAGGTCTTTCTACCGAGGACATTAGCAAAGTACAGTTGAATGCTTATAATTAATGAAATTTTGTGAAATCAAAGAATGGATAAAAGAGTATAGGTTAGGTGACCAGGAATATAAAGAGGCTTCATCTCCATTCCTTTCCTTAATTTCCGGACTCTTAGCACTAAATTTAAGATTTTCTTCTGAAATATTATAACATATTAGTTTGAAGTTCTGAAGATATTAGTAGTTATCTCCTGATCAAAGTAGGTGAGTGAAATGTCTGAGAATGTACCCCACCTAGTTTTCTGGGTGTTGGATTTCAGAGGAGACAAGGCCTGGCATTTGCTCACCTGATCTGCATGCCTTTGCTCCAAGAACACATATCCTTTCGTAGAAGAAGATTATTCAAAGTAATGGCACCTACAATGTAGAACATCTGCTTGACCACTTGCTTGATCAATTCTGGATCCATTCCATGCTGACACATGACTGAATGGAAGGAGTTAAGTTGCCGCAGGATGGAATCCAATGTATAGGTGCCTTCATCTGCAATACTGGAAGTCCTCTTCCTTAGCCCAGTGGGCTTTACTCCTGACACTCCCTGGATGGTTTCATGCTCCAGCATGCCAGAAACTGGTTTGGGATAAGAAGAAAGTCACAATAGCTGGGAAGGTACAAACTGCAATGTTTAAATGCTAAGACAAAGGGTAAGTAAAGGAGCTTGATTACGCCATGCAAGCATTGAGATGTTACATGTAAAGCGTCTGAACACTAAATAAAGTAGTGACAACAAAGAGTCACCATCATAAAAACCAGTAGTTACATAGCCCTTTAGAGTTTGGAGAGTGCTCTACAAACATTGTTTCATCTGATCCTCACAACCACCCTGGGGGGTAGGTTATTATCCTGATTTTACAAATGAGGAAACTGAGGCAGACAGTGGCTCCCCAGGATCACACAGCTAGTAAATGTCTGGACTAAAGGTCCAGCACTCCATCCAATCCACTGCACCTTACAAAGATGACCTCTAAGGTACATTCCAAATTCAGTATCATCTAAGTCTACTGCTGTTCTAACTTTTCTAATGAATTTTCTCTGCAAGTTGCAATCTCTGCTTCTTTTTCTGATTTTCTACCCATTTGTACGCTATATGAATCTTTCCTTCTCTTGAACCTTAGTCCTGTTCATTTCCCTTCAGTCTAACTCTGGTGTCTACAAATTACTCTTAGGAATTATCAATGCTAAATTCTTTTTAAAATGTAATTATATAGTTAACACAAGTTGACATTTTGGTGGAAAAATGATTTGTCTATTTTCTGACTACTTTGTATTTACTTCGGAAATTTTTGCATTTACCTATCTATGTTTTGCTTGTTTCCTCATAGTAGGAGTTTTAAAGGCAAGGCCTGTTCTCATTTTTAAATGTCTTTGTATCTCTAGAGCCTAGCACATAGTAGGTACTTCATAAATGATTACATAATAGAATCTGACCTAAAGTTTTCTCCATGAGATCAATGTATATTATCTTGCAATGTGAATGATAGATTTACACTCCTGTTTTCAAAGAAAGGCCCATGAGGGCAGGAGATGTTGGGCATAATCTTCTAGGACATTTTACTTGCAAAGCTAAAAGATCCAGATTTCAAGACAATGTAACTCCCAGGGATATCATGAGGACTAAATCACTTAGCACAGTGCTTTGTGCATAGTAAGTGCTATAGAATGCTATTATAACTATAATATCAGAACACAAATAAGAGAAGTAGAGACACAGAATTTTAAAAGAGAGGAGTTTTGTTACTGTTACTCCTTTTGGTGCAGAAGTCTCCTTGAAGTCTGAAAATCTTGATGGTTTAGTCTAAGAAGCTTTTTAGAGAGGGGTAGCTATGTGGATAATCAGTGTGCGCTTATTCTAAAAAATAGATAAATTTTATCTGCTTCACCAAAGCAAACAGATTTAGTAAAATTTAATTTTAATTACATATGTGTCAGATGAGGTCTAGACTAAAATCTGACTTCAGATATTTGCTGACAAAATACCTCTGAGATGCCCTGCTCTCATATGAAAAATGGAGATGATGATTGTTGTTACTGTTGAGTTGTTCAGTAATGTCCAACTTTTCATGACCTCTTAGGGGATTTTCTTGGCAAAATGAACTGGACTGCTTTGCCACTTTTCCTTCTCTAGTGGATTAAGGCAAACAGGTTAAGTGACTTGCCCAGGGTCACATAGTGTCTGAGTTGGATTTGAACTTCAGTCTTTCTAACTCCAGGCCCAGTGCTCTAGTCACTGAGCCTATTTACACATCTATTTCATAGAGTTGTTGTAAAGAAAGTAGTTTTTAAGTGAGAAAGTGCTATATGAGCATTATTAACAATACTTAGTGTTAAAGCTAATAATTTCTGACAATGGGGGAGCCCTACTAGATTACATTTTAGGGAGAAAATCCTCTGAAATCTTTGATGAAAGCTTAACTTTGCAAATGATGGTACCATTTTATCTTGATCAAGTGAGATGGTAAGTTCTCAGTAAAAAAAAAAAATGATGGGGCAGCTAGGTGGTGCAGTGAATAGAGCACTGGCCCTGGAGTGAGGAGGACCTGAGTTCAAATCTGAAATCAGACACTTAACACAAAGCTAGCTGTGTGACCTTGGGCAAGTCACTTAACCCCAATTGCCCTCCAGAAAGCAAAAAAAAAGAAAAAAATGACTGTACAAGTTGTTACCACCACATACTTGCTTTCATATTAAAAAAAAAAGACAAACTTCCTACCCACCCTCAAACACAAATGGTGATCAGATTAGTGATTTTCAGGGAAAAGGTGTGCAGCCTTTGTTTTTTGGGGGGAAACGAAAACTTTAAAGAAAAAAGGAGACTCATGAAACGTGAATAGAAACCTCAAGGCAGCAGCCTTCTTTGAGTTTTTCCTTATCGCACAGCTGGAAGCCCAGTTTAACGTCAGGGAAATGTTAATGATGCAAACAAAATTCATTGCTTGTTATGTCATTTGTGCATGACTTGTCTTTTCAAAAATCTCATCTAAACTTCAGAGAACTGTCAAGGCTCTAACTGGACATTGTTTTATAAATTCTCAGCCACACTGATGAAAGAGAATGAATGTACATGATAGAGAATACTGAGGTGATAGGTCCTTTTGCACGCTATGGTAATTCTCAGAATGAGAAGGACAAATGGTCAAATAGAAAAAGCAGGGAACCAGGGAGCCGTCTTGATGAAGAGTTTGCTTGGTAGAATTAATTCAAAATCTTTTCCCTTCTGCCTTTAATGCCTCCCCACTAATTGAATTCTTTAGCATGCGCCTGCAATCAAAACTGGGAATTGTTTAGAGGTCAAAAGCAAACTTTTTGATTGGCAATAAAGCTATTTTCGTATAAATAGAAAACAAAAAAGCTGACTGAGCTCAACTTTCTCTTGCCTCTACCTTAGACTAGGTTCTGTCTTTTCAAAGTTCAGAGGTCCTTAGGGAGGAGTTTTATGCTCCCCACAAGCCTTTCTGCCAACAGTTGATTAATTGCTGGGCTATTCTGGAAAACGGGGGTGACAAACAGCATTACGTCTAAAGAAAGGAAATGGGGAAAGTACTGGGAAAACTTGCTAAGTAATACTCGAGAAGGTCGCCATGGAGACTAGGAACAGAATCCATACTATTTGAGGATGCGCCTGTGTTTGTTGTTTGGTTGTCTCAGTCATGTCTGACTATTGGTGACCCCATTTAGGTTTTCTTGCCAAATATTCTGGAGTGGTTTGTAAATTCCTTCTCCAGCTCATTTTTCAGATGAGGAACCAAGGCAAACAGGGTTAAGTGACTTACCCAGGATCACACAGCTAGTAAGTATTTGAGGTCAGATTTGAATTCAGGAAGATGAGTCTTCCTGACTTTGCATTACAGTAGAGTTGTACATCATCTTTAGTAGCTCACAATTTTTACTGCCTGCTGTTTCTACTTGGTTTCTACTTTTCTTCAGGTACTTACCACACACATTCACTTATCCAAAGGCACAAACATGTCCATCCACATGCAAAAGGACATCAAGACACACATATATAGATAAATGAACACATAGAACAGGAGTGCACACAAGTGAGAATGTCAAGAATCACATATTCACACCCAGAGGCATGTGTAACATACCTAGAGGTGGATACACATGCATACACGTCTATAAACACCCTCTCCTGCTCTGCTGAGGGGAATAAGGCCCCTGCAGGCAGCAACTGCAAGAAGACAATCTGCTCAGTGACTGTACTCATGCTGCTTGGGCTCCTTACAAACTATTAGAAGTCACAGCCCTCAATCATTTCAAAGGGTCTCCATTGTTGAACGTGTCAGTGGCTGAGGAAAGTTAGGGACATCTGTTGTTGATCTCAGCCTAATAATTGTTTCAAGGATATTATTTTAAATCCTAAAGCCCTTAGCCCTTCACTAGGGCAAAGTAAAGGAGTGTTGTGTCTTGAAGACCACCAAGGGTGCAATGAGCTGACATCCTTGCCCCCTCGCTCTCTCACCACCCATATACAGGCTGTTGGCATGGCCTATCATCTCTGCCCTCATCACATCTCTCACATTAGACCCCCTATCTCCTCTGACATTGCCCCTTGCCCCCTGGTGCAAGCCTCAGCACCTCATGCCTGGCCTACTGCAACAATCTGCTCAGAAGGCCTCATTTCAGTCCAGCTTCCATGGTGCTGCCTAAGGGATTTGACATAAATGCAGAAGATTTTAGAATACTAGATTTAGAGTAGGAAGGGCCTCTAAAGAGGCCATCAAGTCCAACTCCTTTATCTTTTAAGTGAGGAAAGTAAAACTCAGGAAAGTCAATTGACTTGATCAGAGCCAAACTACTTAATAAATAACAGGCAGAATTTGAACTTGGAACTTCCTGATTTTAAATCCAGAACGATTTGACCATACTTACTCCCCTACACTAATTTCAGTGATATCTCCCTATTATCTCTAGGATCAAATTTAAACTTCTGTTTAGCTTTCTTTTTATTTTTTTAAAGAGTTGTATATGGGGGCAGCTAGGTGGAACAGTGAATAGAGCACCAGCCCTGGAATCAGGAGGACCTGAGTTTAAATCTGGCATCAGACACTTAACACAAAACTAGCTGTGTGACCTTGGGCAAGTCACTTAACCCCAATTGCCCTATCTTCCCCCTCCTAAAAAGCAAAAGCAAAAAAAAAGAATTGTAATAGGGTTAACTGACCTGCCCAGGATCATACAGCTAGTAAGTGTCTGGAGTTAGATCTGAACTCAGGAACACAAATCTACCTGACTTCAGGCCCAGCACTATGCACTGCAACATCTAGCTTTCCCCTCTGTTTAGCTTTAAAAGCCCTTCACAGCCTGTTTCCAACCTCTCTTTCTGTCTACATGGCATGTTATTCTCCCTCCTACACTCTGAAACCTATTCACCCTGGCCTGCTCTCTGTCCATCACAGACAACCATTCATCTCTCATGTCAGTACCTTTGCATGGCTGTCCCACGTGCCTGGAATGTGCTCCCTCCCCAATAAAAATCTCACTCCTCCTTCAAGATGCATCTCAAACACTACCTTTCATACAAAACTTTTCCTGACTCCCTTAACTGTCCAATCTACCCTGCATTTAATTATTTTGTATTTATTTGTATTTATTCTCATCATGTTCCCTTTATTTATACTTACATGTGTACTTGTCTCTCCCATTAGAATGTAAGCATCTTTAGTAGGGATTGTTTCATTCGTTGTATTTTTATTCCAGCATCCAATATAGTGCCTAAGACTATGTTGTTGTTATTCAGTTGTGTCCAACTCTTTGTAACCCCCTGGGCCATACTGTCCATGGGGTTTCCCAGGCAAGGATACTGAAGTGGTTTGCCATTTCCTTCTCCAGAGGATTAAGGCACACAAAGGTTAAGTGACTTGTCCAGGGTCACACAGCTAGAACATGTCTAAGGTCAGATTTGAATTCAGATCTTCCTGACTCCAAGTCCAGAGTGCTATCCCCTGAGCCACCTAGTTGCTTTAGTACATAGGAGAGACTTAATAAATGTTTGTTAAATGATTGAGAAGTCCGTGTGTGTGTGTGTGTGTGTGTGTGTGTGTGTGTGTGTGTGTATACTAGACCAAATTTACAAGTACAAGTACCTGTGGCAAGTGAGCAAGTCTAATGTCCATCATTTCTACAAAGTATATCTTAATCTTAGGTTAGAGTGATTTTAAATTAATTTGAAAGGACAGAAGCTTTTAGTATATATCACAAGGAAACCCAATAATATAGTGCAGTAGAAAGAATCAGAGCACCTGGGCTCAAATATTGGTCTACTTGTAGCTGTGTGACACCGGACCAGTGACTTAACCTCTCTGGGTTTTGAATTTATTGGTGAAATGAAGAGGTTGGTCTTGATGACTCAGTCCCCTTCTAGCACTAAATCTATGATCCTGCTGTCTGTGATAACTTAGAGCCTAGGGATAAAGTGACTAAAAGGTGTCCCCCATTAATCATGGCTATGAGAACCACAGGCACCTCCTTTAACTTCAGAACTCATAGTATCTAGGTCAGAGGCATAAAACTCACTGCCTGAAGATGCCAAACAGCCTTAAAGAACTTGTGAACTAGATTAAAATGTAATTTAGGGGGGTGGCTAGGTGGCGCAGTGAGTAGAGCACTGGCCCTGGAGTCAGAAGGGCCTGGGTTTGGATCCGGCCTCAGACACTTAACACACACAAACAAAAACCTAGACGTGTGGCCTTGGGCAAGTTACTTAACCCCAATTGCCCTCAAAAAAAAAAAGTAATTTAGAAATATTTAACAAAAAATAACGTAGCACAGACAATGTTAGTTTGTAGTTTTCTAAGTCCGTATACAGCTATAGGGATCCATTTCCACTTGAATATGACACCAATAATCTAGCTTATCCAATAATTTTCTGATTGGATTCATGGTCAGAAATGCTTGTCAGTGATAACATCTGGAGTGAAATTTAATCGCAAAAACCCTTACCTAATCTGTGTACAGAGTCTAATACCTAAATTTCTAGGGAGAACATCTCTGGGAAGAGTCTTTAGGTGAATACTCAGGTTGCCAAGGGCTGACACATTTTATTTTAGTGACAAGAAGAGGTTAGTTGTCTTGGGGGGTGATCTGCTATTAGGTCAGAATATCGGGGGCGGGGCATCATTCTGCATTTCTTATTTATTGTCGATGCTACAACAGAGGGAGCCTGCTTTCAACACAGAATCCTCTCAAATAGCACCACACTTAATGACGTTTCTAGTCACAATAGCATTGCATTTCCCTTTTAGTCTTACCAATCATTGGTTGAAGGATGTTCTCTAATACTCGAACAAGCTGCTGGTAGATCTGAATCGCCAGGTCGCTCAGCACCTGCCTATACTCAGCCAGGTCAAAGTTGGTGAGGCAGTGTTCATTCTGGCGAGGTGTATTGTGCTTCATAAATCCCTGAATTGTAAGGGAAGATTGATTTTCAATAAGTAAAATGCAACTTTTCTCAATTTAAGCATAATTTCCCTTTCATTGGTAAAAGGAGTTAATTCCTCCTCTTCCACTTCCTTTCCATTTCTGTGGCTACCACAACAGTGCAAGGCTTTCCCATGCACACCTGGATGACTGCAACAGCATTTTAGCTGGTCTTTCCCATACTGGGGCCATTCCTGCTTCAATCTCTGTTGCTTGTGGTTGTTAGAATAATCTCTCTCAAAAACTATCTTAACTTTTCTGATTTTTCCTGCCTATTGGATCTAATCTAACTTTGTTAGCCTGCCACTCAGAGTTCACCTTTTTCCACCAAGCAAAATAAATAAATAAATAAATAAATAAAAATTAAAAATTGAGGGGTAGGGTAGAGATGTTTAAAAAATCCCAAGACTTAGCATACACTTGGGCTTTTTAATTAAAATGTCAGCTTCACTACTCTACACTAGAATATCAAAGTTCCTGAGCACTAATCTCTACAAACTAATAGTAACAGGACCAAAAGGACACTACCATTGTCAAACAAACTGCTGAATGGTAAGAGATTTATGATGATCTGTTATTAAGGTTTTTTCATTTATCAGATATAATTATGTCCATATTAAGCAAACTGATATGCATGTAGCTATGACATAGAAAAATCCTCTTTAAACAAAAATGAATATTTTGATAGTATTTGTTTAAATGGGATTCTAGACACAGAGAGGCACAAGTATGCTGGCAAATGTTTAACAACAGGGTCTCCAGAGGGAAATTGTATGCAAGAAATACTTTTAGGTTTAATCTGCATTATTAACAGTTTTCCATCACTTAATAATAATAATAAACTGATTTGTCACATTTGCAAATTTCGAAGGTGTATATATACTGACACTGAAAGTCTAACAATTGACTTTCATGAGTTAGTTGGCTCCAGAAAACCCTGGACAGCTCCCATTTTTTTCTACTTCATGTTTTGCTTCTCGATACATTTCATGCTATTGGTGATCTACAATTCATTTCTTCTCACCTTTAATTATTCACTCAATGATTTCAATGGGATATCCAAATAGATGAAGAAACAACATATATATAGTCTGGATTTTGCTTTACTGTAATCTCCCTTTATGGTAATTCTCCAGGAATTCAATGTATGTAAAATCACAGAGCCTGTGTTCATCTGTCACATTCACTTTTGTATACTTCGGTTCCTTTTAGTCCAACTTCCTCCAGAAGCCTATGATTTTTTTAAGAGCAAATCTACCAGATTTTCGTCCCATTCCTCCTCCTCTCCCCAAAAAAGGATTATCTTGTCTAAACTTTGAATCTTTGCCACCTGACTAGTACAAGGTGCTATATACCACAGGATCCCAAGAAACAATGGCTGAACTTGAATATTCTCTGATTTGGGCTCTCCTATAGATTCTAGTACTGTACACACTGGGCACAATATTCTGAATTCTCTTTCCCCTATAAGAGGGTAAGTTCCAAGCTTTAGAAAGTCTCCCCTACACTTCCTTGAAGGCTGAGACAATTTTTTGTGTTTCTAGTATCTTGGAAATTGTAGCTACTGAGGTTTGTTGACTTGAATTCCCTTGAGAAAAACCAAATAAGAAATGAATAAACCTAACAACAAATAGGCTCAGTACAAATATTGTATCAAATCAATAGCCAAAAAGGCTATCTTATCTTTGGTCCTCCTAAAGACTGTTCCATTGTCTTTCTTCAGATTTCAGCTGTGTGATGGGGAGTTCATTTCATCAGCTATACTGCCTCTGATTATAAACTATGGGAGTGAAGAGGTTATGCAAAGGCTTATTGTACATGTGCAATGAATATTAAGCAGTGATGCTCCAAACCATGTCGAATCTGGTCTTCTCAAAGTGAACAGGAAAAACACAACTTACTTTTTTTATAAACATCAGGGAAAGGTATTCTCACCTCTTCTCCACTGTATTGCTTCAAACAGTGCAAAAATCGGCACGTATTTGATAGCCAGAAGGAAACAGTTTCAAAATCATCACCTCTTTTCTGAAATAGAGAAAAAAGTAACTCTAAATCTGATTTTTCCTTTGGAAAGTGGCAATCTGAAAGAACTGAAAGAGATCCTAGAACCTACTTTTTGTAAGTCACTATATAAGTAACTATTGCATTCATTTTGCAGATGGAAATACACGTTGGTCTTTTGCTATATCAATAGCTTCCAATAATAGATTTCTTTGTAAGTTTCATGGGGAGCTTGTTATCTTGGTCTCTGCTTTTTTCCCTCATTAGGTAAGCTCCCCTTAACACTCAAGTGGCTAACATTTAGTGTTTTTTTTTTTTAGGAAGAAAAAGTAAAGTTATCCTTTGCTTACATCCCTTACATATGCAATAATCAGGTGGCCTAGTGGCCAGACACTTTCCACTACCAAAAGTTCCCTCCTCAGGGATCAACCACTGACAGGCTGGAAGGGAAGAATATAGATAGAAAAGGAGGGAAATCTTCTAGAAGTATCATTTATACCTCCCCTTAACAACAGAAATACTCTCTATAATCCCAGAACTCATCTCATTTTGGTAGTATCCTTAGCCTCTAGTCTGTTTCTGCACCTCTGTATCCCTCATGGGTCCCCTTCTATGTTCCCACTAAAAGGCCCCACATTCTATCCCAGCTCCTGTTAACCTGAATATGATTTGCCTCTAAATATAAATGAAACTTCAAGCTTTGGGGAACCAAGTTCCCCACTGACACTTTCCCTACAGGACCTAAGAGAAAAAAGAAAAAGAAGGCAGAATGAATAAAAGAATGAGTGAATGTATATGTATAAGTAGCAATCTCCACTTGGAAGAGCCTGCTTCTAGAAAGACAGGATGATAAATGTATTGGAAGTTTTCACATTCCTTTCTTTGGAGGATGTTCAGACTTTCTTCCTATATATTTAGAAATAAGACCTTTATCAGAAAAACTTGCAGCAGAGACTTTCTCCCCATTTACCTGCTTCTCTTGTAATCATAGCTGTGTTGGTTTTCCTTGAAGAAATTTTTAAAAGTTTATACAATCAAAATTGTCCATTTTACCTCCTATGGACCTATCTTGTTTAGTCAGGAATTCTTCACTTATCTATAGATCTGACAGGTATTTTTTTTTCTATGTTCTTCTGATTTGTTTATTTCCCTTAAGATTCTTGACCTTCCCCTCCCCCTTTCAGATAAATTTCATTATCATTTTTTCCAAGTTCTATGGAGTAACCTTTTTGTAGTTTGGTATGTTACTTAAGTAAATTTGTCTAGGTCAGGGATTTTTAACCCTTTTTGTATCATGAATTGTTTGGCAGTCTAGTGAAGACTGTAAACACCATTCTTGGAATGTTTTTAGATTCATAAAATTTTAAAAATAGGATTACAAATAAAAACAATTATACTGAAATAGTTATCAAAATCATTTGAGAAAACAAGCTTATGGACTTCAAATTAAAGACTTCGTTTACTGTCATTTCTATTATATCGGCACAGTCTAATCATGAGCAATTAAAATCTTTCCAATCATTTAGGTCTATATTTCTGCAAGGATCTTTTTTTTTTTTTTTGAGGGAGGGAAGGCAGGGCAATTGGGGTTAAGTAACTTGCTCAAAGTCACACAGCTAGTAAGTGTCAAGTGTCTGAGGTCACATTTGAAATCAAGTCCTCCTGACTCCAGGGCTGGTCCTCTATTCACTGTACCATCTAACTGGCCCTGCAAAGACCATTTTGTCAATGTCTTCATTTAACTCCTATATAAGCCTTGGTTGGTGGACTTCTAAATATTTTAAATGTTCTGTAGTTAATAGGAATGAAATTTCTCTTTCCATCTCCTATTAAGTTTTGATGGTAATATGTATGAAATCTGATAAATTACATGTTTTTATTTTAGACACTGATACTTATCTTAAGTTATTAAGTGTTTTGATTAACTTTTTAGCTGAATCTCTAAGGATTCTTTACGTAGATCATATCATCTGGAAAAGGTGACCCTTTCATTTGCTCTTTGCCCATACTTATTCCCTTCATCTCTTTTTGTTGCTATAACTAAGTAATTAAATCAAATAATAATTATAATGATGGACATCTTTGCCTTATTCCTGAGTTAATAGGACTTTTTCATTACATATAATGTTGAACTCTTGGTTCAACACTGGTTTTAGACAAAAACTATTAACCATATTGAAGAAAGGTTCATTTATCCCTATTCCTTAAAAATTTTTTTTTTTAAATATGGGTGCTGTAGTTTGTTGAAAGCTTTTTCTGTGCCTATTGTGATAATCATGTGATTGTTATTGTTTTTGTAACTAATATGATATATATCCACCCTGATCATCATGTATAATCTTTTAAATATTTTACTGCAGCTTTTTGGACAATATTTTATATGACATTTTTGTGTCAATATTCTATAGGAATATTGGTCTGTATTATTTTCCCTCTAATTTGACTCTCTGGTTTAGGTATAAAGATTATATTTAGATTATAGAAGACATATAGTAGGATCCCTTATTTTCCTCTTCTTACAGTTTGCCAATTATTGTCCTTTGAATATTTGATAGAATTCACTTATGAAAAGGTTAATTCCTTTGAGAGTTCATTAATGGATTTTCTATGTTTTTCTGAGATTTAAATTCTACATTTCTTCAATTAATTCAAGTATGTTATTTTTTTTTGGTAAACCATTCATTCCACTTATTAATTTTCTTGGTATATAATGGCAAAATGGCTTCCAATGAATTCCTTTATTGATTCCAATGAATTCCTTCATTAGATATGAATTCTTTTTCTTCTTTTTTGGTACTGCCAATTTATTTTTCTTCTCGTTCCCTAAAATCAAAATCCCTAATAGCTTATTAATTTTTAAATAGCTTCTAGTTTTATTTATCAATTTAATTTTTTCTTGCTTTGTTATCTTCTGAGTTTTCAGAACTTCTATTTTGTATTTAGTTGAGGTTTTCTGATTTATAGCCCTTTCTTTTTTCTCTTCTTCCTTCCTTCTTTGCATACTCAATTAACTGATCTGTTCTTTCTCTCTGTTGATGAAAGTACTTAGAGATATAAAATTCCCCCTATGGGCTACTTTGACTACTCCCCAAAAGTTTTGGTATATGGTTTCATTTTGTTATTTTTTTCTTTGATGAAATTATTTACTGATTCTATGATTTATTCTATAACCTAGCAATTCTAACAGATTAAATTATTTAGTATCCATTAAGCTTAATTTCAGTCTTTAAAAGCCCTTTATTGATTAGTACTTTCATTGCATTATGATCATTAAGGATGTATTTAATATTCTGCATTTGTTTATGTGGTTTTTATGCCCTACCAAATGGTCAATTTTTGTAAAGATGCCAGTAACATCCTTTAATTCTATAATCACAAGGCATCTATAATATAACATTCTAAAACTCTATTAAGGGTCTTAATTTCTTTCTTGTTTAATTTTTTTGCAAAGGGTTACAATTATAGTTTTCTGTCTATTTTCCCATGTTATTTGATTAACATTCCTTTTAAGTACTTAGACACTATGTCATGAAGTGTATATTACAAGGTGTCCCCAAATTCTGATTTTTTTTTGCATTGATACTATTCACTGTCTATGCTGTCTTTGAGCATAATAAAATTTCTTTTTTTTCTATTTCTTTTTTACTATTTTCCCTGTTCCTTTATCTGAGATCACTATTGCCACCCATACTTCTGTGATTTCATTTGAAGAATAATATAATTCTGTTTTAGTCTGCTATTTACCCACACATTATATTGTATGAATCTATGTTTTAGGTGTACTTCACATTACTGAGTTATGATTTCTACTCCATTCTATCTTCTTCCATTTTATGAGTCAATTCATCCCTTTCACATTCAAGGTATATGAGTGTTATACATTTCCCTCATCATATTCTCCTATGTTTTCCTTCTTTTTGTCCCTGTCCCATACTTACAAAGAAGGTAGTGAAAGAAATAGAATTTGATTAACACTCTATGACTAAAATGATCATCTTCCACTTAATTGCCCTTCTTTTTACCTCATCCAGATCCTTATCATTGCTTCTTACACTTTCTTTCTTTCCTTTTAATACCCACTTTACAATCCATCCTCTAAAGAGGAAGTTCATTTTGCTTGTGACCATTTCTTTCCAACTCTTTTCTCTGAAACCTCCCCTCAACCCTATACTCTGTCCTTACCCATTTCTCTAACGAGCTTAATCTAATTCTATACAAAAGTCTCTGTGTGTGCATGCATGTGGGTTCAATCCTTTTTTTATATTGTACTCTAATTATGAAAAATAGTAAATTACTCTTCTTTCTTCCTCATTTCTTTCTTAATGTATTCCTTTATCCCTCCATTTTCGTTCTTCTCTTAGGACTATCAAAGAACCATCCAAAATCTCCCTATTTGCCTTATTTAATGTCCTCTTTGAACAATGAAGGCATCAGGATTGTGATGGGACACTGCCTCTTCATTTCTTAAAACATAAGCTTGTCATCCAACTTTAGCCTCTTCTCTATATTTCTACTGACTCCTGTCTTTGCTTTTTAAAGTACCTACTTAGTTTTACCAGGAAAACTTTAAAAGTATTTTCTATTAGAGGTCCATTTTTCCCCTCTAGGACTAAACTCGGCCTTATATTCTTGAACGTAAGCCTGTATTTTTTTGCTCTTTGGAATATCATGCTCAAAGATTTTCTCATCTTTATTAGTTGCTATCAAGTCTTATGTGATCCTGACTATAGTTCTTTGGTACTTGAAAATTTCTTTCTGGCTATTTTGTATTTTTCCTTAATGGCATTCCTAGGCATTTTTAATTTATGGGATTTTGCTTTTAGGAGGTGACCAGCGAATTCTTTCTATTTTCATTTTGTCCTTTGTTGTTGTTGTTCAGTCATGTATGACTCTTCATGACCCCATCTGTGATTTTCTTGGCAAATATGCCTGAGTGTTTGCCATTACCTTCTCCACCTCATTTTACTGTGGCCAATGGGGTTAAGTGACTTGCCTGGGGTTCAAACAGCTAATAAATATCTGAGGCCAGATTTGAACTTAGGTCGTCCTGACTTCAGGCCTGGTGTTCTATCCACTGTGCTACCTAACTACCCCTAATAGATCATGGCAGTTTTATTTAAGATTTCTTGAAATATAGTGTTTAAGTTTTTTTGTTTGGTCATGGTTTTCAGGGAATCTGATGATTCTCAATTTATCCTTCCTTGACATGTTTTCCAGATCAGTTGTTTTTGACAGAAACCTAACAATATCTTCTATTTTTTTTTTAAATCTTTTGATTTTCTTCTAATACATATTATTGTGTCCTATAGTCATTAACTTTTGTTTGTTCCACTCTAATTTTAAGAAAATCAGCTATTTGGGTAAGAGTTTCAATCTTCTGTGCTAAGCTACTTATACCGCTTCTTTTCTCAAGAACTTTTATTTACATGTAATTTTATTTTTAATCTCTTGCTTAATTTCTTCCTTGTTGTCTTATTGTTCTTGTGGTCAAGTATTTGCCGTCTTTCCTCTGACTGTACTTGTGGGAACACTGTCTTCTTATGAGTTTATCTCTTGGGCATCACGGTATTTCTTCACTGTTTGGTTTCTTCTGTTTATTCATACCTCCAGATTCAGCTCCTGGTTATGAGAATTTGGGCAATGGACAGGCTCTACCCTCTGCAATACTCCTGGATGGTGTGATTGGGCCCTGTTTGGTTCTGACTTTGATTTCCTGGGCTCCTACCTCTACCTCCACCTCCTCTGGTATGCCTGTAATCATAGCATTACTAGGTTTCAGACCCCCAAACCCCCAGATTATATGGGGTGAGAAAACTAGAGTCTTTAGGCCCCTATAGGATTTCTGTAGTCAGAGCATGTGGCATCCTATATCAGTGGCTTTTGTTTCCCTTGCAGCTTCTCTGCCAGAATGCTGCCAGTTTCCAATCCCCACGCAGATTCCCTATTGGAGCAATGCAGGAATCAGGACTCTTGAAGCATACCCAGCCAAAGTGCTGGTAAGCTTTGGGCTTATCTACCTATGCTGCTGCCAAGAATGCTTACAGCCTTCTAGTTGTTTGTTTTTGTGTAGTACTACACTGGATGAAGGCACTTATTGATTCTCCCTCCGACAAACACACCTTTGAATTTGTTGATCATCATTCTATGTGCTGCCCTTTCTAAAGCTTTGCTGGCTTATATGCAGGATTCCTCTACAACCTTTTATATGACCATTGTAACTGGAAACTCTAAAACGGGTGATTTTGATGCTTCAATGTCTCTTCCCATATTGTTGATATGTAAGAGGAAATTTTGGTGAAAGAGGATAAAAGGAAGGAAAAATAATCATCCAGGAATTCCTTATTAAAGTTACTTAAAGTCTCTTATTTTAACTGTAGTATGTTATTCTCTACAGATTTATTTCATTAAATAACTTTCAATTGCATTTCAGATAGGATCTGGAAGCACAGATAACTCTCATTTATATAATGTTTCAAGGTGTTCCAAGTGTTATCCTTATAACAAGCATATTTTAAACTACCTCAGGCAATTTTTTAGTGCAATGATTAGTACCCCTCATATTACAGATCAGGAAACTGAAGCACAGAGAAATTAGCTGTTTGCTCCCAGTCACAGAGCTGGCATCAAAGCCTACATTCAAATCCAGGTATCCTAACTCCTAGGCCAGGGATTTTTCTACTATACCCATTAACATATTACTGTAAAGCTAAAAACACTAAGCATCTAACCGATCTAATCATTCAACTCAAATCTTATTTTTAAAATAAACAAATGGGTAAATGTTAAGGAAGAAATCTTTCCCATAGTGAAAGTTATAATCTACCAGTGATGACTAAAACTGTTTCCCAAACTGGTGACTCATTTCTCACACTGAAGGAGGATTCATTTCAAAAACAGAAAACAGCTGCAATGTAGATTTTATCATTTCTAACATTCATCCTGTAGTCATTTTCATAAATCAAAGCATGGTCTGACCTTCAAGACTTTTTTAATGCTGTTAATTGTTGACGTCAGCAATGACCTCACTTTCTGGTCATCGTTCAGGTAGTCAGCATGTCGGACACACATAAATAAAATGTAGGCTGGCAACCCAGGAATTAAATTGACAGCCACCCCACGTGGTTTCAAGTCTAAAAGAAAAACAATTAAAAAAATTTCACATAATGCTCAAAACCACACAAAGAAGGCTTTGTGGGTGGCCTACATGGTTAGTCATTACATAAACACAAGTATTTTTTTAGGGCAAAAAAAAATATCAGTAGAAAGGATCTTTTAAGGTATGAAGTTGCAACTGCCAAAATAATGCTTTTATTGAAGTAATTAGTCCAGGGTTATGAATAATATCAGTCCATAATACAAATTTCCTACTAATGGTGACCACTTTGCTGGAATACAAGGACTTAAAAGGAAGGCCCAGTGAAAAGCTAATATAGAGCTGGGGCTGAAGGTATAACAACACTGAAACATATTCTCTATTCTTTCATTTCATAAGCTCATGGCTTTATGCAGGACCCTTCATTCTTGTTCTAAGGATCTCTTATTCTTCATAACCCCATGCTTAATGTCCTTAGAGACCAGGAATTCCCCACCCATCTTTTACTTCTGCGAAAACATTTCTTCCACCAATACCTTGTTTCTCCATTGTTGTTATGTTATTGTGGAGTTTTCTTTCTTAAAACATTACTCTAACTACTTGTGATAGTAAAAAAAAAAATGAACCAATACTACTGACCAAGCAGGAAAAAAGGAAATCTTATGTCCAATCCTAATTGTCACGTAATAATATCAATGTGTAGGAGCTTGGACCTAAGGAGGACATTTTCAAAAACTTTATGTTAGCCATTCCTTGAAGCTAGATAGCTCTGTCAAAAGTACAGAAATATCAATCCATATTGATCAAGTAAGCTGTTATTTCATGCAAAATATACTTGCCCAGGATGAGATTCTTGACAAGTTTTTGCTCATCATCCTTCTTATATTCCAACATTCCCTGGAAATCCTTCTCTTTCCTGGGTATGTTCACTGGACGGATAGGTTCATCAATGATCTGTCCAGGAGATATGTTCTCCATTTGCCCCACTGCAGGAGTTAAACAAGAGAAAAAATATATATACATATATATATGTAGAAACATGAAACAGATATAAAATACATTTATATTCAACTACTCAAAACAGTACTTATTTTTTTCTCATAAAACTAGAAAATCATAAGTCATTCAAAAAAAATTGTGACTTCTAGAAACCAAATTAATCCTAAATGTCTTCTTTCATAAAAGCTAACAACAGGCTTTCTGTAAGATAAGATTCTTAACTTGAGCTCCATGAACTTGCTTTTTTAAAAAATATTTTATTTTTCCCCAATTACATGTTAAAAACGATTCTCAACGTTTTTTAAGTTTTGAGTTCCAAATTCTATTGTTCCTTCCCTGTCATTTCCCTCCCTGAGACATCAAGCAATTTGATATAGGTTCTGCATGTGATATAGGTTATTCATCATATAAAACATTTCCATATTAGTCATTTTGTACAAGAAGACTGGAACAAAAAAAAAAGAATAGAAGTGAAAATAGTATGCTTCAGTATGAACTTGTTTTTAAAAAAATATTTTGATAGTTATACTTCAATACAATTGGTTTCCTTCTCAATCCTATATATTTCATTTTATGCATTTAAAAGCATTATTCTGAGGAGTCCGTAGGCCTTACAAGACTATAAAAGGAATCCATAACACAATTAAGAATCCCTCTTGTAAAAGGAAAACCCATAAGTAGTTGAGTCCTTTCTGAGTTATTCCTGATTTTTATTAAAATACTGGACATAAGGTCCTTGAAAGAACTTACAATGTACCTGAAGATAAGTGAAGAGGACAATAGGGCTACATTTTAGAGGGGAAAGTGCTTGGTACCAAGACTAAAAAATAAATTCCTCTTCTCTACCACTTACTTTTACTGAAAGAAATCATCATTTACTTCAGTTTGAAGAGGAAATAGATCAGGCATAGTAAAAGGACTACACTCTATATAAATCAAAAGAAAACCATTAAAAATGATTCTTTTTGATATATCATCACTGATTTAGAGCCAGAAGAGAACTTTAAATTTATCTATTTTGATTCATTCATTTTATAGATAAGGAAACCCAGAACCAGAGAGATTAAGTGACTTTCCTAGGGTCACAAAAGGTAATTAGTAGAGCCAAAACTTAAATCCAGGGCCCTTAATTCCAAATAAAGTACTTTTTCTACCACACCATGATGATGGGAACTTATGTTCTAAAAAGCAATTTCATTTTCATTTGATCAAATCTCTAAGAATATTTTTTCTTTTACTAAAAAATAATTCAGAGGGCATTCTCTTTTCATATCTCAAAAATGACACTGTCACAAGCAGATAAAATATGGAAGAAGTTAGGTAAATAGTGGCATTGATTTATATAGCCCCCTCAAATAAATGAAATAACATATTAATTATCTTTGGCAAAGTACAGGGTTTCAAGTAGAGTTAAAGAAGCATAACATTCCACCTGTATTTAGGAAAATCTATAAGCAATCCTTCTTCCTGATAATGAACCATTTATGCTTGTGGACAAACTATTCCTTCATAAAATTGGCCATGTCTCATTAATCCTATTGGTAGGGTTGTATTTCAAATAAGTGATTAGTAAGGAAAAAGGAACTATTTGCACAAAGATGTTTATGGCTTTGTTGTATATAATACCAGAAACCTGGAAACAACCTAACTATTCAATGTTTGGAAAATGTGTAAACAGCCTATATTATAGCAATACAATGGAACACCATGTCAGCATGTAAAGTGACAAATACAGTTATATCCTAAGCACCTAGTACTTTGCATAAATGCTAGCTGGAGTAGATAGCATACAGAACAATGGAAAGGTATGTTTATTTGAAAAATGTAAAAGGAAAAAGGACCAGGCATACAATATACACAGGCTATAACTGAAAAAAAATTCTATGTACATATGTAAGAGTATACTCATAAAGATCAGAAGGAACTGATATCCCTGATATTGATAGCTGTATATTTAAGTATATTTATGTCATGAAACTAATGAAAGAAAATATAGAGGATAAACCCACAAAGATGACCAGTTTTTCTGTATATTACCAACAAAATACAGCAAGAAGAGATAGAAAGAGAAATTCTATTTAAAATAACTACAGAAAAATATAAAGTGGAAAAATATTCCACTCCCTCATTCCTCTAATTAACCACCTACATAACCCTTTCCACCTCTGTGTCTTTGCCCCTACCACTCCCACACACTTCAAGCAATGAAAGGTTGAACTTGAGGTTGAACTGAAACTGCTGTCATGCAGAACTCCTTATAATGGAAAGATACTAAAAGCAATCATTGTATAGTAAAAAAACAATCAAATTAGAAGTTAGAAGACCTAGATTTTACACAAGCATGGCCACTAATAATCTGTACAGCCTTGGACAAGTAACTTCAATTCATATTCTTCATCTGGTTTGATTAGGTACTCGCTAACGTCCATCCTAGCCCTAAAATGCTGATTTTATTTACATTATGATAGGGATTAAAATTATAAACCCATTTCCAGATTTAAAAATGAAATAAAAATTTGAAACATCTACAACTACGTTGTTATTATTTTTTTTTTATTAAAGGTGCAGCATAAAGAGGCCTTGGGATCAAAAATCCTCCCTGCTACTTACTACCTGTGTGATGTTGGACAAGTTGCTTCCCCTCTCCCTAGGTCTCAGTATCTTTAACTATAAAATGAAGAGAACTGGGCATTCCTCTATTGAAAGACATCCCATTACCATTTCATTTTTTTTTTGCCATTGCAAAGAGCAGCTATAAATATTTTTGTACAGAGAGATCCTTTTTCTCTCTCTTTGATCTCTTTAAGGTATAGGCCTAGAAGTAGTATAGCTGGATTGAAGGGCTCACACTGCTAAAAAAAACTGTGTAAAATTCCAAATTGTTTTCCAACATGTGAAATGTTGCATGCACATTTAGGTTTTCCCTCAATTGCTTTACTTTGTTATTAACAAAGAAACTTCTCATAAAGAGATGTTTATAATGTTTATAATGCAAAACCAAAATACATTAGTAAAACTGTAATGGTGGGATAGGAAAAAAAATGAAACTTTTTCTTGTTAACGTCTTTGTAAGATCTGTGGAAATGAGAGCAGGGGTTCTATCTCCTATGTTGCAATAGCAGTTAATAAAGGATGTTGCACATGGGACTGATGAAGCAAGGACAAAAATAAGCTAATGTGTTGCTCCCACCACTAAACATATTTCTGCCATGCATTTGCAGAAAACCAGGTTTTGTTTTGAAGCCAAAGCTATTTGATCAAAAAAAAAAGTTTGGGCCAAAAATAAAGGGAGTTGGATTAAATAATCTCCAAGATCCCTTTAAGCTTTGAATCTGTATATGACTAAATGCATACAAGTTTACTGATGCTAAATACCATACAGTCTTCTTTAATATTTTAATTTTAAATAGTATCAATTTTAGATCACTGCACTTTAAATGAGCTTAAAAAGGGGAAAATTCTGGTAATTCCAAGGTTCTGGGTTCTAAAAGGTTCCAATGACAGTCTAAAAATCCTTCATTTTTCAGAATTTTCTAAATTTCTTTTTTTCTTTTTTTAGCAAAAATAAAGAAGTGGTAGAGACAACTTGTTTTGTTGCCATATTTTATCCACTCTCTGCTTTTCTAAACAAGCAACTTATGGACTACGTGTCCAAATCTCATTAAATAATGATTAAAATAATGACACATTTAAACCACGATTTAATGTTTAAAAAATGTATGTCTCACAGTAGCTCTATGAAGGAGTTAGTACAAATATTACCTGTTTTATCAAAAAAACTGAGGTTCAGAAAGACTGTGAAAGCTGATTTACTCAGCTGGTAAATGTCAAAGTGGGATTGGAACCCAAGTTCTATGATTCTTATAAGTGCAGCCCTCTTGGCAGTTTGCCATAGGTTCTCATCAAAGACAACCGCGAATAACAAATCTCTGCATCCCTTAATAGCAGTTACTAATGCCTCATTTTACTTCTAATCTATGCGCTGCCGATTTGAGTGCCATATGTATACCTATGTACAGAGCTGGAAATCAGATTGAAGACTCATACTTAGCAGCACCTTAAAATGATTAGCATGTCATAAGATGAAGAAATCCTATTCTCTCACCTAGTAGGCAGCCTTTTGGAGGCTATTACAGACTTTTTAGTTTTATGAACTTCTACAGGTACGTATAAATATATCATTAGGGGTCACTAAAAGTCTAACTTGATTTGTCGGAACCAGACAGTCCATGTCCTTTTCTCTTAGTTCACTTTTCAATGATTTGTATGAACTTTGGCAATGGCTGAGTGTTACTTGTAGCTTTTAAGTTACCCCATAGCAAAAAAAAAAAAAAATTAAAAAAAATTTTATAGGAAAAAGGCCCTAGTTTTTAGGGTCTAACAATGCAACATGATACCAGTCAGGAAAACTGGATTCAAGACCAGGTTTCAGCCTAGCTGTGTGACCTAGGGGAACTCATTTTTTGCTCTACAAGCCTAGTGTTCTCATCTGCAAAAGAGACACAATACATGTACTACGTAACTCACAGGGATGTTGTGAGAAAAAGTACTTTGTAAATCTTAAAATGCTATATAAATGTGAGACTATCTTAATAATAGAAGTTATTTGCTTACTATAACTTGTTCAGAGGTCTTGTGTTTTTGAAGAATGATGTACATTGTAGGAAACATACTATTTCCACAAGATTACACGAAGAATGATTATATCTTGGAGATTTTGATGTGTTAGGGATACATAAACATAGAAGGAATTTTTGGTTTTGTTTTTTGGGGTTTTTTTGTTTTTTTTTTTTGCTTTTTGGAGGGGGAAGGCAGGGCAATTGGGGTTAAGTGACTTGCCCAAGGTCACACGGCTAGCAAGTGTTAAATGTCTGAGGCTGGATTTGAACTCAGGTCCTTCTGACTCCAGGGCTGGTGCTCTATTCACTTCGCCATCTAGTCACCCCAGTAATTTTTAAAATATCGTAAATGAAGGTCAGACTTTTTTTTTGAAGGTAAAAACAATTTTTGCAAATAGCCAAAAGTCATCCAAAACTACAGCTAATGAATAAGATGGATGAACAGGATACATTTCATGTTTGGTTTTTTTTTGTTGTTGTTGTTTTTTGGAGGGTGGGAAGGCAGGGCAATTGGGGTTACATGACTTGCCAAGGTCACATGGCTAGTAAGTGTTAAGTGTCTGAGGCCAGATTTGAACTCAGGTCCTCCTGACTCCAGGGCCAGTGCTCTATTCACTGTGCCACCTAGCTACCCGTTATGTTTGTTACTAAAAGAAAAGAAAAACAACTCAATTAATGTGGCTGCTTTTCTTGTATGATGTGAAAGTACTCCTAAAGACAGCTCCAAGAGATCCCAATGCAAGTTTTAATCATTAGAAGCCATGGATAGCCACTCAACATAATGATTCTGAAGGCCAACAGTCACTTGGGTGGTATAAACCATCTGCCTCATCACTCCTACTTTCACTTCATGAGTTTGGACTTGTAGGCAGAAGTCCAAAGTTTAAAGTCCAGCTCCTACGTTTATAAGTTTTGTGAGTTTCATTTAACTCTGTGCCTTAATTTCCATATTGGAAACATGGAAATAATATTTGTGCTATCAATCTCATAGTGTTTTATAAATATTAAAACATTAGACAAATATGAGTTATTTTTAGTAATGTTATTATTTGGGCAAGTGATTGTTATTACAGGGTTATTCAGTCGTGTCCAGCTATCTGTGACCCCATTCAGGGTTTTCTTGACAGAGATGCTGGAGGGTTTGCCATTTCCTTCTCCAAATCATTTTATAGATGAGGAAACTGAGACAAACAGAATGAAGTGACTTTCCCTAGGCCACACTGCTAGTACGTGTGCAAGGCCATATTTGAACTCATGAAGATGTGTCTTCCTGATCCCAAGCCCAGTGCTCTCTCCCCTGTGCCACCGCAGCCCCAGCAACTAATTAGCTCCCTCTGTAAATTACAATGCAAGACAGGATGTAACTTTTCTTGGAGTTCATTTCCATTCAGCATCTTTGTCCTGCATGAGATTGCTTTGTTGCTATATTAAGTATATGAAATTCTGTATCTTACCATAAATTGTAGGGGGAAAAAAACCAACTCAGAGATGAGCAATATTCACAAAAGCAAGTAATTTGCTTTGTAGCAAATATTCATAAAAGCTATACCTTCCAGTTCTCCAATTTTTTTAGCGAATACTTTCAGCTGTTTCTTCAATTTCCGGACTGTCTTGTCCTGTTTTTCAAGTTGTTCCATCAAATCCTAATGGATCAAAATAAAAGACAAGGAATGAGAAACAGAACAAACTCCATTCATATGAATGAAGGGAGAAGACACAGTAAGTCACGGAAATAGCAATTATTAGTTATACAAAAAAAAAGAAGGGAGGCTCCTGAAAGGTCAGAGGGTGGCGCTCCCCACCTGGCTAGCTCTGGCAAGCCTGTGAAATTCTTAAGACAATAAAAGCCAAACTTCATAAACACTCTGGGCATTCAAACCTTAGGCAGCATGATGGAAACAAGGCCTGAAATGCCAGCATTTTAAGCAGGTCCCATGTGTGTGGAACAGGAATGATAACAAAAGGATGTGCTGTCATCGCATTGGAACATGTTCTAGAGAGAAGTAAGAGTGAAAATAAATTTCTCTGGAAGTACAGATACGAGAAGAAGGGGAAGTTTTAAAGGAAGATTGAGTGTCTTAGATGCATTCTCTTCACTCAACACAGGAAAAAAGATAGCAACTGCCCTCAGAAATGTCAGGAATGATTTGAGAGCTAAAACTTAAGAGAAAAGAAGCACAATAAAAAAAAATGTTGGAGAATTCTTTTGATTTGAGTTCAGAAGTGTTCAAAGTGGCAAAGTATAGGCTAAAAAAGGGTGTCACAGCCACATGGGCTGGGTGACCCTGAGGAAATCTCTGTTACTCTAAGTGGCAGAGAAGGTGCTGACCCATACTGGTAAAGGGAGTTTCCTATGCCAGTGAAATCACCGGTCCAGTCCTATCCTATCACAGCCATAATGTTTACAGTAATGTAAACTCATTTTGCAATAAATAAAACAGATGTAACTCATAATGTTTCATATGCAGCCCACCTTTTGAAACTCCTCCAAAAAGACTTGGATACAGAGCAAAGGGAAATGTAGGCAGCACTAACTGTGGGCCTAAGATAAACCCCTTTTCTAGGTATTGCTAAGCTCTACCAAAGGACAAACTACCCAGAGTGTTTTGGTTTTTTTTAAGACCTTGACCTTAAGGGAACTCATGATAAGAAAAAAGCCAAGCAAGTGAGAAATAGAAAAGCAAATGAGGACAAAAAACTGTGCCCTAGAAGATAAGTGGGAATTGGAGCAGCATCCTCGCTGGGCTTTCTAGACTGAATTCTGCCATTGTGGGTTAAGCTGAGAGCCATCAGGCATTAGCACTTCTCAGAGAAAGGCAAACACTAAGGACCCAGGGACAGAATCTCAGAGCTGGCCAGTGGCCATCCCAGATATAGGAACAGAACTGTCTGTGAGGCTGTCTTACAGCCTCCATCCCATCCTCAACCCCATGCTTTTCCAGAGACAGAGGGAGATTTTCTCACCACTATCCATTCTACTCTCCACTTGTTTCTCTTTGTTTTTCCCTTGTTTGGCTTTTTACTATCCACAAACCCCTTCAAGTTAAGAGTCCAAAAATAAGAAAAAAGTACTCTGGGTAATTTACTTTCAGTAAAGTTAAAAACTCCATGGAGCTTGGAGAGCACATTAATTTCTCTTTATGAAGAATTCTAAAAGATGGGCTACAAACAAGGAAATAAAACCAGTGTCATATTCAAGAGCAAAAAGATTAAAAAAATAATAAATGAAGACTCAAAGGCCTTGATTCTAATTATAACTAATTTACACACAAGAGTCAACAGAGACGTTATTTTCCACTTAGTTAAGAAGAAAATGAAAAGGAACACCTTGAGGAAAAAGCCAAAGGAAGGGGAGTCAAGAATATAAAGTTATTAAGAAAGCTGTAGGAAGAGTAAATTTTTGGCCAAAAGTGAATTTGGACATCAGAGTCATTTTTCAAAATAAGGAGTTCCAATGTACATTTTGTATTTTGTTTTCTTTTTCAAGTCAAACTTTGTTTCCATCACATTGTAAAGACCTGGGTTAATAACAAAGCAAACATTAAAAATGACATATAACAGAGAGAAGTGATGCTACTTGCTAAGAGAAAGCTGTGGGGGGAAATAGGTTTGTGAGACTGTCTGAAGAGGATTTCCTTGGAAGGGGTGGGCAGCAAGCCTGCTGTTCTGTTAGCAATCCAGAAGTAGCAACAAGACAACAGAAAAACACGATCTGTGGGATTTACATACAATCATCCGTTTGTAAAGTGAAATCCGATATGATTGATAGTCCTTAGGGTCATCTGCATATAATTCCTCAAAATACTGAAAAAATAGGCACAATTGATGTTTGCTTTTATCCTTGGGGATTTTAATATCTAACCAAAAGCAAATTAAAATTATTTTAAAACAAAAGTACTGAAACCTCACATTCTCAAAAGACACTTGTTATTTGCCCCTGGTCCTCTTAACAACTACAGTTATTCTAACTAGCAGTAGTAATGTTCATCAAATGTACTAAATATATTAATTTACATGTATGTATATATTTATACACATATATATACATACATACACACACATACATCTAAATGGGTGGGCAGTGGTAAACACTGAAGTATGTAGATAAAAACAGGCTAGGGCCAAGATCATGCTTTCCAATGGGTAGCAGGGACCAGTAGATCTCCTGTCTTCCTTCTCCCAGCCAAGCAGCAGCAGACCTGGGCACAGGGGATGGAAAGATAACTGTAATGGGGCCTCTTCTGGACCAGGTTAGACAAGGTGGCAAGGAGCAGCAACAATGTTCTCCCTCACAGTTCTCTTTTGGGAAAGAGTTAAATAATTTGAGGACTATACTCATCAAATTAGGAAGAAAGGCCCAGGTATATACATGGAGGGAGCCATTGGGAGGCAAAAACAAGCTCAGGAACTGCCAGTGTGTTGGTACTGCTCTGGTGTAGAGAAAAATAATTTTGAGCATTCTAATTTGTTTATATTCTGATCTTATCTAAAAAGTTGCGTAATGAGAGGAATACAGTTGACCTAGCCACCGAACTCCCCTGCCAAAAAGGAAAGCCTTAATAATTTAGATCTGTGATTTAAGCTCTGAAAGCAAGTAAGTTTTCCTTCTGAAAAAAAGCTTGCTATTAATCAAAGAAATGTTTGAGCTATAAGTGAAGAAACAAAGAATATTTATACTATAATGATGCTGTTTCCATAAGTCACATATTACTTCATTACTTTATGGTCATATGCTTTAAAAAAGACACACATTTTACAAAGGTTATGATGAGACTGAAAAGGACAATTATTTTAGGCAAGAATTTAGGCTCCATTTTATTGCTTAGAACTAGGCAAGGGGGGTTCACTTCACTGAAGCATCATTTTAAAATATTTCTCAAGAATGTGAGAAATTAATGAATATTAATATTTCTTAAGGAAATTTATTTAGTTGTATTTTTCTTGAAAATGTAATATTTCTTAAAGAGATTTACTCAGTTAAAATTGCTTTTTTGTGTATTATTAACTCCTTTGACAATGTAGTGAGGCCTATGCCTTCTCAGAATAATGCTATTAAAGGTATAAAATACATGGAATCAGAAAAGAAACCAATTATTTTGAAATACAGTTATCAAAATAAATACAATTATCAAAATATTAAAGAAAATAAATTCACAGATCCTATGTTAAGAACATGGGCCATAATGGAGATTTCCACTCACTAGCTGAATGAAAAATGCCTATTATCAATTTCTTAACTCAGCTTGGATCTTAATTCTCACTTCATCTTCTTGCTAGTGGTGTTGACAGGTGGCTAGTCCATGGGCAAAGGGAATTAAAAGTCTGTCATACTATCTCTGTCATGTAACAGCACTCATACAACATGATACAGAGTCTCCTTTGATAGGATGACCGATAAAGTTCCCTCCAGCTCTAAATCTATTTTCCTCACTCACCTTTCAGTTAGAGAGAACAAGATAAATTGAATGTATATAACAAATTAAGTCTATAGTGCCTTCTCAGGTGTGGCCAATTTCTTGCCTCTCAGAACCATATAATAGGAGGATCATAGCATGAGCATCATTGAGTTAAGAGACACATACAACCACTGAACAAGCATTTTTTTCATTCCTAATGCTCCAATTGATTAATGTTTTACCATCATATCTACTATATGACTTCTAAAGTGAAATAGTAACAGTTTGTAATCACAAACCTTCCCAGCAAGGTAGGGCAGTGTCTAATCTGAAGAATTTAAGTAGCCCCAGAAGTATTAACACAGGGTACAGACCAAAGTGAGCAGGAGTGCCTTGGCTCCTTACCAGATTCTCATTGGTCAGCCGGGTGATCTCATGCTGTAGGCTGGCTTCGATGCGGGCCTCAGGGGGGAGCTGCAGGTTCTGAGCCAATAGCTGCTGCTGGCGGTTGTTTTCCTCCTTTAGACTCTGGATCTCACACCGCAATGCCTCCGTTTCATTGTCATGACTCTTTTTCTGGGACTGGAGTTGTGATTCCAAGAGTCTATGTAGTCAATAGGGGAAAAGAAGCTTATCAGACTTATTCATTTGTTAATTGTTTAGGTCAAATTTGGGATAAAATTTGATTGTTGATTTGTGAAAGGGAGGTGAGAGCAGATACTCTAAGTGATTCAGTGTGCCTTCTGATTAGATCAAACTCCAGAAAGCTAAAACAGTGTCCAGAGAGGAGACTGATACTTTGATAGATATTATCAAACTGAAATGATGTATGTTCTTCAACACTGCCTATACATTGTAGAAAAGTCCAAAAAAATTTACAAATTCTAGTCTTTTTAAAGGCATTAGCGTATTAGAAGAAGAGGACTAAGAACTGTGAAAAGTCAACGAAACAAACTGGCATCTGTATTAACAAAATACAGACTTTGGGGGAAAAATATTTTCTTTCAAAGCCCAATATTACTTCAATAGAGAAAAAAACCTTCAAATCCCCAAATACTACTTGGGGGTGGTGGTCTAGATATTTAAATATGCATTTAAGTATTTCATAATGATCACTCAAAATAAAGCTTGGGTTTGGTGTTCGATTTTACTTTTTTGTTTCTCATATCACTTTTCTGCAAATAATCATCTCTCATTTCCAAAGGATGGTGAAGTCAGGAACAGTGACCCGTCAATCTCAAGAAAAACAAATCAAAATAGGTGCTTCTGAAATATGTCCTCATTTTTAGATTTGTTCATCAGATGCAGTCAGAGCCACATATGTCAATCCCATTTCCTATCCCTTACTATGGACAATGTGGAGTAGAAATATTAAAAATATCAGTAAAGAAGCTAATGCTTCATAGGGCAAATAGATGGACACTTGTATAGTTGGATAAACTATCATCTTTGTTTAAACTACTATAGTAAGAGCATTGAGATAGAAGAAAGGATAGTATATTACCTTTATTATCCCCACCCCATTATTATTACATCTCTATAGTTTTGCAAACCTAAGAAACAGCACTATGGTTAGGAATTTATTAACAAAATGAAAGAAAAGATATTATTAGGTTAAAAGTAACCCCTATGGTCCTAGCAGTTACTAAGGTTAATATAGTCTGATTAATAATAGCATATTAAAATATTTGATCTTTTTGGGGGCTACAAAAGTTGAATTTGAGAATTTTAAACCATTCTGTCTGCTTCATAATTAGAATAAAACAAAACAGCACTTGAGCAGCATTAAGAAATATATATCGGGGCGGCTAGGTGGCGCAGTGAGTAAGAGCGCCGGCCTCGGAGTTGGGATGACCCGAGATCAAATCCGGCCTCGGAAAATGAGCACCCACACATAAATAATGACTAGCCGTGTAACCTTGAGCAAGTTACTTAACCCCAATTGCTTTAAAAAAAAAAAGAAATATATATGTAATTTCTTTGTATATATATATACATATATATATATGTAATATTTTTATAAATTTTCTCTCCCAAATATATATCACCAAGATAAAATTTGTATTTGTTCTTAAAAGCTGCTTTTTTAATGTTAATTGTTTTCTCTTTAAATCTACATGAGTTCAGTGTGTCATATCTGAAGCATTAATTCTATGTGGTGAGCATTTTAGATTTTATGACTATAAAGAAACCCTCCTAATTCATAATTTTATAATTTGTAGTTTCAAATATTAAACAACTTCCATGTCACCGGCAGTTAGAAGGTAAGTACTGTAGGCACAGTAGCTTAGACCTATCTTGCCAACACCTCACTGTTTTCTTTTTGAGTAAGTCAATCGGCAATGAAGTAATTTGGTCTCATCCCCAGGGATGAGAAATGACATCTATATTCACAAGTATCTCAATTTCTTCTTTAACAGGACCACATGACAAAGTTATATGTATATGTCTGATACTTTGTCATACTTTGCCTATGAACATAAGTTAGTACATGAAAGAGCCAGCGGTTAAAGAGGCCACTGTTTGTTAGTAAGAAAACAGGAAGTGATGAACATTCCATTGCGAGGCAACACACATAACCTGTTGGCTTGTTTTAACCCTTCATAAACCAGCCACAGCTCTTCATCCTCATTCAGCTCATGACAATCCATAGGGAATGGTCTTCCAAACCAAATGAAAAATGGAAAACACAAAAGGGATACATGATGGTAATGAAATGATGGCATATGAAGGACAAGAATAGCAAATATTATTTAACATTCATGATTGGGATTAACATATTTTCTTGACCACAGATGACAAAGTTACTACACATATCAGCTTGGTTATTTAAATTGTTTTTTAAAAGAAAAGACAAATCATATGCAAAACAGAGAAAATTAAATAATATGCAAAATAGAAGAAATTATAAAGAAATTATAAAAAGAGTCCTTTCTGCTTCTTTTTTATGGAATGATTATGATATGAATAAGAAACAACAGAAATAAGAAAAAGCTAGACTCTGAGTGTCTAAATACAAGAGAAATTACACATGGCACACAATATTAGAGAGATTAGCTGCAAAAGAACAAGGCCTTTAGCAGGATTGGTAGCCTGTGGTTGTAGCATGAATTCCTGGAATGAATGAACTGCTTTCATTTCCTCAGTGAGAACTGTAATCATGAGGAACCGTCTGAGTTTATGCAGGAATGGGATGTGGAAAGCATGCAGTTTGTATATGCAAATATATACATAGATTAACTACAGATTTTAGTCACTACAATCAAATTATGAGATTCAGATACTGTAGAAAGGTACAGTGGTACTTATGCATAACAGCATCCTTCCAGTCTTTGGTATATGTACCTATCTATCTCCTCACAACCTGCATAATCTATCAGGAGTCCTAAAAGTGCCATATTACATTATGAAAGCATAAATTTGTAACATAGTTATAGTGCTTCCTGTCCTTTCAAGATGGTACATGATGTAATTGAGGGAACCTTGTTGCCTGTGGAAAGTTTTTGATGTATAGCTAAGTTCATGTCAAGTTTTATGAGGTTGTGAAGGAAACCTAGCACTGGCCCCTTATCTTATAGGCTTCCAAAGGCTGGAAATGGGAGCAAGCAGAGTTCAGGGGTAAGATAAAACTGGAGTCAGGATTTTCTCAGCCTTGCTTAGACCAGTAGAGAAAAAAAAAAGGCCCTGATTGACTCCCTCGAAGCAGTCAGGTAAGGCCGCTAGTGAAATATGAGTCAAGAATTGATGGAGAATAAGGCCTTTACCCTTCCAAACAACATGCTCTAAGTCTTGGTAATGACTTGAAGCTACGCATAGATTTAACTACTCCTCAAAATCTTTAAAAATAACAAATACTGAGCAACGGAAACATAACAACTAACTGCCAGTGTGATTTCACATACAAACACTGTTTCAGAATCTGCGCTTCCCTTCAGGCAAAGATGTTCCTAAGAGTTCTCTGTCAGTGATTATGTGAATTTGTATCCTCAGTACCTGCCACATAGTAGGTGCTCAATAAATGCCGGCTGATTGACTGATACTGCCACTACATGTTTTAGATGAACTTTTAAATGGGAATAATTTAGAAAGGTTGGATCTAGTCTGAAACAAATAAATCACTAACAGACAAAAAGTTATCTGCTATATAAAAACTGCTTGTGATTCAACAAGCCAAAATAGATAAAAGAACCAAACCAACCTGTTGGTTTCCTTCAGTCCAATGTATGCCTGTGCAATTTCTCCTTTGTCTTTCATTTTCTGTACATCTTCTAAGAGGATTGTGGAGTCTGTCATTGTATTCTGCAGCAGAGAAAGGTATTTCCATCATGAGAAATAAATAGTTTGGGGCTCTCATGTAGGGGAATTTTTAATTTAGAGGACTACACTGAGGGACCAGCTCCTAATCTGCAGCCTCCAAAATCCCTGCTACCAATCTCTCCGGTGTCAGTACTCTGCCTTAGACTTGAGGCTAGGGGTTTTCACCTTTTGTGTGTCATGGACCCCTGTAGCAGTGGAGTATAGCCTATGGACTCCTCACAATAACATTTGCAAATATATGAAGTTAAAATACATAGGATTACAAAGAAAAACAATTATATTAAAATAGCTATTAAATTTTTAAAAACAAATTTATGAACCCCAAGCTAAAATCCCTTGCTTCAGAACCAATCCAGTACCTAGACAACGAATAGGTTTATATCTGTATCTATATTCTTTCTTTCTTTCTCTCTTTCTATCTATCTATCTATCTATCTATCTATCTATCTATCTATCTATCTGACACCCAAAGCTGAGATATATGGATCTATATGTATCATACAGCTCAACAGCAAGTCAGTCTTGCTACTGGTTCCACTCTGACCCTGTCCTCTTGAGTCTAGTAACTAGACTCTTGTATTGCTCTTGTGACCAAGCCTCTGTGTCATATACCATTCCTGTAACTTTATCCCTACCTTGGCACCCTGGTTGGACTCACAGTTCCTCTGGGGCTGTGGTCCTGTCTCGTTTTTATCATCTTCTGCAAAACTAGAGACCTGTTCCTGAACCCCATAACCTATTGCCAGACCCCTCTGATTCCAAAGCCTTGTTGCTTATCTCCATCAGACTTCTATCTCCTTTTTGTTGTGCACTTTCCATCACAGGGTCAGCTACTATCTGTCTACCTCAGGACATCCCTAATGCCAATCTTCCTATCTAGATATTTGCCTGTTTCCTGCTGCCAAACTCCCTTGGTATTACGCCCACCTGTCTAGACTTTGTCCCATTATCCATGACTAACACTTTATTGGATTACCTGCCTTGTTTGGTCTCTACCATTGCTATTCCAAGCCAAATAATGATAGTGAAACAGACGTCCCAAACAACTAAAACATATCAGAGCAGTCACTTCTCTATATGGAGAATCACTGGCTTGCCTCTACAGAATATGTACTTTAAATCAAGAGTGAACTGAAAAGTGACCTGGAATAAACAGGAATTACTTAGAGCTCCATAACAACTCCACTCTTGGTAGAACAGGCTTCATTATTGTTTATTTTTCTTCCTATTGTGTTCCAACCACTTGAAATGAATTTTTTAAAACTTACAGAACTGTTGGATCTTAAATGAAAGCACGTTACCTATTTTATATCATTCTAGAAGCTCCTACTTGGCAGACTGTGATACCAAAGTTGGCCTATATTTTATGCTTTTAAAAAGCAGAACACAACAGGAAAAGTTGTACTATCAAAGCAAAACCCAACTAACATCTGAATAGCCATGACTATGTAATCTTCATCAGGAAGAACTTTTGTAGTGGTAACCATTTGGCTGAGGAGAATGGCATTGTTAGTTATGGAGAAAGACTTTGCTTCGGCTCTGCTTCTAACCAATGCAAAGTTAGTGGGACTGAAAGGTTAGAAGAGCGTACATTTTTTCATAGAGCGCACCTCAGATTACAAACCTATACCCAGCCCTACGGGCTCCCCACTAGTGTTCAACTTAATGAAGCATTTATTGACTACTATGTACCGTGCACTAACATTTGATAGAAAGATGCCCATGGTGCTGTGGCAGAAGAAATAATCTATGGCCTAAACCAGAGTCCCCTGTTACCCATAGTTCTCCATAAACTCCCAGGTGAGTTGATCAGAAAATAGTTTTTGACCTACAGAGATCTTCTTTTTGATAAATTTAACTGGAAATCACCTATTTCACATGTAAAAAGTATTTGGAAACTGAAATAAGGATTAAAGAGAGAGAATTAAAATTTTAAAAACCCTTTATGATTACCTTGTCCTCCTGGAAATCACAGATTGGCAAGCATAAAAGAAGAAAATAAACTCTTACTGCTACAAATAAATACCATCTTGACTCTCAGAACACAAAAGTAACAGCAAAATGATCATGATCACATTTCTCCTAAGAACCCAATGAAGTTGTGCAGAATAAAACCCACAGATAGACATGTGTTTATTTTATACCCTTGCGATCTAAGTCTGAGAAGTAAGTTGTGTTTTTTTTTTTTAACCTGAGTTTAGTCTCTTTATCTTTTGGATTTTTTTTTCAAAATTGTATAATCAGAATTCTGAATTTTGGAAAAGGTTATTTCCTGGACCAAAACAAATCATTGGTGCCAGACACTGTTCATAAGAAAGGATATTATGGTAGCACAAACACATGATAGAATATTAGCTCTATCAAAATCCCTAGCAATAATGACTAAGCACACAAGTCATTTTAGATTTTGAGAAAGGGTCAGGAACTATGCTTATTCTACTTTATATGATGCTTCAGTAAAATATGCATGAAGGCTTCTTAAATGCTTTGCATAATGATTCTGCTGCCACAGTTTTTAGTTATCAGTACTAGGTTAATATACTTGTTATGGCATATACACCAATTCATTTTCTTTTCTTTTTTTTCATTCAACACATTTATCAAGCACTTCCTATGGACACCATAGTTCTTGCCTTCAAGGAGTTTACAATCAATTCTCATATAGAGTTATGCAATACACTGCTAATTGGACTTCCTGTTTCAACACTGATTCATTTTCAAATATTACATTTAAAAGCAAAACGCTAAAAAGGCTCATGGAGAATTCCATTACCATGTCCAAATGGCAGATTTTAAAATTCATTTTTAATACCTCCCACAGAAGGTTATGAGTCATTCTACTGATGTCAACATTTTAACATGAAAATTTCCTCAAGTAAGAATGCTACAGAAGGTTCCACTTTAAAAGGATTTTTCTTATAAGTGTGCTCTATGAACCTTTCTGTCAGATTTAGGATTTCACGTGTTCCCTGACCAGCTTAAAACAAAAATGTTATCCTTTTTTCCCCACCTGCTCAGTTTTGGCTACAGAAGAGCTAGCCAAGAACAAATCTGTTCAGATACATCTTCCAAGAGATAGGAACTGGCATGACAATCTCTTTTTCTTTGTGATTCGGTGGGCAAGCCAACCTGGGATAATTCATGATTCCACTAACACTTACCTTAGGTTGAATAGCCTCTTTCTGGCTCACCAGCTGAGACCTCAGGATGAGGACTTCCTCTTTTCTCACATCTAGCTCTTCACTGACTGAAGTCAGCTGCTCCATGAGGACTCTATAGGCAGGAGCACCTGGAGCAGTCACTTCTGGAGCACCCTTTTCACTGAGGGCTTTACGCAACTCATTCAGTTCATTCTTTAGTTTCTTATTTTCTGATTCCAGTTCTTGACGCTGCATAAAATAAAGTCATACCGTCTAGATTCACATATTGTTTGTATACTGCCTTCAAGCTGGTGCATTAGAATTATGTTGTGAAAGAACAATGTAGTAATACTCAAATGGCTAATGAGAAAATGCCTCCCTCTAGTCTATCTGGAACTCTGTATGGTGGAATTAAAGGTGTTGTACATTAAGCAGAATTGAATAAAGTGAAGAATGCTTTGCTTCACAGTCCATAACCCAAATTCCAGTGGAAACTATGTTCCAGGCCTGCTTGCCCAGGGTGTGGTTAGAGCACAGACCTGAAAAGCCTGCTCTGTTCTATAGGTGTTCAGTCCAGCCCTGGGTTGTCCCCATTCTGAAGAACCCTAGAGAGAATGACTGGTTCTTGGTTCTATCCAAAGTCCAAAACTGGAGTTAAATAAGCTATTTCCAGTTAATAATAAGTTCAAAATGGTTAGCTCCTTGACATATTTACCAATATTCTCTTTCTGGCTTTGGTAAAAATGACGTGGAAAAATGACACTTTTAAAAGGTTAGGGTAGGGGGCGGCTAGGTGGCGCAGTGAATAGAGTGCCGGCCCTGGAGTCAGAAAGACCTGAGTTCAGAGCCAGCCTCTGACACTTAATCCACACAAACAAAAACCCAGCCCTGTAACCTTGGGCAAGTTACTTAACCCCAATTGCCCTAAAGGGGCGGCTAGGTGGCGCAGTGAGTAAGAGCTCCGGCCTCGGAGTTGGGATGACCCGAGATCAAATCCGGCCTCAGAAAATGAGCACCCACACATAAATAATGACTAGCCATGTAACCTTGAGCAAGTTACTTAACCCCAATTGCTTTAAAAAAAAAAAAGGTTAGGGTCTATCTTATTTAATGTCTAGCAAAAAGTATTTTTTTTTTGCTAGAAAAACTGATAGAAACTTCTGGCTTTTGTAAAAGAATGTCACAGGAGAAGAAATAAAGAACTGATTTAAATGAAGATAAAATTTGTGAAGGTCATTTTGAGGGATCTAAATTTGTGCAGAAGATCAGAGAATTGAATTTGGGTAGGAGAAATCTGGGATAGTTTAATAACACACTGGAAAGCAACTTGAACTAAAGGAGAAGAGAGATCACTCAGAAGGGCAAAATCTAAAAGAAAACAAAGCATTAAGAAATATAGGCTTGAAAAGGAATTCAGAAGAAAAAGGAGAAAGTAGTTGTAAAGCAAGGTAAATAAAACAACTGGTGAGTCCAAAAAGAAGTTAGAGAAGGAAAAGGTATGGCTCGTCAAGTTTTTATTGACAGAAAGAAAAGGAAGTGGGTTATAGCTCTCAAGTTGTTAAGAGTTGATGAAAGGCTGTGAAAGCTTTTAACAAGGTGCTTTGGAGAGGAGAAACTTTTGAACCCACTGAACAGGCTGAATGACTGGACTCAAAGAGTAGTCATTAATGGTTAAATGTTAATTTGGCAGAAAGTCTCTAATGGAGCACCATAGGGATCTGTGCATAGATTGGTGCTGTTTAATATTATTACCAATGCCTCTGATAAGGCAAAGATGGAATGCTTATCAAATGTAAAGAGGATACAGAGCCAGAAGGGTTAACTCATGAACTGGATTACAGGATTAAAAAAGACTACTACAGACTAGAACAAGGCTCTATAGGCTTAATCTAATATGAAGAAATTGAATAAGGATAAATGTTGTCATAGTTGGGTTAAAAAAATCTCTATAAGGAAAATATGAAGGAGGCAGTCATTTCTCTTTAAGCATTCCAGAATAGCCCTTTTCCCCTACCCTCAGCTAAGGTTGTGACCTTGAATTTCACAAAAAAATAAATGAAGCCATTTCCTAAGAGCTCTACTTCTTCCCTTCTCTTCTCATATTACTCAGATATCTTCTCTATCTCCTCCTTCACTGTAGCCAATTGGAGAGGCTGAGATGGTCTTTATTGATAAGGCCAATTCCATACAATCTTTATCCCAATCCTTTTTTGCCTTCATTAAGACTGACTGCACTATTATCCCTACTCTCTCTATAATCATGAATCTTTCCCTATTTCTCCTTCCTTAGTGACTACAATCCCTCCCATAATTCCCTCTTCCTTAAAAAAAGAAAAAAAAGGGCAGCTAGGTGGCACAGTGAATAGAGCACGGGCCCTGCAGTCAGCAGGACCTGAGTTCAAATCCCACCTCATACACTTAACACAAAAACGAGCTGTGTGACCTTGGGCAAGTCACTTAACCCCAATTGCCCTACCTTCCCCCCTCCAAAAAAGCAACCCCCCCCCAAAAATTAAAAAACTCTCCAACTATAGATATTGTCATTCTATATCTTTTCTCCCTTTCTAACTCCTTAAGAAACCTATCTACACTAGGTGCCTCCCCTCTCACTTCTAAACTCATTTTAATCTGTCTTCTGATCTCCTCATTCAACTGAAGCTGCTCTCTCCAAAGTTGCTAATGATCTCTTAATTACTAAGTTTAATCACCTTTTTTCAGTCTTTACTCTTCCTGACCTTTCTTCATCACCGGACACTATGAATCAATGGACTGATGCTTCTGGATATGCTCCTCTCTCTAGGTTTTATTGCTTTTCCTATCTGTCCTACGAATCATTCTCAGGTTCTTTTGATGGATCTTCATCTAAAGTATGCCCACGAACTATGGATGCTCCCTAAATCTCTGTACCAGGCCTTCTTTTCCTTCTATATTATCTTCTTTGGTGACCTTACCGATTCCAAAGGTTCAATTATCATCTCTATGCAAATAGATTTGTAAGTTCACAACCTTGGTGTTACCCTTGACTACTCGATTTTACCCCACAAATCTAATCCACTCTTAAGTTTTGTTGTTTCTGCTTCCATAATATCTTTCATATATGCCCCCTATTCTCCATTTACATAGCCATTACGCTAGTTCAGGTCCTTATTTCTTACACAGACTATTACAATAACCTTTTAATTAATTTCGCTTGACTTAAATCTCTGCCCATTCTCATCCATCCTCCACTTGGCTACTTAAGTGATTTTCCTAAAGTATAAGTATGACCATGTCATTCGCCTAATCAAAAAAAACTCATCTGGCTCCCTTTTGCCTCCAGCATCAAATACAAAGTCCTTTGCATAGCTTTTAAACCACCTTTCCCATCTTCTTATGTTTTACTCCTTTCTACACACTTTAAAATCCAACTACGCCAGTCTTCTTTCTGATCCTAACACAAATACTCCCCCTCCTGTCATAGAACCTTCATACTGAATGCTCTCCATGCCTAGGATATTCTGCTTCCTCCCCTCCCCCTATTAAAATCAGGACTCAGTTCAAATGCCACCTTCTATAGGAGGCCTTTCCCACCCCTCTAAGGTTATTTTTCTTTTTCTCTGCATGCATCTTGAATATACCTATTTATCTATTAGAATGTAAGTTCCTTTACAACCAGGGAATGTTTTCACCTTTCTTTGTACCTCTACCACTTAGCATAGCCTCTAGCTCATAAAGAGCACTTAAGGAATGCTTGTTAACTAGCTAGAAAGTTTTGTTATTCATCTACCAATCATTCCTTCTTGCTTTCAAAGCTGTCAAAATTACCTTGAGTGATTCATATTCCAGTTCAGCACCTCTAATTTGAGGTCTTTCTTCTTCCTAGGAGAAAATGAAACAAAACAAAGTTTTTTTTCATCTTTTATCATAATTCTTGTTATATTTACTTATCCTGAAGGATATAACTTGATATTTATCAAGAACTCTATACCAATCTCTATGAGTATTGTTTGGCAGGTAATTTGGTGGGGGGGGGGGGGAACTTCATTCCTTTGAACCTTTCTCTAAAGAGGGATAATGGGGGTGGCTAGGTGGCGCAGTGAATAGAGCACTGGCCCTGGAGTCAGGAGGACCTGAGTTCAAATCTGGCCTCAGACACTTAACACTAGCTGTGTGACTTTGGGCCAGTCACTTAACCCCAATTGCCCTCCAAAAAACAAAAAAAATAAAATAAAGACAGATGACAGACAGGGAAGACTCCAAAGGTATTGAGTTTTACTCTGCTTGTTTGGATGGGCAACATTGGTCAACTGACGGTGGATACCTTGGCCTTGCTTCGGAGCACCTGCTCCTCCTTTCGGTCCAGTTCATCCTGCATGGTTTGCTTTTCCAGCTCCAATTCAGTTACCCGCTTCTGGAGCTTGAGGAACAAGGACATATCCAGAGGTGCCTTCTTCTCACTTGGTTCCTATACCACAAAACATGTCACCATCAGTGAGGATCAAAAGAAAAGTTGTTGAAAGGAAAAAAGGAAAATAGAAACTGTATCAGTCAAAACATATCCTTCAATAGGCCCAGAAGAAACTTCTTCCTAAACCCAGGTATACATTCTAGAAATCAATGGGGTGATAAAGGTGTACAAATCAGCAACTTTTCTTAAGTGCTCACTATAAAACACCGGGCTAGTACAGAGGTGAAGACATAGTTTGAATAAGAGAGTTTCTACCCCTAAAGAGCTCATGGTCTATAGGAGGAATACAGGTCAGGGAAAACTTCCTGAGGGGAGCAGCCTTTGAGGTAATCTCTAAAGTATGAGTACAACTAAGAGAAAGAAAAAACTAACAAGAAACCATGTATCTTGGGGCCATCAAATATTTTCTTCCCTTGCTTTTGTTTTTTAAGATCCCCTTAATGTTCAGGGGAAATGATTTAATGCGAGGGGTGGGGAAGGGAGAGGTATATAAAAGTAAAATTCTTGTTAAATATTTTATAAAATTTCCTTTCTTATTAAAAACAGAATCAGAAACACCTGATGGTAACAATTTAGATCAATTACCAAAGTGACCCAGCAAGCCCCAGCTTTTTAACAACTCAACTCTTTGAGTGTCTAGGTATAAGTCAGAGAATGCCACAATCTGAAGAATTAAAGTTGAGGGTCCCCCAAAGAGCAATGGAGGGATATACAGTAGATGCAAGTAGGCTGCAACATTCTATCAATTAAGAATTTTTATTCTTAGCTAGACTTTATATAGGACTTCAGGATTTGCAGTGTACTTTACAAATATTATCTCGTTTCTTCCTCACAGCTGAAAGTTAGGTGCTATTACAGATGAGGAAAATAAGGCAGACAAAGTTTAGGAGACTTGCCCAAGGTCCCATGGCTAGTAAGTGTCGAAGGTGGGATATGAACTTGGATCTTCCTTCCAGAAATCTATCTATTGCTCCCCTTAGCTGCCTTAGCAATGTGGGGGGGGGGGGTGGAAAGGATGTCATCAGAGAAATGTATGACCAGAAAAGAAAGTGGACCAACTGTATGGCAAGAGGAAGGAATGTCTAGTTGGCCACTCATGTGTTCCACTGAAATCCATATAAAGAGGAGCTCTGGAGAGGAAATTCTTGAGTTAAGCATGGGGCATCTTCAGGACACGGTGCCATTTACTCACAAATAACCATGCCTCCAGCTTTTCCTAAGTCCTTCTTGCTCAGACTAAACTGTACAAATCAAAAAGGCAGAGTTTGGGGTCATGGAAAGTAAAATCATACACAAATACCTGGTGTTATTTAATCTTAAAAAGCCTTTTTAATAATGCAATTATTAAATTCTTTTGGAATAAAAATATTTAACCCTTCTTCATGAGTTTGGGTCATCATTTACCATCCTAGATTTTCTTTCTATTCATCCACAATAATAAGTCTGTTCAACTATAAACTCCAAGTAGCCCTTGATGTTCCCCCCTTGAGGACTGGCATCATAACTTACTCTTTATAATCTTTATGGGGAATGACACAGCTTCATGGACATGACACAAGCTTAGCTTTATGCTTATTTACAAGGGTTGCCATTATTCATTCTAGGACAAAGAATTAGCCACTTCTGAAGGCCTATTTTACGAAAAAAAATTCCTGTTTTAAAAGAGACTTTTTTCTCTAGTTTGAACAAAATGATGGGAAAAGTGTATTTTTCTTCTAGGTAAAACTAAGAGAAGAAAGGAAGAAGCTATTTAGCTCTTTTTGAAAATATTTCTGGAACTAATCTCTTTCTGATTCTAAAGTTTCTCTGAATCAAATATAAAAATAGAAGAACTGAACTGAAATTATCCTATCTGAAAAATGGGAGGGTTGATGAATGACTGGAGCACCCAATACAGAATTTAATGAAGTTCTGAAGTTACTGCAAAAGGTTCCCTTGGTTTTACTGCTCATGATACGAAACACAAAAATAAAAGCAAAGACTTCTAAATTTTTTCCTAAGCATTGCTATGGAACAAAATCATATTTATAACAAACGATATCGATCAGGTTCAATGATTTTGTTAGCATATGCAGTTCAAGCCTCTATATTCAGGATGTGATTTCAACGTACTATGTTTCCATTTTTCCATAAATTTTCTGTGCTCTGTTCAGACTCCTGATAGGCTAAATTATTTCAGATGCAAAATCTGAACATGAATGAGGAGTTGTAAATGAGGCGGTCAAGCATTAGTAAACTTAATAAATAAGCACTTACTAAGTGCCTACAACATGCCAAGCATTGTGATAAGTGAAGAGGATACAAAGAAAGGTAAAAGATAGTCTCTGCTCTCTAAGAGTTCAGTGTCAATTAAGAAGAAAGGATTTTTCTTTCAAACTAAGTACAAACCAGAATTAAGATATATATTACTTTTAGTATCATGGAAAGAGTATCAAGCTTGTGATCAGAAGACCCAAGTTCAAATCTGGTATTTATTATCTGTGAAATCCTTTAGCCTTCTGGGTCTCTGTTTCATCTTTTGCAAAATGAGAGAATATTACTTGTACTCCCCACTTCACAAGGGAAGTAATTTGTAAACCCTGTAGTGCAATTAACACTAGCATGCGCTACTATTACTGAAGTATCAATACACCAATTCATTAAATGATGCAGTAATTATGCTAGGAATCGAAGTTCAGCAATAAAAATTGTCATGTGAACAACAGTAGTCTCATACCACTCTTTGTTGGAGAAGTAGGAGCAATGCTATAAAACTCACCTCCATCCTCAGTGGAACGTCTTCAGTCTCTGTAATTTCAGAGCTAAATGTATATTCAGATTCGTTGCTGCTGTGGGTAGAGTCAGTTCTTCTGTGTCCAGGTTTAGGGACATGCTGAAATACAATGCAAATAAGGAATGAGTGACAGAGACTCCTTCCATGTTTATTTGATGATGATCCCACCCAGACTTCTTTCTATACTGGTGTTGAGGTAGCTAGGTGGTACAGTGGTAAGAGTACTGGGCCTGGAGTCAGCCCAAGTCCATATTTGGCTCATATACTTACTAGCTGTGTGACCCTGGACAAGTCACTTAATCTCTGCCTTAACTTCCTTACCTTTAATTGGGGGCACTAACAGCAACTACTTCCCCGGTTTGTTATTAGGATTAAATGACAATATTTTTAAAGTGCTTAGCATTGTGCCTGGCACAAAATAGGCACTATATAGATGTAGTTATTATTATTATTACCCAACTGATTTGCTACAGGACTCATTGTTTTCAGACTTACACGATCTTCAGTCTTCTCAAGGAGAAGGTACCTTTCCTTCTACTAGACTGAATGCTCCTCAAAAAATCAACAAGTAAAACCCGAATGGTGAGCCAGGGACACCCTGGTGAGAAGTGCTTGTACTTAAGAGCTGCATTCTCTAAACTTATAAAAAGTAGTCAGTGGATGACCAGGTTGGATGAGTAATGCAGTATAAAGCCTGAGTGTACATGAGTTTGGTGTTGTAATCAAATGAGATTTATACAAAGTAAATCTGCCACATTTAATTATATGCATGATTGTTGCTTCACTGCATAATAGACTGGACATGAATAGCAAGTGGTTCACATAAATGAATTTAACTTGTATTACAGCTAAGCATGTCTGATGTCAGCTCGGGGAAAGAAGGAAAGAAACTGCTGCTCTGAGGTTCCCCTGACGGTGCTTGGATCTATACCAGAATCAACCAACAGACATTTAAGTGCCTACTATGGACTAGGCAGTACATGAAGCATCCCCAAGAGGCATAATCTGGTTAGACCTCCCTACTTTTCCAAGAGAAAGCACCCCATGGCCACGTGTTTGAGAAACTGGTAAGAGGAAAATATTCCTCCCTCCTTCAGGAAAGGGAATTAATGAGGTAGAAGCAAGAAAGAGTAGGCTGAGTAAAAGAATGAGGCAAAAAGGAATGAAGGCAACGTGCTGTGATAGAAGGAACACTTGTCTGGGAATCGGGATATTATTTCTAGTCTTGTCTGGGTCACTAAATATGATGTCACCTTAATCAGTCACCTGACCTCTCCAGGTCTTGATCTGATCTGTAAACTAGAGTCTGAACTATATAGTCTTATGGCTTCTGAACTTTCGGCTTCTTCTCTCTGATTATCATCTCTTGTCCTCCCACTCTTCCCCAGTCTCCTACTCCTCCTGAATCTCTTCTTAGCCTGCATCGTGATCTCCAGTTTCTCTCAGTTCACCATTACTATTCTGCCCTCACTCTTCTGCATTTACAATCCGGACTGCATGGCTGGTCATTTTCATCAACACACTGGCCTCTACCTTTGAATACCTTGCTTGCTATCATTTTGCGGCTCCTGTCCTGAAATCTCCAACTCTGGTTTTCCCCCGACTATCTGCCTTTTCTGCCCCTAGTCACAAAACTATTCTGACTGGGATCACCACAAGACTCCAGGATCAACCCTACCTGGGTCCCCACCCACTATACAGGGGTCTTTTTGATTAATTCCCTACTATATTCTCCACAATAGCTGTTCTAGGTCTCTTCTCAAGTCTTCCAGTTCAAAAACCACCCCCATCTTTCATACAACTGTCAAAATAATCTTCTTGATACATAGGACTGTCCCATGTATTGCTCAAAAACCTTTAGTAGTTCCCTAGGCAGCACAGGGATGGAGTGCTGGACTTGAATTCAATATCTGGGTTCTAATCCTACCTCAGACACTAACTAGCTATGTGTTCTTGAGCACATCACTTAAACTCCCTCAGCCTCAGTGACCTCATCTGTAGAAGAACAGGGTTCTTCTACACCTCACAGGGTTGTTGTAAGGATCAAATTAGATAATGTATGTAAAGAGCCATGTAAACCTTAAAGTATTATATAAAGCTAGCTATTTTTAGAGTATGTGGGACATGCAAATGCAAAAACTGTAGCCTGTTATTTAAAGTCCTAGACATACTGGATCCAACCCATCTTTTCAATCTTCTTTCATACAATTCTCCTTCATGCAGTTTATAACCTAGCCAGACTAGACTACTAGCAGTCACCCTACCTTTTTCTGCATGGCCCCACCTCCACACTCTCACTAGTATTATCTCTGACATTTTCTGTTCCTTCAAGGCCCAGCTCAGAGACCACTTCCTCCATGATGCTTCCCTTTATTCCTTCAGCAGAAAGGGATCAGACCTTCCTCAAATATTCTTTTTTTTTTTTTTGTCTTTTTGGAGGAGGAAAGGCAGGGCAATTGGGGTTATGTGACTTGTCCAAGGTCACACAAGAAGTAAGTCTTAAATGTCTGAGGCCGATTTGAACTCAGGTCCTCCTGACTCTGGGGCCAATACTCTATTCACTTCACTACCTAGCTGCCCCTCTCCTCAAATATTCTAACAGGGCTTTGTCTAGACTGTTCCTTTGCTCCTGTTGTACTTGGCCTTGTATCATACATGTTTGTAGTATATGTTATATTCCTCCCACCACTATTAGATTTCTTAAGCTCTTTGAGGACTTTTTATTGTCACTTTTCATTTCTGTGTCCCTGGTGATAAATACTATGTGTTATACAAGGATAAGCCTTTAGCAGCTGACTAAATTGAAGTGAATGCATGGAAATGGCACCAAGGAGGAACAATGTGGGATCTTAGTCATGCACACTACTAGAGAACCAGTTAAGAAGGATGGACTACCTGGAGTACTCAAAAGCAGACCAAGTGAGATCCCATTCATCTCAACTTTGCAAACCTCAAAGAGTTATACTATTATACTATACTATCTATTATTATTATTAATAATAAAAGAAGGAACTGCTATTAATATTTCAACAGTGACAAATCATAAGATATCAACTCTCTTCAAAAAAAGTGTTCTTTGTAGAAGGAAGTGGTTTTTATAAGGAAATGGGCAGTTTGTTTCTTTTACTGTCCACTCCCTCCAGGCTAGGTGTGTGCATGTTATAGGCTAAGAAGGAGGTCAAACAGATATGATATTGTACAGACTCAGTTGCCCATTTCCTTTTTTTATAACACTAGTCCAAGCAGAGCAGAAAATAGGATGATCCTTTTTAGTAGGGAAAGCACATATAGTTATTCATGAGCTCCTTGAATGCAATTATTGATTGCCAACCTGCTTTCCAGTATAGTTACTATCTTTTTTCTTTTTTTTTGCTTTTTGGAGGGCAGTTGGAGTTAAGTGACTTGCCCGAGATCACACAGCCAGTTTTTGTGTTAAGTGTCTGAGGCCAGATTTGAACTCAGGTCCTCCTGACTCCAGGGCTAGTGCTCTATTCACTGCACCACCTAACTGCCCCTAGAATCATTACCTTACTGGCAGCTTCTTTGCAGCATATATTCAGTGAGTAGCTATGTATGGAGGATGCTTCCTGGACCCATGCCTCTCTTTTTCATTTTCACCATAATGTGACCCTTCATTTCTCCCTCATATTTTAAGGACCTTGGTTAGGAAAATGTTAAGCATCTATCTTCCTCCCCAGTGTAGAAGGAATTATAGACAATTCTTTCTTCTAACCTTCATTTGTATATGAATATAAATCCTGTCCCTTCAGAGAGCAGGAGAGATAGGACGCTCTGTTCTCCTCGATGGTAGACAAGAGTTCAGGATATATTCCAAATTTCTTCTTCCCTGTTATATTCTAGCTTTGTAATCTGGATAATTAATAGGACTATTTAAATAACCAATCCCATAGAATCAGTAAGAACCTGAGGCCACGGACATGAACTACAAAGTACACTTGAACATGTGTGTGTGAATAATAAATATGGAAAAATCATGTGAAAAGACCTATTTTTGCAACTGAAAACATGGTCAGGTTTTTTTATAGAAGTTGATTTGAATAATTAAATTTATAAAATGTGCCTAGCAAGGATGGAATGAAACAAAGTCAATCTGCATTCAATTCTATTCAACTGAATATCAATAGCTCATCTTCTTCAAGTAACTTACCACCATGAGGGTCATCTCTTCCTTGAGATCATCATACCGCTCCTCTAGGCGACTGAATTCATTCAGAAGGTTCTGGTACCTCAGTCTTTCATCATTTAGATCAAGTTCTAACTGTTTCGTTTCCTCTATTAACTTCTTCTCCATGGTCTCTGACAAATAAAATATAAGGAAAAGCTTAGAAAAGATAGACAGACCATTGGCATATACCAAAGAATCCAACTTAATCCAAAAAGCATTTATTAGGATAGACTCTGGGGCTTCAACAACATAACAAAAAATAGCTCCTGTCCTCCAGGAACTTACTTTCTTCTTTGGGATGAGTGGAAAGGATGTCACATGCAAACAAATAGGGGTGTGTGTGTGTGTGTGTGTGTGTGTGTGTGTGTGTGTGTACATTCTGTTCCCCAAATCATCATAGATACATATGATATCTAGGAAGAGCACAAAGAACACTAACAATTCAGAGGTTTCCTACTGGACGTGGAACACTGAACTGAGCCTGAAGGAAGCTAGGGCTTGGCTTCTTAGAGCTGAGAAATGGGGAATGGCAGTTATGTGGTAAAGCATATTAATGGGAACAAGAGCATTGAGTTTAGGGAAAAAGCAGGTAGACCAGTTTTCCTGGAATGGAAACTAAATGGGGTAATCTTGGAAAAAGCAGCCTTGCATTCAGATTGTGATGGGCTTTAAATCCTAAACCAAGGAGCCTGGAGGAAATAGAGAACCACTGAAGATTCCTGAACAGGAGAATGACATGATTAGACTTGTGTTTTAGGAAAATTATCTTGGCAGCTGTGTAAAGGATAAATTAGGAAGGAGAAAGACTAGAAACAAGAATTAATTAGGAAGCTGCTACGATGATGAGAATCTGAAGTAGGTAGTTATGGTATGAGTAGAAGGAAGAAGACAGATGCAAGAGATATTGTAGAAGTAAAATGGATAAGTCTTGGCAACTGGGAGGTACATATACACACAGATATTTATTTCTTTTCTAAAAGAGAAAAGCAATTCCATTATTAAAGATATTTATTAAATCTAAAAGATAAAGGCATCTTTGTTATAGGAATAACCTAACAAATTTATATTCAGAGTAAAAAATCTCATGATAAAGGGGAAATGAAATAATTTCATTTTGTGAATAAAAAGATATCAACTACTTCATACTATAGTATGAAGTATGGTGAATATAAAATTCCTAATAAACTCTCTTTCTTACTGTTTGTATATAATGCCTAAAGAGTAATAATCTCATTATAGCATCTGTCTTTCTAAAACTCTATTCTAATACTGGTTAAAGTACCCTTTAAAAAAAGGGAATGTTTCTCAGATCTCTCTTGAGGTCTTACTTTATCACTAATACTCAGTAGAGTTGATTTAACCTCAACTTAACAGTCTTCACCTCTGACAGTTACTTCCCTATTTTTTTTTCCCATTCCTGACCTCTGGATAACCCCTTACTTCTTAGATTCCTATTCCTGAATTGCTGACTATATGGGAGAAAATTGCAGAACCAAAAAGTTCTAGCTGGAGTAGAGGAGAAGACATTGATTCCTTTGTTCATATCAAATAAGCCATTTGAAACTTTCATCTTTCTAAACGTCTATTTTCTCTCAACCCCTGGGCCATGATTTTCTATTCCTAGGTTACTTTTTGACAGTTTTGTCAGCCCATCCAAAACAAGGACCACACTTTTTATCTATAACACTTGAGTGAGAGGGTGTGGCCAGTTTCCAGATTCGTGACTGCTGTACGTGGGCCACAAGAGTAGGCAGGCCTCAGTCATGCTTCACTTTACTCCCTAGTCTTTGACAATCTCTACAGTAGGCCTGAACAACATATGGCCCATGGGCTGCTTGTGGCCTGCCAAAGGATTAAGGGCAGTCTGGGAAAAATGTAAAGGATGTAAAAGAAAGTAAAATATAATGGGTGCTTTATCCATGCCCTGCTTACCCTGCCTTCCACTAGTCACTACCGTGCCCATCCTGTAATTTGGCAGGTGGGCTGCCACTACGCACTCTCTCCTTTTGGTCACATGATCCAAGGCAACCAACCATTTGTCAGTCTGTCTCTAGTCTAAGAGAAGCAATTTCATGACGAATAAAAAATCTTAAGTAATAAGTGTAATTAATTGATATTAATTAAAATTTTCCTTTTTTATGTGGTTTATTTGCAAAATAGTTTAATCATTAATTATACCTTTACTTGGAAAGTGAGCCACTAAAAACCTATATGCCGTCCAAAGAAGTTTAGCCTATTTTAATTTTGGCCCCTACCCAGTGCCAAGTTGTGTGGGTCTACAGTCACCTTGCCAACATGCGTTTACCTTTTCTTACTCCCCACCCCACCTCGACCCTCATCTCCCCAGTTCTGGAACCAAGATCAAATCAACCCTGGCCACCACTCCCCACATAGATTGACTACCCATTTAGAATGCAGAATCATTGAAGGCAAAGATTGACCTTTCTTTTGTATTTGTACTCCCAGGGTTTAGCACAGTGCTGATACGTAACAAGCCCCAATAAGTGCTTTTCCATTCATTCATTAAAGTCCAACAACTTTGTGTCATACTTCACATGCTAAATAGACAAAACATCAGGCATACATTTCCCAGCTCTCACTCTGATTTCACATCTGTCTGCAGTTATTCTTTCCTCCTCTTTTTTTTTTTTAAATAATCCCAGAGACATTCTTCCTTTTGTAGCCCTTTAACTTGTGCTCTGGATCTTATCCTCAAATGGTTCATAAAGAATTTTGCTTTTACATTCATCCCCACTCTTTCTAGCATCTTTAATTTCTTTCCTACACTGCCTCCTTCTGCTCTAATTGAATGGTCCAACCAGCCAATCCCTGACCATAGTGACTCTCCCAAATAGGTGATTAGAACACAAGTTCTATTTCATTTCTATCTTTCTTGGTTAAATTCCTGAACAGGCAGTTTCTACTCACTACAGCTACTTTCTCCTTAACCCAATAAAATTAGATTTCCTTTCTTATCACTAGACTAAAACTCTTCTAAAGGTAAAGTACTGAATTTAATATCTGTCTTTTTTTTTTTTTTTGCTCTTTGGAGGGCAATTGGGGTTAAGTAATTTGCCCAGGGTCACACGGCTAGCTTTGTGTGTGTGTGTGTGTGTGTTAAGTGTCTTAGGCCAGATCCGAACTCAGGTCCTCCTAATTCCAGGGCAGGCACTCTACTCACTGCACCACCTAGCCGCCCCAATCTTCAGTCTTGAAATTTCTACTACATATTATGCACTTTACCAGTTCTTTTTAAAACTCTTCTCTTTTGACATTTTTTAGACATCCCTTTCCCCTCCCACTTTTTTCTCTGCCCCTCTTCTTAGCCTAAGGTTCAGTTTGAACTACTTACTCTTATACCCCATTCAGGAGTGGTAGCTGTATCACTCTAACCACAACCCAAATTCTGATGACCTTCAAACCTACATCTTCAGCCTTAATTTCTCACCCTTTCACTTGTCAACTACATTACACTTAAATATCTATCCTCTTCATGATGGAAACTTAACATATCGAAAATTTGTCTTATCTTTCCTGAAAACATATACATTTTCTCAATTCCCCTATCATTAATGGAACCATTATTGTCTTGATGTTTGAACTCAAAATTTTACATAATTTTTTTTATTCTCTCCTCTTTTCCACCCACCGAATTTGATGAATTATTAAGGTTTGCTGATTTTTATCTATAATTAATCTCTTCCACTTCTATAATTGATACCTTATTATAAAGGTTTGCATCTCTTCCTATCTAAATTATGTTGACATGCTTCTTATGACAATACTCATGAAAGGCATTTAGAAGCCATAGTAATGGTCCTGTGGGGCTTATCTGGAGACTTGAGTTGATTCCAAATGGGTATAGAGGAGCAAGTGGGAAAGATTGGAGAAATAACCTTCTGAAGGAGACAGTTAAATGTCTCTGAAGACCCCACTGTTTTCCTCCTCATGGAGGGAAAACCTTACTTTGAAGACCATAGCTCTGATGAATAAACCCCTCAAGGAACATGAAATCATACTGCATGAATTGACACTTCTGAAACTAAATTCTAATCAAGTACAATAAAAAGAAACTATGCCCTGCAAAACTATACAAGGTCAGCCTGCAATTCTCAGGCTGAAAGCTGGCAGAACACAACCCACAGAGCATCCCCCACAAAATGTCCCTCTCTCCTTTCTACAGTAAGACTTTCTGGTCATTTAAAACCATATTTAACTGCTACATAATGACTTTTGTGCAGTTACATAACTTACTTATACAAAAAAGAAATAAATGTTTATAAGACCAAGCAGACAGAGAGATATACTAGAAAAAAAGAACTTCTAATACATCCCCTATCATGGGAAAGTATGGGATGTCAAAAGAGTTGTAACTGGTACTTTGTGGGGGGAGGGATTAAAGTGAATGAAAGCAGGTAGGTTTTTTTTTCCTGATTTAGAAAAGAACTCAAAGGATAACTGCTCACTGTCTACAGGAGAACAAAGAGTTTATCTTAGGAGGCATTCTCTCATATTCTCATTCTAATTTTGTCTTTGTGTCTCTGTCTTTCGGTCTCCCTCCCCCAATCCCCCAGCTTTTCCTTTCTGGAGGACTTGAAGAGTTTCTACCTACCTCTCCCTGTCAGTTTCTCTTTGCCTAACTAGAAATTTCAATGTACCCCAAGAAGAACACCCAACAGGACAAATATACTTTACTGTGCTGTCCAGATTTCTTGGAAGTACTTTCCAGTCAAGCTGCAAGCACCCAGAGAGAAAAGTGGGGCAGAAGTGTAGAATTCACACCCTTCCTCCTCTCATGAACTCTCTCCTTGTCCTTCTCCCTTTTTTAAGTCTTATGTCTACTTGGACATGATATGAACAAATGTTAGAAGGTATTAAATGTAAGTTCTTCCTGGAAAATACTTAAATCATTGAATGAATTCCCATTCTGATGGATGATGAGTTGCATATTTGCATTTCTCTTTGTCCTGCATGACAGGAATATACTCCTTTGTCACCTCAGACTCTAACAATCCTTAGCTTCTTTCAAGGTTCAGCTCAGGTGCCAACTCTTACAGGAAGCCCTCCTGATTCCCCTTGCTATTCATATTTTCTTCCTCTTCCCAGTAGACAAGGTTTGCTAAAATCATAGACTTTCTTTTCATCTTTGCATACTCAGCACAGTACCTTGAACATACCAGGCATTTAATAAATGTTAGTTGCTATTGTTGAGCTAAAATTTTCCCCAAAGTAGTTGATGTATATTTTCACTTTTTATGCTTAATAGATGAGGCAGCATTGCAGAGTAATAGAAAGGAAGATAGGAATTCTATTGGCCAGAGGTAAAAAAAAGGGAGCATATTCCAGACAGAGGAAATTCACTTGTGCAAACTAGAATCAGCAAATTTTCAGGGAGGCAGCAAGGCATAGTGGATTGAAAGTTGGCCTCAGAGTTAGAAGACCAAAAAGTCCTGCCTGGATACTGGCCAAGTCAGTTAACCTCTTAGTGCTCTAGGCACTAAGTTCCTCATGGAGGAATTCTCTAAGACTCTAAGTTGTAGAGAAGTTGATGACTTGCATTGACAGAAGGAATTTCCTTACTGGGAGTTCCTTGTATCATTAAAATCACAGGTCTAATCCCTACCCTTAATAAAGGGACATTTTTGATGATGGTTGTTGCTATTTATACTTCTATTTTCAAAGAAAGACCTCTGAGAATCTAATTCTCATTAGTTCATTAATGTCTGCCAAGATGTACAAGTACCCAAGCTAAAAGAACTTTTCACAAGACTCTTGGAATATGTGTCAAAGAAACATTTCCATGAAACAAAAATCACTAACAGGTCTGAGAACTGTAGAGAATATTGGCATAGATTTTAAAAGAGTAGCTTTGCTACCAATTACTGCAACATTCTTTTCAATGGTTTGCCTTACCTCTAGTTTTTCCCTTATTCTAATCCATCCTACAAACAGCTACTAGGATTATCTTCCTTATTAAGTTAAAGCCCTACTCAAAAACCTACAGTGGCCTCCAACTAAGAAGGAAAAGGTTAGATAATTTGGTGATTGGCTGATTCTAGGGGGTCTGCATATGGTGCATGACACATCGAAGCTTCTCAATATAAGTTTAGCACTCTTTACAAGGCCATTGTGCCTCTGATGACACAAAACCAAAAATGAAATAGCTCCGAGCCTCAAGGATCTTACATTCTACTAAATATATGTTTGTTTAGTGGGATTCTCATTAGGTTGTACAAGACAACCCTAAGCCCTTCTCCCTTTCCTGTTAGAATTCTTTTATGCTGATTTATCAATGGTCATTTTCTTTTTCTTCCTTTTATTGTTGATAGCTTATGCTGACTTCTCTCTTCTGATAATTTTGGGACTGAAAGAGAAATACAATAATCATGGCATTGAGAATAATCTCTGAGGAAAAAAAAGGGTTGGCTAATGCATAAATAACCATGTTAGGAAAATAAAATACAGATAATTTTCATATGACTTATCTTTATAGTGATATAAACAAAGTTGATTTTTTTTTCAAAAAACCAAATTTGATATGGCACCTGACAGGTTAGGAAGGAGCAAGGTATGGGAAGTTATTTTAAAGAGAAGAACCACAAACTTCAAAATCAACTAACCTGTTATCTCTTTGGCCTGCTCAGATATAAGATGGTTGAGTGTCTCTTTTTCCTTTTTCAGCAATGTATTTTCTTCCTTCAAATTTGATACCAGCTGTAAAATGAAACTATTAATGTTAATGGTTTAAATGCCAATGCCATGATGACAAACACAAACATACTGGAATCCAAATTCAACAAGTGTATCCTTGAAGTGAGAGTGGACTCTTCATCTTAATCCTTTCCTCAAAGTATGGAATTCCCAGAGTGAAAACTTTAGTTATGAAGAATCATATTTTTAATGAATGGACAGAGAATCCCGATAAGGTCTTGGAGGGAGTGACTAAAAAGTGTTATATTTTATATACATGGAAATTAATTTAGATATATTTATCAAGTTTAGTTGGTAGTTGATGCTCAATGTTAATTTTTTAAATAAAACTTTAAAAAAACACAGATTTCTGTCTCGGATAACTCAGCAAAGTATGAAGAGACCGAGGATGATTATCTATGTTACTAAAGGCTCCTCATGGTCCAGAAAGTTACCATTTTGGAACAATACTTGTGCCATATCAAAATCCGAAAGCATATCCAAAAGAAGCTTCTTTTATGGCAAAAAGAAACTTCCTGATCATATACAGCACTCCTTCCCTACTTTTCACAAAGATGCAAAGTCTCTCCATTCTTACAAAACAAAAACTCTCAGAGCTTATAATCCCCTCGTCATTCCAGATTTCTCCTCTCTTCAGATAAACTGCTTGACAAAGTCAACTACAATCAGTGTTTCCACTTCCTCTTCTCTTACTCTTTTTTAAATGACCTGCAACCTGTTTTCTGTCAACAGTGTTCAGCTGAAGCTGCCTTCTCCTATGTCAACAATGAACTCCAAATTTCCAGTTCTAATGGCTTCTTCTCAAGTCTCACCTTTCTTGAAGGTGAGCATTTGACATTGTTGATCATTTTCTTATTCTCTTCTGAGTTTAGATGACTATGGTCTCCTGGTTCCTCTCCTACCTGTCTGACTCCTCAGTTTCTTTGCTGCATTTTCACCCAGGCCATGTTCATTAGCTGTTGGTGCATCTCAAGGCTTGGTTCTGTGCCCTCTTCTCTTCTCCCTTTGTGTTATCTTGGTGATCTCATCAGATCTATATATTGAGTCCCATTCTCCTGAACTCCTGTCCCATATCATACCAATTGCCTTTTGGACATCTCAAACTGAATATCCTGCAGGCATCTAAAACTCACTCTGTCCAAAACAGAACTCATGATCCCTCACAAACCCTCCCTTCTCCCCAGATTTCCTATTACTGTTAAAGATGCCACCAGATTCATAGATAACCCATATTCATAACTTCAGCATCATTCTCAACTCCTCTCTTCTCTAGCTTACCCCATATATCCAATAGGTTGCCAACTCTTGTTGTTTTTACCTTTACAACATTTCTTGTATATATACCCTTCTCTCCTCTCACATAGTCACCTAATTCAGGACTTTATTACCTATCATGTAGACCACTGTAATAGCCTTCTAACAGCTATCCTTGTCTCAAGTCTCTCCCTACTCTAATCCATCCTCACCTCAACATGATCCATCATTGACTTATTCATTTGCTCCAATATTAAAGGACAAGGTGACCATTATTATAAATGATACCAATCTCTCTACTTGTATCCTCAATCCTAAGCCCTCCTATCTCTCCAGGAGCTCGCCACTTTGATTGTCTTTGCTCTCCCTAATTTTAATCTTTTCTTATATACCAGTTCCTTTCCCTGCAGCTTAAAAAATACCCAGTCTCCCCTAAAAACTTAAAAACTTCCTCCCAAAAAACAAACAGATTTCTACTTGATTCTACCATCCCTTCAAGATATCATTCTATATCTTTTTTCCCTTTCATATTCAAGTTCCTAAGGGAAAAATGTCTCTCCATTTTGTCTCTACTTTCTTACCTCCCAGTCATTTCTCAATCCCTTTAATCTGGTTTCTATTCCCACTGTTAGACTGAAACTGCTCTTCCAAGGTAACCCATGATCTCTTCAACGCTAAATACAATGGCCTTTTCTCAGTCTTCATCCTTCTTGACCCCTCTGACATTGTTGCCCACTCACTTCTGGATACCTTCTCCTTTCTGGGTTTTTTGTGACAATGCTCAGTTGTGCATTTCTTCCTACCTGACTGATCTGATGATCAATCTGACTAATCTTTCTGTTTCTTTTGCAGATTCATCCTAAGTGTAAATGTGTTCTAGTGGTCTGTCTTTGTCTCTACCCTTCTCTCTCTGCATTCCCTTTTGATGATTTGATCAGTTCCCATGGATTCAATAATCATTTCTATGCAGATGACTCATAAATATATATTAAGCCCTAATTTTTCTCTTGAGCTATAGTCCCTTGCGTTCAATTATCTTCTGGAGATCTCGAGCTCTATATTCTCAAACTCAACATTTGTGTGATACAAATTCATCTTTTCCCTTATACCTACCTCTCCTTCTATGCTCCCTATATCTGTCCAGGGCACCACCATTCTTACCTATATATTCTACCTATATTCTTACTATATAGTCTATCTCTTCAACGTGTCTTGAATCAGTCCCTTTTTCTCTGCTCACACCACAATCTCCTTAGTACAGGTCCTCACCATCTCTCATCTGGACAGATACAATGGCATCCTAATTGGTCTCCATTCCTCTTTATCTCTTGCTTCTCCAATTCATCCCCCAAAGATACCAAATTGATATTCCGATAGCACAGGTACAACTAGGTCACACTTCCGCTCAAGAAGTTTCAGTGGCTTTCTACTGTCTCTAGGATAAGATACAAATTTCTGTGTTTGGCCTTCAAAACCTCCTACTATCTCAAGCCTTTTTCAGACTTATAACACATATATGCCTCCCTCATATATGCCATCAAACTTCCCATGACATAACACTCCATCTTCCATTTCAACACCTTTGCACAAGCTGTCCCCCATGCCTAGAATGTACTCCCTCCTCGCTTCTGACTCTTAAAACCCATAGATCCCTTCAAGATTCAAGTGCTAACTTTTTCAAGAAATCTTTCTTGATTTCCCTAGTTGCTGGTGTCTCCTTTCCCCAAATAACTTTGTGTGTGTATACATATATATATACACCTATTTATCTTACACTTATTGTATAGATATGTATCCCATATTTATTTATGTGTAAACATATTTTATCCCCCTAGCAAAATATAAATTCCTTAAGAGCAAGCATTATCTTATTTTTGTATCTGCATTCCCATTGCCTCATAAAACGCCTGGCTTCTGGCATATAGCTAGTATTTAATAAATGCTTGTTAGATTGATTTCATTTTAAAAATCATTTATTTGTTAATTTAAAACAAAAGAAGAGAGGGCTATAAACAGAAGGGGAGAGGATAGATTTTATTTCAATCTGACTGTTTTACTTAAAAGTACGTGTACCTTAAACAAGTAAGATGCTACAAAATTTTTGATTTCTTTTATAAAGATTTTTGCTGATAATTTCTTAAATTGATTAATTAGGATGATTTTTACATATCCATCAACTAAAATAGATGTTACGTCTATAAGACACTACAAGTTGAATAACTGAATTGTATAAGGTACAGGAAATATAAATACCTATTTTAAAGAATGGAACTCAGGAAGGAAATGAACTTATAGATATTAATATATGATTATCTTTCAAAGTAAAACTACAAATATATTCACATTTAATGAATTTGCTGATAGACATTTGCTGGTGCTGCTTATTTTCAATAGGCATGGGCAAAAAAGACTAATGTATGTGTGTGATCTTTCCCATATTGCACATATGAAGGGTGTTTTCCAGTATATATTTTTAAACTACTGTTTGTAGTTTATTACTGTTTATTACTGTTTCCATATTTGAAATTTTGTACAAGTAGCCCCACTGAAGTCACAAGCAAAGATATATACTACTCCTTACTACCAGATGCCAGGTTAATGTATCTAGTTGTATATGCCACACTATTGCAGTATATCCTCAAAACAGTTCATCTGCTTTCCATGCCTGAAGCTATCCTATTTTGTCTGTCTATACAGAATCTTCTTAGAGAATCTACTGTCATTTTCTCTACATACAGATACCTCAATAAACAGCTGCTGCGACGAGCATCACTTCAATTATAGAGAAGGTCAATGTTTCAGGAGCTCACTATTAGTTATTTTGTCAGATTAGGATCAACGGATGACAACCAAACTGGTCAGGTTGGTGGTATCAGCATTATAGGTGAAAGCATAACCACTTTTCTGAGTCGTTTAAGAGCTCAGCATATAGTGCTTCAGTTTGGTCTGGAGTTTAATGTTGTGTTGGTTCTGTGCTCTGTATACTCACCCTTGAAGGCCATGTTTGATATACTGTTTGGGCTTTTAGAGAATATAAATTTATTATTTATGATTTATTGCTTATAATGTTTATAGACTGTTATGCTGTAAGAGTTTTTTTGAAAGCATAGTCTTACACATGATTTCCTAGGTCCCTAGTTGCATACCTGAGCATAAATTAAGCAATAATGGATTTCTCTCCTTTGCAATAGAGCATATGTCAGACAGAGTACATCCACTCTGATGAAGGTAAAACCCTATTCACCTATAACGCTGATTAATTTCACCTATTATGATGACAAAATTTGCTTTGTAGCTTCTAGACCCCAGGTCTAACAAATGCTTTTGTCAGGTCCATGAGTGCCATGGAAGTCTTGATTGTATTTGCTTAACTTTTCCTATATCTAATATAAAGCAGATACTCATGCTATGTTGCAGTCTAAACTGCCATGATTCTGAGTGCATGTAACTGATGATGTTCAAAAGCCAGTACAAGAGGACTCTAGTTAAGATTTTTCCAGCAATAGTGATCAGGAAGATGCCATGACAGTTGTCCATGTCAGCTCTCCCTTTAAGTGGTAAAACTAGTTGGGCATCTGAAATATCAGCCATTTACTTTCTATTCACTAAAAAGAAGAGCCTTTATAGACATTTAAATACTACTTCCCATACCATACTTGAAAATCCCAAAAGATACACTATATATTTCTAGAGTTTTATCATTCATCATATTTACAATGGCAATGGGAGTATCTTCAAAAGTTGAATCTAAAGCCATGCCTGGGTGGGTTTTTCTAGATCCATAGAGCTTTGTTCTCAATGATGGAAGACAACTATTCTATCATTTCTTCGTCCTTCATATGGGATGAATAATTTCCTCTCTCTTAAGTCCTTTTTTCCCATCCCCACCCCGTATTTAATCCCTCAGCTACACAACAGAAGTTGGAAGTGTTGTTGAGTCTACAAATACCCCTCAGCAGTACACAGAATTTCTTGGTTTTACAACAGTCTTCATAGATTTTGGCTTTAGACTCAGCATTGGTCATACCTAGTTTTTAACTTGATCTGCAGGTCTCAGTGCAAGATTCTATTAGTATCCCTCTTGTATGGGTCATGAGCATTTGTTGGGTATTAACATTACATTTCAGCCTATTTTGCTGAAAGTAGCTCCTTAAAGCACCACAATCTAAATGGAGGGACAAGGTCAGTTATACTGGATTCTAATCTGACTAGAACATTATTATAAGGAGAAATAAGACTCAGTACTGTTAATAATTTTCTTCTAAAGAAACCTGTACTTGTCTCTACTATCATTACTTAAAAAGCTCTACTAAAGTATCTAAAGCTATTCACTTTGGAGTACCAATAAAGGGTACTAAGTCAATAAGATTTTTATCTGTACTTGAACAGCAATGGTTAAAGTAGAACAAATCAAAAAGTCAACAAATGTCGTTTGTAGGGAATAGTAGTTGATAGGAAGTTAGTTCTTACCTGCTCCGTTTCTTTTTTGTACTTGTCTGCCCTTTCCTCAATAGTTTTTTTCTCTGACTGAGTTCGTTCCAAGTCTTTCCGGAGCTTGGCGATTTCGTCTTGGAGACTGAGGACCCGACTAGTGGCAATCTTTGCCTCCTCCTCACTAAGCTGAAGGCGACCCAGATCACTGCGTAATTTCTCAGTTTCTGAGGTATATGTCCCCTCCAGGGTGGTTAGCTTCTCAAGTAGGCATTTATACTCTTTGTTCTTTGCATTAGTAGCAGCAAAAATAAATAAGTAAAAAATAGACAGATAGGGAAAAATGAATGAAGGAGAGTAGGGAGGGGAAAGAAAAAGAAAGAAAATAAGACATCGCATCAATTATTTGTCAGAAAGTCAGTGCTTACGATTATCTAAGGAAGTAGCTAGGATGCTTTTTTTTCCCAACTCAATACCAGCAAAGGAATGTCAATTTAAGCAAGTACTTTCTGATCACTGCTTTACTTTGTTCCCCTAAACATTTATGTATTCCATTAATAAAATTGAGCTTTACACTTGCTAATAATAGTTTACTCTGTAATTGTTCTCAAGTAGTTTGAAATATGTTCCCTCCAATTAAACCTAGGTTCCTCAAAAGAGATATTCTCTCAGATTTTTCTTATGTATTCTCTCACAATAGCAGATAAAGTGGTTAGAACAGAGTAGACACTGTACAGTAATTCATCAGCTCTTTTGTTTACATTTTCTAGGTAATATTTTAAATATAATTAAAATTTTAAAATCTCCTTGGGAAGATAAATTCATCTCTTTTGTTACACATGCTAGAACTTTGAAGTTATACCAATCAAATATGAAGGAATCTTCAATTTCATTAAAAAAAAAACTTAATCAGTACTAGTGTTCCATAGGTAAAGACTCGAGGCTTCATTAATAACTTTGCAATTAAAATATACTAATTTAAAGAATTTCAACAATAATAACTTTGACACTGTCATAATGAAACAGGTATGCATCTTTCCATTTAAGAAATTTAAGAAGGAAGATTAAAAATAATACAATATTAGCCTTTAAGTATCGTTTAACCCTACTTCTTCCTCTAAGGAAAATGTTTTCTTCCTCCATCCATGTAGATAACTAAGTACAGAGCCCTTAAGAACCCTATAAACATTTGGTGGTTAGATGAATAAATGAGAAAATGTACACAAATTGATTTTAGGGAAGAATGTGAAGAAGAAACTACTGCTACAGCATAACCAAAAAGCATGCACATGAATGAAGAGATGAGGAAACATAGATCTTCCACCTAATCTTCTAAAAGGTAAAGGTCAATGAAAATGTCTAAATGCAGTTATAATAAATTCACATATTTTTCTCTGCCTTCTTTGACACAAATCTAAAAAGAGGAAGAACCCAAAATGTGCTTGAATGATAAAGCAAATTGTTTATGGTAACTGGTTAGTTACAATAGCAACCAGCAACTTACAGAATGGGTGTTACTGAGTGGCACTTGCATGATTACTGGTTGTCACTAAATCTGCTTCCATCACTACCACCTCTTATTTTTCCTCTTCCACTCTCTCCCTCCTTTCCATTCCTATGTTCTTTATTTTTATTCTCCCTTTCATCCTCTTGTTTCAGCCCAATGCCTTTGCCCCCTGGGACACCCAGGAGCATTGCTCTTCCTTTCTAGTGGCACTTAGGGCCAAAAAGATCTCTTGGGGATTGCTGAAGCTCATGGCATGGTAAGAGACTGCTGCTACTGCTGCTAGTCCTGGGCTGCCCCTGACCTGACTATTAACAATGATATCATCTGGTAGGAGATAAGTAATGAGAGAGTCATGGGGAGGGGAGTGAGGGGGGAGAACATGGCAAAGAAAGTCACTGTAACATAGAATGAGGGAGAAAAGAGAATCAAATCTTCTTTACTTAGATTTTGAAACCTGAGAGATGGTTGCAGTCAAACACTCAAGGGAACCATAGAAAATTTCCTCCCATGAGGCATGCTAAGTATGCCAAGGAAAGCCAGAAGGGCCTAGTTAACTTCTAGTTTCTGGTTTGTCTGGGGAGGGTGGCAAGAAACTTAACAGAACAGTGACTTTTAGTCTTTCCTGGGGGTGGGGGGAGAGAGAGAAAATGAGGGGGGATGGAGAAAGAGACAGAGGAGTAGGGAGAACTTTTTAACTAAATGTTTCTTGTGTAAAAACAACAACAAATCACAAAATAAAAAAATCTTGAGAAAAAGAATGAAAAATTACTCTTTAACAGACAGAATGAAAAATTATTCTGGATCCTGGTATGTTCATGGTCTGTCTTTCTGTGAAAAGACCCTATTAAAGGAGAACAAGTAAATAAATAGCAGATCAAGAAATACTAATAGGATAGTAGGAGCATTAAAGGAAAAAAAATCCAAAGCAAATTAATTTCCCCCCCCCTTCCTAATGGTTTTCTGTTGCTGAACATTTCCTCTCATCCTCCCAATGGAGTAGCAGTAGCACAACACTAGATCTAGTCCTAGAGCCCTCTCAGCATCTCTAGACACATTCTGACTCAGTGACACTAAGTTCTACCCTTCTGCCTATATTCTCCAATTTTATCCACTATAGAAAGTCAGTGGTTAGCAGCATCATTAGTTTGAAGACATGTTTCAGCAGTAAAAGGGATGGTGCTGAATGGGAAAGAGACAACAAAAGAAAACACACAAAGGTAAAGACCGTATGTGATGAGAACACTGGTGTCATGGACTCAGAATTCAGAAACATAAGCATAGATATGGAACAAGAAGTGACCATAGGAGCTATCTAAGCTAACCCAACTCAATTTATAGACAAGGAAGCTGAAGCTTAGCGTTAAGTGACTTGCTCAAGGTCACCTAGGCAGTAAGCAGTAGAGCTGAAATTCAAAACATATCCTCTGACAACAAATACAAAACTTTTTCTTCTGCACAAGATTAGGAAAATAGAATCTGAAGCTTTATCAGGGTTTAACAATTAGCTAATAGCAATAGCATCCCCAGTGTGAAGGAAGCCTTGTTCAGGGCTTCCCTTCATCCAGGTTCCCCCCAACCTAGGGTGTCAGGAATAAGAGACTACATTTACTCAGCTTTTCCTCAGAGCCTACTACTCTCTCAATGGTACTCTAAAATGCTCAAACTTTGCAAGTCAAATTCATTTCAATTTCCTGACTGTTACTAATTAGCTATGTGATCTTTAGCAAGCCAAAGATCCCTTTGTCTCTCAATTTTCTCATCTGGAAAATGAAGATAATACTTGGCTTACCTATTTACAGATGTTATGACAACAGCTTCCATCTGTTTAAAGGAGATACAAAAGCCAGGCCTGCTGACACCTGATGTGTCACTCAACAAATCTGGATACTCTTTGATGTTCTTCCTATCTTACTTCTAGTAAGCCTCCTGGAAATAATTTCCTGCTTCATCACATTAAATAACTTTTTCATTCATTCTCATAATTTTTAGCCTCTAATTGTTAGAACAAAGAGATAAAATCAAACGATGACATTGAAATTCCAGTTGACAGTGATGTTTAACCTTAGCTACTTGCCTAAACATGGTACCCCCATGAGTGCATCTTTTTCTTCACATCAAGGTCAAGTGGATGACCTGTACCTACCTGTTCATCAACTTTGCGCTGCAGCTGCATAATCTTGTTTTCCATACCAATGTGCAGCTTCTTGTAGCGCTCAACAGAGCGAGCCTCAATCTTCAACTTCTTCAGCTCTCGTTTGGCCATCATTCGTCGGAAACAACACTGCAGGTAGACGATGGCCTTCAGGCACCTTTTGTAACGCAGCCGAGCCAGCCAGCCACGCACCTGCTTCTGGATGATGATGGCCTTATGTTCACGGAGGATCTGCAAAACAAGACAAGTGTGAAGCAACGCCATACCCCAGAATCCACCTAGTTCAGAGCAACGATGCATTCATTTGATGAAATGGAGGAGCAGGAGACACATGAAACATGCATCATTAAATGCTGATAGTATATGCAGGCATGAAAACATTTTTAAAAGACAGGTTGAGGGTTTGAATAAGGATATGCTTTCTATTTCTGCAAATAGGATCTATGTAGATAGACAAAGCAATGACATTTATATGGTGTCTTTAAAAATAAAAGCAAGGTATAGTATGATCAGGGAAGGAAAATTAAAATAGAAAGGAATAACTCAATCTTGGCATCTACTTCTTATTGTTGGATGATTCTTTTAAGCCTCCTGTTATTGGCTGACACTCAAATTAACAAAACTTGGTATCCAAAGAATCACCTGCTATTGAAGGTGCAGATTTTCCCACCATTAATATTACCATTACTTGACAATGCTTTATAGTAATAGCTAGCATGTTTATGGCACTTTAAGGCTTACAAAGCACTTTACAAATATTATCTAATTTTGTCCTCAAGACAACCAAGGGAGATAGGTTTTATTCTTATCCCATTATGTAAATAAGGACTGGATACAAGTGGACTTGTTTTTAAGGTCTACTGGGGGGATTTTTTTCTGTGTATAAAACAGGTACTCAGATTGATCATCCTTGAGAAAATCTCCCTAAACAGGGTTTTACCAGCACTGCACCAAAATAGAGCTGTAATCAGTTTGTGGCATCCAAAAGTAGGAGGAACAAAGACACAAAGAAATTTTACAAAACACCTATCAAACACCAGACAAATTAACAGGAAAACTAGAAACAAAATTAAATCTTTAATGCTTATAACACAATTTTTTATGTCACCTTAAATTCTTAAAAATCCAGAATGATGTTCAAGTGAACTTTCCAGCAATTAAAGCTGTACAACAACCAAATTGCCTATTACTAGAGAAATTCAAGCAAAATCTAGATTACTACCTGTCAAGGTCATTGTAGAAAGGATATATATATATATATATATATATATATATATATATATATATATATATAATGTTAAAGGTTAATCTACATGTTCTTTAAGGTTCCTACAAAATCTAAGATTCTATGAAATCACTTTCTCAGTATATAAACTATTTTCTAAATGAATTTTTTGATCACTTGACCCTAAGAATAATATTACTTTTTCTTCTACTGTTCAGAGTCCAGAAAGTTCTGTGGTTGCCTAAAAAATATTATTATCACTTGGACACTTGTCAAGTGAGAATGTCAAAATGTACAAAGCTTTAGTGATCTAAAGGAAGCAAAATATTCCTGTACTTAGATTTATACATGAGAAACTAAACACAATGAAAAATAATAATATAACACTCTGGTTCTTTTGGAAAGAATTAGCCAATATCTAAAATTCAGAGTGGAGACAAGATGGCAGAGTACAGGTATAACCCAGTTGAACTTTCCCAATATTATTTTCCAAACAACTTTAAAATAATTCTCAAATCAAAATTTGAAGCAGCAAAGTCAACAAAAGGTGAGAGTAGGACATCTTTCCAGCCTAAGACAACTTAGAAGGTTGGTAAGAAAGATCTGTGATAGTACAGTAGGAGCCATATAAGAGCACATGTAAAGAGAGAACCAGTGACAAGCCTTGGAGGTGGCCAAGAGGGTGACAATGGCAGTGGCAGTAGCAGCATCTTCAGGAGCTCTCAGTTCAGAGCCAGGAAGGGGGTCAGAAAGCTGGTCATAAAGAGAATACAGGGGACAGTTTGCTGTCACTGGGTGCAGCTGGCACTGACTGGCAACTCTACTGCCCAAAAGTAGTTCTGGGTCACAATTCCAAGGTGGAGAGGAGTGCTTGTGATTGGTCACCAGACATCAGGGGCTCTGATCACAGTTTCAGAATGTTAAGGAGAGCTAACATTTGCAGCCACAAGAGAGTAGGGGACTGGGGTGGCTAGGTGGCACAGTGAATAGAGCGCTGGCCCTGGAGTCAGAAGGACCTGAGTTCAGATCCGGCCTCAGACACTTATCACACATAAACAAAAACCTAGCCGTGTGACCTTGGGCAAGTTACTTAACCCCAACTGCCCTCCAAAAAACAAAAAAAGAGAGAGAGAGAGAGAGAGAGAGAGAGTAGGGGACCTCGTCATAGTTCAAGGGCCAAGAAGAATGCTAGAATTTGTAGCTGTAGGAGAACAGGGACCTTTACTGGGTAAACACTGGAGTGCTGATTAGAAGAACAGTGACCATACCTTTTCCCATTTCTCACCATCTTGGAAGCACCAAAAAGTTTCAGACCCCCCAAAATAGCTCTGAAAACAGCAGCACAAAAAATCCTAAAGATTGGAACACTGCCTCCCCACCCTAGGTAAACAGAACCTAACTTTAACATAAAGTTCAAAATCAAAAAATAGATTGGAAAAATGAGTAAATAACAGCAACAAAAGAACTTGACCACAAAAAGCTACTATGTGGCAGGGAAGACCAAGACATAAGAGAAGATAATAATGTGAAAACAGATACAAGCAAAGCCTCAAAGGAAAATACTAATTGGACCCAAGCAGAATAAGAATTCCTGGAAAAGTTAAAGAAAGTGATGAGTGGTAGAGGGGAAAAATAGGAAAAGAAATGAGAGTGATGTAAGAAAATTAATAACTTGGTAAAAGAGGCCCACAAAAATACTGAAGAAAATAATGCCTTAAAAATAGGATTGGGGGGCAGTTAAGTGGCACAGCGAATAGAGCACTAGCCCTAGAGTCAGGAGGACCTGAATTCAAATCCAGCCTCAGACACTTAACACACACACACACAAAAAGCCAGCCATGTGATCTTGGGCAAGTCACTTAACCCCAGTTGCCCTACCTTCTCCCCCCCACCAAAAAAAAAAAAATAGGATTGGCCTAATGGTAAGAGGCACAAAAATTCACTGAAGAAAAGAACTCCTTAAAAAGCATAATAAGTCAAATGGGAAAAGGAGGTACAAAATTCACTGAAGAAAATATCCTTAAAAAGCAGAATTGACCAAATATAAAAAGGAGGTATAAAAGCTTACTGGAAAAAAAAATTCCTTAAAATTAAAATTGGGCAAGTGAAAGCTAATGACTCTGAGAGATATCAAGAAACAATAAAACAAAGTCAAAAGAATGAAAAAGTACAAGAACATATGAAATTTCTCATTGTAAAAACAACTGACCTAGGAAACAGATCAGGAGAAAAATTTAAGAATGATTAGACTGCTTGAATGCCATGATCAAAGAAAGAGCAATTACCCTGATATCTGAGATAAGGAAAGAACTGAAAGAATTCACCAGTCATCTTATGAAAGAGATCCCAAAACAAAAACTCCCAGGATCATTATATCCAAATCGCCAAGTTTCTAAGTCAAGGAGAAAATAATTCAGGCAACCAGAAAGTAACAACTGAAATATAGAGCCACAGTCAGAATCACACAAGATTTAGCAGCTTCCATGCTGAAAGACTTGGGATATTATATTCCAGGAGGCAAAGGAGCTAGTATTACAGTAAAGACTAACCTGCCCAGCAAAACTAAGTGTAAAACTTTTTTCAGAGGAAAAAATGAAAATTTAACAAAGTAGAGAACTTTCAAACATTTCTGATGAAAAGACCAGAGCTGAATTGAAAATATGAATTTCAAATGCAATACTTAAGAGAAGCATAAAAAGGTAAATATGAAAGAATAATCATGAGATTCAATAAAGTTAATCTGTTTACATTCCTATGTGGGAAAATGATATATGAAACTCCCAAGAACTTTAACATAAGTAGAGTAGTTAGGAGTCTACATAGAGGGAATGGGTGTGAGTTGATTATGTCTGGATGATCTCTTCAAAATAAAAAATGTAAAGGTGTGAGAAAGAGGAATGCAGTGGAAGAAAGGGGAAGGGAGAGATAGAATAGGGAAATTTCTCACATAAAAAAGAGGCAAACAAGGAAGAAAGTAGGAGAAAAGTAGAAGTAGAGACATAGGGTAATGGGCAATGCTTGAATCTATCTCTCATTAGAATTGGTTCAAAGAGGGAAGAAACACACACACACACACACACACACACACACACACACACACTCAGTTGGGTATAGAAATCTATCTTATCCAATAAGGAAATGGGAGGGGAAAGGGATAAGAGATATGGGGGGAGAATGACAAAGGAAAGGCAGGCAGTAGAATAAAATAGACTTTTGAGGAGGGACAGACTAAAAAGAGAGAAAGATAAACAGAAATACAGTTAGGAATCACAACTGTGAATGTGAATGGGATGAGCTCACCCATAAAACAGAAGTGGGTAGCAGAATAGATCAGAAACCAGAAGCCAACAATATGTTGTTTATAAGAGATATGATTGAAGCAAAAAGACACACATAGAGTAAAAAAAGGGGGGGGGGGCTGGAACTGAATCTATTATTTTTCAGAAGAAGTAAAAAAAGGCAGGGGGACCAATCATGATTTTAGACAAAGCAAAAGCAAAAAGAGACCTCCTTAAAAGAGATCATTAGGGAAACTATATTTTGCTAAAAGGTATCGCAGACAATGAAATAATGTTAAAAAAAATTTAAGGGCAAATTTCTCTAACAAAGGCCTTATTTCTCAAATCTATAAGGAATTGTGTCGAAATAAGAGCCATTCCCCAATTTATAAATGGTCAAAGGATATGAACAGGCAGTTTTCAAAAGAAGAAATCAAAGCTATCTATAGTCATATGAAAAAATGCTCTAAATCACTACTGATTAGAGAATACAAATTAAAACAACTCTGAGGTACCACCTCACACCTACCAAAAATGACAAATGCTGGAAGGAATGAGGGAAAATAGGTACACTAATAAAGTGTTGGAATTGTGAACTGGTCCAATCATTATAGAGAACAATTTGGAACTATGTATGACCAAAGAGCTTTAAATTTTGCATACCCTTTGATCCAACAATACTACTACTAGGTCTGTATTTCAAAGAGATCAAAGGAAAAAGGAAAATGACCGATATGTACAAAAACAGTTATAGCAGCTCCCTTTGTGCTGGCAAAAAATTAGAAATTGAGGGAATGCTCATCAGCTGGGGAATAGCTGAACAAATTGTGGCATGTGATTGTGATGGAATACTATTTTGCTATAAGAAATGACAAGACAGGGATGGCTAGGTGGTGCAGTAAATACAGCACCAACCCTGGAATCAGGAGGATCTGAGTTCAAATTCAGCTTCAGACACTTAACACTTACTAGGCCGTGTGACCTTGGGCAAGTCACTTAACCCCACTTGCCCTGCCTTCCCCCCTAAAAAAAAAAAATGACAAGACAGGTAGTTTCAGAAAAAAAAAAATAGCAAGACCTCTATGAACTGATGCAAAGGGAAGCAAGAAGTGGGAAAACATTGTGTACAGTAACAACAATGTGGTAATGAAAGACTTGGCCATTCTGATCAATACAATGACCCACAATGAATCCAAAGGACTCGTGATGAAAAAATATCCAACTCCAGAGAGAGAAGTGGTGAATTCTGAATGCAAATTGAAGTATAATTTTCTCATTTTATTTTTCTTGATTTTTCTAATATAGTTAATGTGGAAATATTTTTGCATGATTTCAGATGTATAATCAATATAATTTTGTTTGCCTTTGTGGGGGGAGGAAGGAAAAGAATTTGGAACTCATAATTTAAAAATATAAGAATGTTAAAAAAAGAAAAAAGGGGCCTCTAGGTGACGCAGTGAGTAGAGTGCTGGCCCTGGAGTCAGAAGGACCTGAGTTCGGATTCCGGCCTCAGACACTTAACACACACAAACAAAAACCTAGCCGTGTGACCTTGGGCAAGTTACTTAACCCCAATTGACCTCCAAAAAGCAAAAAAAAAAAAAAAAGAATGTTAAAAAAATAATAAATTTTTAAAACAAAAAAATAAAATGCAAATGCAAAATTATCCCAAATGCTTGTAAGTAGAAAGATCATGGCAAATATTAACCTGTTTTAAAAGCAGCTCTCCAATTAATTTAATCTCACAGCTTTTTTGGTGTCTGTTTTCAATCATATGAACTCACTGTGATTTACACTGTTGTTATATCAGGTAATATAAGCCTCTAACCAAATATAATTTTGATGAATGAACTGCACTTATCTGACCAGCAAACAAATATAAAGCAACAATAAAATAAAAAGTTCCCCGAGGTTTAAACCTCAAAGAATTGGAAAGCAAATAATGCCCATTTTCCTAGTCTCATTTCCTTTCCCCATTTCTGCCTCTCTTTTAACTTGAAATGCTTATCTTCACTTTAGTAATTTTAGTTGAAAGGAAACACTGCAATCTGCATTTCATTTTCACTATTGAGTCAGTGAGATAGAAGGACATTTGTTTTCTCCTCAATTCTCAAGAAACCACCATGAAAAACTCATAACCTGAAACAGCTGGGTAAAATAATAATCTTGTGACTGCACAGAACTCACAGGTAGGGACTTCCTGACTCATCATCTTCTATCTACATTAGGTTTCTAACTTAATTTGTCTCTACATAACACAGTAGCTGAGCAATTCAACTCAGAAATAACTTTCAGACTAAAGGTGCCGCTCCCTGTCAGATGTTGCTGGGAAGAAGCTGGCAACCCCAAGACAAGAAAGAAAAGAAATCAGCTTAAGGTGGTTCCAAAGCATCATTTCCTTAAGGAGGGTTTGTTTGTTTTTTAAAGGCAAAAGTATGTCTTAAGTAGTTTTCCAAGGCAAGCCTAATGATACATGGAAAGAGTTCCAAAGTAACCAAAGCAACTTTAGGAGGAAAGGGAAAATAACCTAAGAATGACTCATTAAATTACTTTAGGCACAGCTATAATATAGGTTTCTATAAACCTTAGAAAATAAAGGGGCTTCACTTCCTAGGGAATCTAAAAACATTGGATGGAGGGCTTTCCAGGAGATATTTATCACAGTCACAATATCAGGGAAACCTACTGGAGAGTAGCTATGGAAAATGGAATTGTCTCAGAAATCATCTCTGAAAATATGGATGATATGCATAAATTTAGATAAAGGAAAAATGTGAGAGGGAGCTACACTTAGCTTTGCCATTACTTTCAGGTTAAACATTCCAACTTCTCTGAATCTCCTCTAATCTCTCCATGTTCTCCTCCTCATCCTCCTTCTCCCCCTTGTCCTTCCCTCCCCCCACCCCAGACCTTAAAGTAAACCCAGAATATACTCTGTGCATAACCAATAATGACTAATTATAACTAGAATATTATTTTTTTCTACTTTTGCACTGGATTCCAGTACCACATTTGAGTTCTTAAAAATTAAGTAATATATTGTATTCTGTTTAGTTTATGGCCCATTATCACCCTTACATACATTTCAGCCACATAGAACAAGCTGTTTCCTAGTCTATATTTGAGATTTTTTTCCCCCTTAAGTAAAATCTGTACTTATCTAGCTGAATTTCATTCTGTTAGCCCTCACTACTTGATTCAATTTACCAAGGCCATTTTAACTGTGATCTTCCTCTCCTAGCCAGTACAACATAATGATATACTTTCATTTTATCATTATAATTGATGATGGTGCTACTTAAGAATGACAGTTTCCACACCTGAATCCCACCACATGGCTATGTCTCCAAACCCAAAAAATCTCTATAAAAGACTCTTTAAATAGTCATGCAGATACTATCCTATTTTGTATAGTAGTTTTCCAATTTATTACGAGTATGCCTAATAGAAGAGTTTCAAAAGCCTTATTAAATTCATAGAGTGATTACATTTATCATTTCCCTTCTGATCAATCAGATTCATCATTCTGGTAGATACTGAGATTAAGATTTATTTGATTCTACTTTATTTATGCCTATTCTCACTTGATATTAAATTATTCTATCAGTATTGTTTAAGGTATAGAAATACTCATCTGCCAGACTATATCTCACATAAAAGATATATCTGGGCTCATTTTCTAGACTAGGGAAGAGAGATGTCAAATGTTTCCTACCTACTTTTTTTATATACATATGTTAAATTTACATAAGATTGGATACCTAAATTTTTAAATTAGATCTTCATCTCTAAAAGTATGCCTTCTGTGGGTAGAGACAATGCCTGCAATATACCCTCTGATATTTTGTATGGTACATATAATTCTATGGATATTCAATAATTACTAATTACAAGAATGATCAAGGAGTTTGAACAGAACTGCTTACCTTATAATATCTATTTCTAGCCATGTAGCCTCGTAAGTAAGACTGGAGAATAATGGTGGCTGCTCGTTTGATTTGGTACCTCTTTCTGACCACATACATTCGCCAGTACTTCTGAATGATGGTGGCTGCATTGGTTCTGCGCAGAAACTTGGCATAACTGTTCAAAGTAAGCAATGATAGAGTGTCAGTAATTAAAAATACTCAAGACCTTCATGTCATGTGACCTCTTAGAAACATAAGGTTTTCTATGGGATATTACTGACACATATAGGTGTGTGTGTGTGTGTGTGTGTGTGTGTGTGTGTGTGTGTGTGTGTGTGTGTAAATAAAATTTTGGAATCATAGAATTAGAGATTCATAGTGGAAAGGCAGTTCGCCACCTAGTCTAACTCTCTTGTTTTACAGATGATAAAACTAAGATCTAGATAAGTATCTTGCCTAAGAGAGTAAGTAGTATAGTTAATATTTAAACCAGGGTTCTCTAAGTCCAAATTCCTTGCTCTTTCCTCAGTACCACAAATAATATGCAAATTAAATGGATGCAATCTATTCAGTCATTACTATATATTGATATACTATTCTATTTTATTAAGCTTGTTTAGTACCATATATGGTCACAAAAACTGTTCACTAATCAGTTGTTGCTGCATAAATTCATCTGTGTTATTTCCCCCCTAAGAACTGTCTCTTCTAGAATCTGACTGACATATATAGTTCTCTTTTTCAGGATCCCCTCACCTCACTTCTCCAGAAGAACATTTCAATGGTATCATTACTAACCTGACCATGATAATATGCAACTTTTTTCACCCACACTTGGTTTCTTTGCTTTCTTTAAACCCTTAAGAAGGATAGGAAATAAGCAATTCAAAGATATTCTAGTCCAGAGAATGAAAATCCACACATTACCTGTGTGAGATGGCCTTACAGTTTAAGAAAGAAGCTTGCATTTTCAATTTACTTTGAACTAAATAATTTTCACACTCTAGTGTAATAATATTGCATGGCATGATGGCTATTCTTCATAATCTTCTCATGTGAAAACAAGGTGTTGAATGCAGCATCTTTTGAATACATTCAGGTTCAAAAGGATATACTGAGGGTGCAACTTATATTTCACTTTTACAAAGCAAAAGTAAAGGCAGATGAACACTAAGTGTGAGACTACTGCTGAATTTAATACTAACAAGAATGGGAATGATTATTAGTTTATTTTTAAATAATCAGTGTACATCCAACCAACATGGACTATGTACCTACTATATGCAAAGTGTATGTTATGGGTATGTTATTTAAGATATGAAAACCAAACAGATGGTGGAGTTAAATATATGATAAAATTTTCATGACTTTCAGCTTTATTCATTGGCTTATACTGCTTTTCAGCAGTAACAACATTGTGAAGAGAATTTCATTTTAAAAGAGACAAGCTGCTATGCACAAAGGACATGATATTCTACTTAATCTCCTGGAAAACAAATAGTCTAGCATGCAGCACAGGAAAGACAGAGGTTGTCAACCTTCACTGAATGTCCTGTTTAGGAGATTCTAAAACCAGATGGCACAGTTCTGCTCACCATCGCGCCTGGTAGCCTCGAACATATCTCTGAATAGTAATAGCCGCCTTCCTCATACGCAGGTATTTCTTTCTCAGCAACCAGCCCCGAATTGTCTTCTGGATACGGATACAGGCAGCCCTCAACTTGTCTGCCCTTATTTTTTCCAGATAAGCTACTTGCCCCGCTCGGAAAAATATCTTGTTCTTACCAAACTGGTATTTATCTTTATCCTATTATCAGAGAAAAATGTATATTCAGAAGCAAGATTAATGGTCACATAAATAAAAGGTTACAATAGAAAGGGAAACAAAGATTATCTAAAAGCAGAATCAGTGAAGAGGTGAAACTACATCTAACATTTTTGCTAAGTCAGCAATTAACTAATGGAGCCAAATTTTGATCCTAGGCACTTATGTACAAAATTTCTAAGATTAGTGAGGCTGAGGAAGTGGAAGGGATTTTAAGGAAGGCTATAATGACAAATACTTTCCAGAGTTCTTCTACCTGGGAATATTATTTGAGGCCAAAACTTGGTTGTGGGATTTGGGATAGTTTTTTGTTAACTTGTTTGTATTTTAAACATCTCAAGGAAATGGAGATGTTGATATTCTCTTTGACTGATTCATGCTGTAAATGTCTGTATTCCAGGTGAAAGCTGAGGGGACAAAAACACCAAGAATAAGTCCAAAAGCACACAAAATTAGAGAGAAAATTAAGATTGATATATTTATATTGAGTTAGCTTCCTTTAAAGTCATTACTGTTTGTTTAAACTATAGTGTTATTAAAGCCTTTTTTTAAAAAAAACCTTAAATACATATAAAATATAGGGGAAGTTGAAGGCCTTCTAACAAGTTCAAAGCCATTTTTAGAAAATGAAGGTCATTATGGCACCTGGACCTTTAGAGTTATAAGAGATCTGAGCGGTCGTCTAGTGGACACTCCTAATTTCAGAGATAAAGAAACTAAGGACCCTGAGCTTGCCCAAGGCCACACAAGTAGGGCATGGAGGAGGCAGAACTTGAATCCAGGTCTTTAGGTTCCAAGCCCACTGCTCTTTCCACTGAACCATGTGGCCTCTTCTGGTATGAACAATAGGCAGGATTAGCAAATACTTCTAGGTATGTGGGTATCACGTGGTGGGTCTTAGAGTGAAGTGTGTAGCAGGTGGACCATTCATTGAGAAGCAATCTAAAAGGAACCCACATGATCCAGAATTCTCAGGGGACATACAGAAAAGACAACCACTATATTCACTAATGTGAGAAGAACAGCTTACAGAAGAAAAAAAATCAGAAAGTTTCACCTAAATCAGGACCTTCTAGATTCTGTCTTTTCCCTATTCCCTTTCCCCTTTCCCTCCTCAAATTACTTTGTATGTATTTTTACATTAACATGGTTTCCCCAGGGTAGAATGTAAGCCCCTTGAGGGCAGTAGCTATTTCATTCTTGTCTAGGCAATAACAGCATGTTACAAAGAACCCGGCATGTAGTAGCTGCTTAATGAATGCTTGTAGATTTTAATTTCTATAAAAACACATAAAGACCAGACATTACAGAACCCTCCCCACCCCCCCCCCCAAGGGCTTGGGGTAGAATACAAATAATAGAGGGTAAGGGGTTGTTTGGTTTGTCTTTGCATCTCTAGTATCTATTATAGTATCTCATACGTAGTAAGTAGGTGTTCAATAAACACTTCTCTCTTCTCTCTCTGACCACTGCTCTAGACCAAGCTTTGCTTCCTTTCTTCCCTCAGAGGTTCCATGCACTAGAATCAAACTACAGCTCTAGATGTCTGCCACCTATGTCAGCAAAGCCCCATGTATAAATTCTGGGAGGAAACATGCCCTCATGGATAGAAGGCTGCACCTGGAATAAGGAAAACCTACGCTTACATCCTGCCTCTGACAATAGCTGCACGAACATGTTCCAAATAAGAGTTGGGCAGAGCAAAATGAGCTAAAAAGAATGAAACTCTAATGAAAAACAGAATGTAACCCAAAAAGTAAAAATTATCTAACTATACTGCTTCCAGAATCATCCTTTACAAAAAGCTGCTTTGTCAGGACCCTCCCATCTCCCAAAACTTTCAATCAAATGCAGCAAGTATTTATTAAGTACTTACACTGTGCTAGGCTCTGTGCTATATGCTGGGATATAAAGACAAAAGGAAAACAACTGCTAGCCCTCAAGGAGCTTAGACTTTACTTCATTGTTATTGTGGTTTGGAGGGTGGAGGAAAAAAGAACTAATAATCAGGGGCATCATGAAGACTGTCATACAGGAAGTGGCCCTAGAGATGTGCTTTAAAGCAGGCCTGCACCAACTGCGGCATGCCAAAGGATTTCTGGTGGCCAGCAAAAGCATAGGGGACGTCTACATTTTTCCACCGGTGCACGTTTTTTTCCATTGGCCTCCTAAAATCCTTGCTGCAAGAGCCCACCTGCTGGTGGAGCTGGTGACTATAGGTCCCAGAAGTGAGGAGGGGGCACATTCTGGGCTCGCAAGGACATTTTCACAAAGGCCTGGAGCAAAGAAAAGGAATGTCACTCACAAGGGAACAATTGCAAATAGAATAATCTGGCTGGAACACAGAGTGCACGCAAGCCTTGAATACTTCCCTGGTGGCTAAAAGGAAAACTCTTAATTCTGGATTGAGAAGCCTTGGCTGATCTTATCTCTTCTCTATATAAACTCTGTTTCAGTCAAACCAGGCTACTCCATGAACAAAAAAAATGCCTTCAGTTTTCTCACTTCAACACCTTTCCATTTGGGCAAATTCCCTTCACTCCTGCCCCTGTAACTCAGATCTTATAATGTATGCCCTCTTTTTTTTTTTGTTTGTCTAAATTCTATCCACACTTCAAGGTTTCCCTATTATCTGAAGCTTCTCTGATAACTTCAACAATAAGGTAGTCTTATATTATTTCTCCCATAGCTATATGTAATATTACTTTAAATAACTTGCAAGCCCCTCTAGGTGAAAGATGTACTCTTTGTATCTCCCACAGTGCCAGCATAGTGTCTTACACAAAGAAGTAACCAATTAGGCATTTAATGTTGTTTTCCAAAAAAGGTAAAGGTGAAAATCATTTGGCCAAACAGCTTCTACTGCAGTCCCAGGCCATAGAACACTGCCTCATAACTCAGGTGGATCCTTCCTACCATCACAGAACCCCTAAAAAACTCTTTGCTTTGCCCCAAGCAACAGCTTCAATCTGTAGTTATCCTTTAATCCCAATTTTACATTAATTCAGTCTAGCCTTCTCTTTCCCACCAAAAGTTTTAAATGGAAGCTCCTAATGGCATTAAGCAATCAAAAACAAATAGATTGTTAAGGAAAAAATCTGTCAATGAAAAGTTCGATAAAAAGGTCTCCTACCAGTATCAGTTTCTCTAATACATTTTTGCAAGTCTGCTTCCTGTCACTAAGTACATCTTTTTGCTTCATCAAGACACGATAGCGACTAAAAAATTCTTGATATGTCCACCTGCCAAAAGAAATCAATAAAAACTTAGTTAAATATTTGGGAATGCCTCCCACACACACAAAAAAAATCTCTGACTTAAGAAATACCTGGCCTACCTGGAGGGAAAACCCGCTGCACTAATTCGGATGGTTTCCAAGACACCACACGCCCTCAACTGCTGTACCGCCCGCTTTTCATCAAACCTCCAAGTGAAAATGCAAAATTGTTAATATACAAGAAGCATTAGTGTAGCCAAGCACAAGTGTGACTACAGCCATAATTTCTTTTGCTTCCCATTATTTTGTTCTATAAGAATTAGCTGATAAAAACAGGATACTATGAAAGAAAAAGAAAGGGACTGATAGTCCTAAAGCTATAGAAGTAGTAGTGGAAAAATAAAACTAGTCGTGAAGGCAGGTCAGTGATTTAACAGTAAGAATATGAACATACAAAAGCTACAGTCAGGTTTGTGCCAAAGTACACCTGACCATGAGTCAGTTCTAAGTGTCTAGTTCCTAGAGTACTTAAAGTAGGCTTAAAAGACTATACTTTCAAATGTTTCAATACTCCCAAAGACCTTTGCACTCAATCTCAGTTATGGCCACAATAACCACAGCTTTGCCTTGGTTCAACTTGAAACTTTCAGTTTTCTTTCGGTTTTCTTCTCACTTTCTCCTTCAGTTTACTTAATTCTCTTTTAATAATAATAATATAAATAGTAATAGTAATAATAACAATATCTAGCTTTTTATAGTGCTTTGAAATTTACAAAGCATTTACAAGTTATGTCATTTGGTGATTCTCACAACAGCCTTAGTAAGTTAGGCTCTCCATTTTACAGATAAGGAAACTTGAGGCTGGCAGAAGGTAACTGACTTGTCCATAGTTAATAAGTATCTGGGGCTAAATTTGAACTCAGGTCTTCCTGGCTACAAGTCCAGAGCTTTACCCATTGTGCCACCTAGATGCCTCAAGGTAGCTTCTTTGCCAAGTGACTCATTACACAGTAACTTCTTTCCCAGAGTCATTAAATATACTTTTTTCAACTGAGAAGTTAAAAAACAAACTTACGTAAATGGAAACTTGAAGTCATTTGGTTTAATACAGCGCACATAATGGGGAGTTGTAGCATTGAGAGTCTCCATCAGAAGATGAAGAGAGTTTCTGAACTACATGAAAAATGAGAGAAAAGAGGAGTCAAAGGTATAAGCAAGAGTTAGATTAGATTTAAAATCATATCGTCTTGTTCATGGGATTTTTTTATACTGTACAAAAAAGTCATCAGTGAATGAAGTAGGAATGAAACCGGTGAAAAAGAAGATATCAACAGAGTATCTCACTTCCAAAGTGTATCCTTTCCATTACAATAGGAATGATTTCATAATAGTGGACACTGATTACAGCTTTACAATTCATGAAGGTAAGAAACCCCATGAGATAGGCAGAGCAACCATTGTAATGGCATTTATAGCCATGAAAACCAAAGCTTAGAAGGTTTAAGTGATATGTCCAAAGCCATACTAGTTAGGATTGAAGCCCAGATATTCTGGTTACAAGTCTGGAACTCTTTCTACCATACCAAAGTGTCTTCTTTAAACATTCCTCCTAGGGGCGGCTAGGTGGCGCAGTGAGTAAGAGCACCGGCCTCAGAGTTGGGATGACCCAAGATCAAATCCGGCCTCAGAAAATGAGCACCCACACACAAATAATGACTGGCCGTGTGACCTTGAGCAAGTTACTTAACCCCAATTGCTTTTAATAAAAAAAAAAAATAGATTCTTCCTATGTTGTTAGTGAAAAACATATTGCCACCTATCATCCTGACTTCTTAAATACAGAAAGGCAATTGGTAAAGGCTTGCTAGAACTGAAAGCAAAAGCAATTTAAGTTTGAGCATTGTAGATCCAAATTGAAAAAGATAAATCCTTCCTCTCCCCTCTTTAATCCATATAATTTGATTCAGTGATTTTTAAGTATTATGGACATGAATTTCTTGCTCAATTTTCAGGTTTACCTCAAAATCAAAATCTTTTTTTGGCTAAAAAGTATTGAAAAGCATAGTTGCTACCTAAGAGGTAGCTAAGTTCAGTGGATAAAGGATGGGGCCTGGTGTCAGAAAGATCTGAGATCAAATTCAGCCTCAGACACTTACTAATTGTGTGACTATGGGAAAGTTACTTAATCCCTATTTGCCTCAGTTCCTCATGTGTAAAATGGGGACACCCTGGAGAAGGACATGTCAAACCATTCTTGTATCTTTGCCAAGAAAACCCCATGGAGAAAGTCCATGAGGTCACAAAAAGTCAGACACAACTGAACAGCAACCTAAGAGGCAGTGTGGTTCAGCAGGAGAAATGACTGGAGTCAGAGGAATGTGGTTAAATGCTGTCTATGACTCATATTATGTGTGTGAGCTTAGACAAGACACCCCTAGGAATCAGTTTCCTTATCTGTAAAATAAAGGGGTTGGACTGGCTGGCCATTGATATTCCTTCCAACTCCAAATCTACATTCCTATGAAGTTAGCACATGGTGTGTGTGTGTGTGTGTGTGTGTGTGTGTGTGTGTGTGTGTGTGTGTGTGTGTGTGTGTGTGTGTGTGGGTGTGGGTGTGGTGAGGGGAACAGCCTGTAACTGATTTCTTCCCTGTGGGAAACTCCAGGTGCAGAAATTCCCTCTATTCTCTACAAAATGACAGACTGATAATTTGTCTATAATTTATAATCTGAGACAGTTGCCTAGGACATGGAGAAGTTGTCCATAATCACAACACTGGTATGTGCCAGGAACAGGATGACTTGAACCCAAGACTTCCTAACTCCAAAGCTGACCCTTTATCAGCTATGCCATTCTGTCTCTAAACACATACTCTCTCTCCCCTCTCTCTCTTTCTTTCTCTCTCTCTTTCTCTCTCTCTCAAAGATTTAAAGCCAGAAAATACCTTAGATGCCATCTAGCCCAGATACCTCATTTTTAGATGAGGAACTGAGGCTTCTCAGGAATGCTAACATTATTCAAATTCCAATGGCATGAAATAGAAAGCACAGTATTATCTCACTTGTGGAACTCTTTGTCCATCATCCTGATCTGGCAGAAACCCAGTTTACTGAACTTAAAAGAAGATCAAATGTTAATTTATTATTAAACTAAACATCCCTTGAGGGAACAAAGGAATATCCCAACATTCTCCTTTTCCTAAAAAGAAGATGCTGCTTTCAATACTAATATTTTGTGAATACTGTTTTTTAAATAGTGTTTTTACCTTATTCTTCAGGTCCTGAGGCAAAATGATTATAAAGGGAAAAAATTTCTATCCAAAAATATCCCCACCCCTTCAATTCTGCTTAGGTGGGGCTGAGGAGGACTTAGCTTAAGGACTAACCTGAAAGCTGTTACACTCCTAGAAGTTTATCCTAGGGCAACTGGGTAAAAGGCCAGGCCATGACCATAAAGGTGTTTTCGCACTTTGGATAAGGGTCAGATGTGCCTATTTTGTACCTACCAACCAGCAAGCTTTAAAAATGAAGCATGCAAGATTAGAAGCAGCTGGCTAAAGCTTGGCTTTGAGATCTGTGCACAATTCAAGTCAAAAGAAAGCAAAGACAAGCAATGCTTTGTTTTCTCTGAGGTCATCAGGGTTAGGAAATGGAAGTCTGCCTCATTCATTCATTCAACAACCATTTATTTAGTGTGTGCCACATACCCTAGAGGGTAGGACACTAAGAGAAATAGAAGATATAGTTTTTGACTCTCAGTAGCTTAGACTCTATATAAGCAATGTGTATATGAACCAGAGAAAAAAGATCAAGATTAGTCTAGTACAAACTCAAAAACCTGGTGGAATTGAGAAACTGATAAAATCTTTTCTGGTTGAAAAAAATCAGAAAAGGATTCATAAAAAAAGATGGGAGAGAAGTTAGAGGTGGGATTTGAAGAATGTGTAGGATTAGGGCTGGTAGAATGTGTTTTGGGGATCCTCTTCAATTAAACAAGCATTTTTAAAATTGTTTTTTTATTTGTCAGGCAGTATGCTAGCCAGGGATTAAAGACAAAAAAAAATGTTTGTGACCTTAATGAGCTCGCATTCTAATGAGTTAAAGTCCCAGTAACTTCTTATTGGCTAAGAAGGCACAGAGAAAATTTGTGTCATAAATGATGTTAGGAAAGGAAGAAGATAGCTATGTACCACTCACCTGGTGTCCCACAGTTTTCTTATGCTCTTTTGTTGACTGGCCTGGTCTAACCTTAGTTGGCTTTATAGGAGTTCTGGAGAGTGGAGTACGCCCAGAAGCAGTGGCTGAAGTGGGACTAATGGCTTTTTCATCATCTTGAAATAATTCTGGGAGCATCTTAAACTATATCACAAACAGAAGAAAAAAATATTAAAACTTGAATACAAATATAAACCCAGTGAAAAAACGTGATATTCTCCAACTATTCCTCAATTCACTTCAAGTAACCCTAGGAAAATGCTTTCAGACTCACATTCCACACACATTATAAGAAACGGCAGTGGATTTAAAGATGGATGTTAAAACAATACAACTGGAAGAAACATTGTGTTGTACTACAACACAGATTTGATAAATGAATTAATGAAAATTCTTTTTTTCTCTTTTCTTTTTCATTGATATCTTTTGTTTTCATAATACCATTATTTCTGAATATAACCCTTAATCTCACACAACATAGAGAATAGTCCCTGGTAACAAAGAAAAAAGACCAAAAAAATGCCAGCAAAATCAACGCATCAACTGAGTGAACCTATATATGTTATTCTGCATCCACAATCCTAATAGCATTTCTTCAAAGAAGGGAGAGAGGTGCATATTGTCAACTCTTCTCCAGGACAAAGATTCTTGGTCATTACAATGATGGTATTAAGATGTGAAAGTTTATTGGTTCTTTCTGTTTACACTGTTGTTATGAGGAATACTGATTTCTTGCTTCTGTTTAATTCATTCTGAACTAATTCATATAAAACTTCCCACGAGATATTTTAATGTGAAAATCTTATTGCTAGTGTTTCATTATAAAACATAAGCTTCCGTCTTATTACTGCTGTTTAACTTGGCAATGTTTCCATCATGAAGAAAATATTTCCATAGAAGTTCAGGCTCAATTCAATTTAACAGGAAACTTTTATTAATGTCTACTATGTGCAAAGTATTGAAGGGAATAAAGTTTAGATAAAGCATGATATCAAGGCTTTTATGAACATGACAGAGAGTAGATATATGCATCACAGAGCCAAATAAATAAATAAATAACTGCCATTTATATAGTCCTTTGAGACTCATAAAGTACTTTAAGTTCATAATCTCATTGATTTCCAAAATAATCCTGTAAGGTAAGTGCTACAGCTCTTTTTATCCTTCAAGGCTCAGTTTAAGAAGTGACAAGATGGCAGAGTATCAGGAAACAGCAAAGTAAGCTCTTCTCCTCTCCTATTCCCCTAAAAAGTACCCCAAACAAACCAAAATCCTCCAAACAGATCTAGAAAATGCAATAGACTGAATCTTGATGCGAAAATTCAAAAAAATATAATGGTGAGTCATTTTTCCAGCCCAGATTGGCATAGGGACACAGAGAGTTCTATGGATATTGGAACTGGTCAAGAAATCAGGCCATAAGAAACAGTCCATTATAGGGAGAGGCTGAGCACAGGACCAAGAGGAGTTCCCAGACCCAGACTAGGGCACTGTGTGAAGCATGGGGGAACAGGGGCCAGCTACCTAGCTGAGACATCATTGATGTTCTCTTGCTCACCTTTTGTTATATTTCATGACTTTAGTATCTTCTCCCTTTTTCTTTTCAGATATCTTGAGAATATCTGAAAGCTTTTAAAACTGTGCTGCCTCCAGCACAGACTGCTTTTGTATAAACCAACCATACTTGGTTTTGTTAAACTTATTTTTCATCTTGGTTTTCCTTAATGCCATTCTAACTTTCTCAGGCTGCACATCTGAGACTGTGGTGTCCAAATATGACAGCTTCATTGTCCTTGCCGATGAAAAGAGTTGTGAAAATCTTGACAGATTTCTACTTTTTTTGTTTATTTATTGTTCTTCTTTCAGCTTCATCCTTAAATGTCATTGGGTTGAGGTTGCTCATCAAGATTTCTTAAAACTTGTTTCCCATGGGTTACCTTGCTTATATTCTTCCACCATCAATTTTTTGAAACAAATTTATATTCAAAACTAGTGTTGCCCTTGGTTATCCTCTCTCTCTCTCTCTCTCTCTCTCTCTCTCTCTCTCTCTCTCTCTCTCACACACACACACACACACACACACACACACACACAAGATCAACTGATGGCTGTCTGAGACTACAAAGTTCATACTAAATCAAAGTTCATTAACTATATCTAGAGCTTTAAGATTTTCAAAGCACTTTTCTCACAGGAACACTATGGAGTGGACATCCTTTTGCTCAAATCCAAAGACAAAAGTTAGTCAATTAACTTTAAAAATTCAGCAACTATTTGTTAAGCACAGTAACATATGAGGTACTGTGTTAGTAGATTTTTTTTTTAAATGCACGTCTGCCTTTAAGGAGCTCATCTTCTACTGAGTAGGTGGAGAGAGGGGGCAGGTAGAAAAGAGAAGACAACCCAGATAAGAAAGTCAATATAAAGTAATTTAAAGAGGGAGACACTGTTTATAACTGGGAAGATCCAGAAAGGCCTCATACATAGGAGATGGCAGTCATGCAGGGCTTTATCAGAAGTGAGGCATTCCATGGATTACAGGTAAAGAAGGGATACATGCCATACATAGGTGATTGCTAGTACAAAAGAAGTTACTGTCTCATTTAGAAACAAATTTTCAGAGTCCACAAGACACAGTAGAGTGAGAATGAAGTTCAAATCTTGCCTCTGGCACATTCCGACTCTGTGGTCCTAAGCAAGTCACTTAACTTAGTGTTTCTAGACAACTCTCTAAGACTAGATGTCTGTATACATATACATACATACAAACACAATACATATATGTGTATGTGTGTATATATATACAGCAACACAGGTATCAATCTATATAGTTAGAGGAATTTTCTTATCAGAAGGTACCAATACCTATGAAATCACAAATCTGATTTTTTTTTAAGTAACTAGCAGATTTTTAATTCTTCTAAATCAAACCCAGGTTGCTTATACATTTTGTTAATCCTTTAAAATAACACTATACTCAAAACTAACCAACAATATATCAGAGAAATAGAGTAAAAATGTGAAAAGGGAAGGTCAGTACTTTTGCCCAGCTCACCCAACATACCTACCTCTTCCACAACAACCTAGAAAACATGTCAGACCAAATTCTGATCAGTAAAGTCAAGAAAAAGTCAGTCATTTTTCTAGCTTAGAGCAATTTAGGAATATAGACAAAGAGGTCTGCAGACCAGGGCAGCAGCTGGCCAGGAGCATCATGCAGTGACAACAGAGGTAAGGCAACTGTGAAGAGCATTCTAGTGCTCAAGGACTGTAAGGGGGATGCACCTGAACACCAGGGCTGTAAGCAAGGGAGAAGAAAGATCCCAGGAATCCCTTAAATCAGTATTGGGAACAGAAACAGGTGATAGCTGGCATCTCTGTAGCCTATTACTATTATTCTGAGTCATGATTCCAGGGTACAGAGGAATGGTTACAGTCACAGGTGATACAGGTACTAGTTGTGTATAGAGCTAGAGACAAGTTTCAAAACTTTGGTATTTGGTTTGGTTCTGAGTCCAAGAGCAGAGGAACAACTCAGTTCTAACCATTAACTGGCACATAAGCCTGTAGTAGAATAACTCGGGCAGGAAACCAAGACCAAAAGGTAGTTGTGAACCTGCAGAACCTCCCAGGAGGCTAACAGTGACTGAGCATAGCAGCAGTCTACTGAAACTCAATCACACACACGTGAACAGACCCAAACCTGGGTCAAGAATTTGCAATTCTGATACCAGGAAGGCAGTGAATAAACCTTTTGTCAGATCACACCACTTTGGAAGCCCCAAAAACTTGCAGGCCCCCAAAATGAGCTGTGGTTTTTTACAACTCCTTACAAAAGGACATGACAAGACAGAAGTTTAGAAAAGACATCCCCCATACCCAGAAATGAGGAAAACCCAACATTAAGTCCAAAGTCAAGAAGCAGGTTAGAAGAATGAGCAAGGAAAAAAAAAAAAAGAACCTGGTCAGAAAGAGCTCCCATGGTGAGAGGGAAGCTCAAGACACAAACACAGAAGAAGATAATGACTTGAAAACATCTATATAAGCCTCAAAGGAAAATGCAGATTAGACACAAGTCCAACAGTTAGAGATATTTTTCAAAAAGATAAAAAATACTATTCTAAAAACCAAATAAGAGTGGTAGAGGAAAAAGTTGGAAAAGAAATGAGAGCTATGCAAGTAAGTCATGAAAGAGGAATTAACAATTTTATAAAAGAGGTACATAATATTATTGAAAAAATAACTCCTTAAAAATAAGAATTAGACAACTGGTAAAAGTAATACAACCCTTACTGAAGAAAATAACTCTTTAAAAAATTAGTATTGGTCAAATGGAACCTACTGACTCCAGAATATATTTTTAAAAACAAGAGAACAAAGTTAAAAGACTAAAAAAAAATAAAAGAAAATGTAAAATATCTCAAAGGAAAACTAACTGACCTAAAAAATAGATCTAGGAGTGAGAATTTAAGAATCATTAGACTACCTGAAAGCTATGAACAACAACAACAACAAAAGAGCCTACATATTATGTTTTAAGAAACTATAAAGGAAAAGTGCACAGATACCTTAGAGCCAGAAGAGATAGTAGAAATCTAAAAAACCTACCAGTCACCTCCTGAAAGAAACCCCAAAATGAAAATCCCCAGGAATATTATATCCAAAATCCAGAACTCCCAGGTCAAAAGAAAATATAGTAAATGGCAAGAAATAAAGAATTCAAGGACCATGGAATCACATTCAGGGACATGCAAGATTTAGCAGCTGCTACCATAAAGGAACAAAAGGCTTAAAAAGATACTTTAGATGGCAAAGGAAGAAGGATCTACCCATCAAAACTGAGTATAATTCTATAGTAGAAAAAAAAATGATTATTTAATGAAGAAGACTTTCAAACATTACTGATGAAAAAACCAAAGCTAAAGAGAAAATTTGTTATTCAAATTCAGGATATGAGAAAAGCATAAAAAGGTAACTGTGAGGGAAAAATTGTAAGAGACTAAATAAGGTTAAACTATTTATGTCCTTATATGGGGAGAGGATACATGTAATCCTCAGAACTTTATCGTTAGAGGAAGTCTAATTAGACTAAGGGCCTAAGTATGCTTCTATTATTTTGGAAGAATCTCAAAAGAAGAATGGAAGGGTGGGGAGAGAGAGGAATGGGGAAAACTACCTCATTTAAAGGGGTGAAAAAGGAAGAGTTTATACAATGGAAGGTCAGTGGGTATTGCCAGGGGTGGGAAGTAGGAAAAACTTGAGTTCAAGGAAGGAAAAATAAACATACACACATATTTAGGTACAGAAATTCATTTTACTCCACAGAGAAATAGAAGGGAAAAGGGTTAAGAAACAGGTCAGAGTGGGGCGGCTAGGTGGCACAGTGAGTAGAGTGTCAGCCCCAGAGCCAGAAGGACCTGAGTTCGGTTCCGTGTGTTAAGTGCCTCAGCCACTTAACACACACAAACAAACAAAAACCTAGCCGTGTAACCTTGGGCAAGTTACTTAACCACAATTGCCCCCCAAAAAGAAAAAAAAAAAGTCAGAGTGAATAAGAGAGAGAAGGGAGGAAATGGTCAAAAGCAAAACAGACTCTTGAGGAAGAGACAGAGTAAAAAAGATATATATATATATATATATATATATATATATATATATATATATATATATACACATATATATGTATATATATATATGTGTGTGTGTGTATATATATATATATATATATATATCAGAAAATGGGATGGAAGGGAACGCACATAGGAATCATAGCTGAGAACATGAATAGGATGAACTCACTCAAAAAAAAATAGGATATCAGAATGGATTAGAAACCAGAAGCCAACAATGTATTATTTATAAGAAACATACTAGGGGCAGCTATGTGGTGCAGTGAATAAAGCACTGGCCTTGGAGTCAGGTAGACCTGAGTTCAAATCTGGCCTCAGACACTTAACACTTACTAGCTGTGTGACCTTGGGCAAGTCAGCCCCAAATGCCCTGCAAAAAAACCCCACAAAAACCCCAAAAGCCAAGATGGCGGAGTAGAAACAGCACGTCCAAGCCACTCTTCCCCCAGACTACCTCCAAACTATGTAAAAGGGAACGCTGAACAACTTCTGGAGTCCCAGCACCCACAGAACGATGCAGAGAAGCTAATCTCCTGCTGAGGACAGCCCAGCAGTCCTGCAGGAAGGACCAGTGCAGTGCCGGCAGTGCAGTGCCGGCAGAGCAGCATGCAGTGCGCGGGGAGCTGAGCACAGGTCCGCCTGAGTCGTGGTTTTAGCCCCAGGAAGGCAGGGCCAGCGGCCAGCTAGAGGGACCCCAGAACACCAGCAGCTGTGGCGATTCCAGAATTATCAACATAGACATGCCTAGGACAAAGTGAGAGGTTAGTGCCCTATGGACTTTGGGACCAGTATTTGAGGAACTCGTCAGCTAGAAGCCGCTGAGGAGACACTCCATTTTGTAGTTTTCAGAGGCAGCTCCAGCTCCTGGCCTGCGAACTGTAGGGAGATCCAGCGATCAGTCTTGGGGGGTAATCACTCTTGGTTTAACCTCCCTGGATCTGGATTGTGATCTGGGGTGGAGGTCGTGGGTGGGTTTCCAGCTTGCCAGAAACGGAAGTTGCCCACACACACACACACACACGTTCAGGATGAAAGTTCCTGTCTGGCACCAGGCCATACTGTGGCAACAGGCCCAAAAGTCAAGTAATTAAGTGGCAACATGCCAAGGCAAAGGAAACAAATTAAACAGAAAAATGCAACCTTAGACTCCTACTTTGCGGGCAAAGAGGATCTAAGCATGGAACAGGAGGAGGACTGTGAGGTCAGAAGTCCTGCTCCAAAAGCCCCAGGGGAAAATATGAGTGGGTTGCAGGCCATAGAGGACCTTAAGAAGGACTTTAAAAATCAAATAAGAGAAGTGGAGGAAAAATTGGGAAGAGAAATGAGAAGGATGCAGGAAAAGTATGAAATGAGGGTCAACAGCCTGACTGAGAAAAACAACACCTTAAAAAATAGACTAACTCAAATGGCAAAGGAGGCCCAAAAGGGCAATGAGGAGAAGAATGCCTTAAAAAGTCGAATTTGCCAGATGGAAAAAGAATCTCAAAAGTTCACTGAGGAGATTCATTCCTTCAGAGTTAGACTGGAGCAAATGGAAGCTAATGACTTTATGAGAAATCAAGATGCTGTTAAGCAGATCCAAACAAATGAGAGATTAGAAGGCAATGTGAAATATCTCATGGGAAAAACCACTGACCTGGAAAATAGATCCAGGAGAGACAATTTAAAAATTATTGGACTACCTGAAAGCCATGATCAAAGAAAGAACCTAGAAATCACCCTTCAAGAAATTCTCAAGGAAAACTGCCCTAAAACTGATGTTTTAGATCCAGAGGGCAAAATAGAGGTTGAAAGAATCCACAGATCACCTCCTGAAAAAGATCCCAAAAAGAAAACTGCCAGGAATATTATAGCCAGGTTCCAGAATCCCCAGATCAAGGAGAAAATACTACAAGCAGCCAGGAAGAAACAATTTCAATATTGTGGAAACACAATCAGAATAGCACAGGACCTGATAGCTTCTACACTGAGGCATCAAAGGGCATGGAATATGATATTCCAGAGGGCAAAAGAGCTGGGACTGAATCCAAGGGTCACCTACCCAGCAAAATTGAGTATTTTGTTTCAGGGTAAAATATGGTCATTCAGTGGAATAGAGGACTTTGAAGCATTCTTGAGGAAAAAACCAGAGTTGAATAGAAAATCTGACATCCAGATACAAGAAGCAAGAGATGCCTGAGAAGGTAATCAGGGAAAAGAAATCAAAAGGAACTTATCAAAGTTGAACTATTTGCATTCCTATATGGAAAAACAATAACTGTTAATAGGGGCGGCTAGGTGGCGCAGTGAGTAAGAGCGCCGGCCTCGGAGTTGGGATGACCCAAGATCAAATCCAACCTCAGAAAATGAGCACCCACATAAATAATGACTAGCCGTGTAACCTTGAGCAAGTTACTTAACCCCAATTGCTTAAAAAAAACAAACAAACAGTAACAGTGACTGATGAAATCTTTCTTAGTATGAAAATAATGGAAGAAGGGTGTATGGTCATATGAATACATATGTGAATGTGTGTATATATGTTTACAGTTATACATGGATAGAGGGCATAGGTTGAATTTGTTGGGAAGGGAGGATACTTAAGGGGTGAAATTATGAGGTGAGAGAGGAAAGTGGAAAGAGGAGATGGGGAGAGAGAGGGTGGGGTAAACTATCTCATGTAGAAGAAGCAAGGGGAAGTGGTTGCAAGGGAGGGGAAGAATAGGAAGGCAAAAAGGCAAAACCACATTCTCACTGAATTTGGTTCTGGGAGAGAATGATATACATACTAAATGGGATATCTCAACCTGCAGCAGAATAGGGGGAAGAGGGATGAGAGGAGGGATGATGAATGGAGGGCATCCTTGGGGGGAGGGGGAGGTTGGAAGTACCCACTATAGAAGAAGGACAGGATCAAGTAGAGAATGGACCAAGTTGGGTGTGGGATGAGTGGGAGGGAATTATAAGCAGCCTTGTACAATATATCTACTATGGTAATGTTTTGCATAGCTAGACATGTACAACATATACTGAATTACTTATCTTCCCAGAGGGAATGGGTGACAAGGGAGGAAGGAAATGGATCTGAAATTCGAGGTCTTAAGATTAAATGTTTCAAATATACATAAATACTATTATTAATACTCTTTTGCTTGTAATTGGGAGATAAGATGTTCAGGCATTGGGGCACAGAGATTCACCTTCCTCTAATGGAAAAGTCAAAGGGGGTATGGGAGAAGATATGGGAGAGAGCAGATTGGAGGAAGCAATATCTTGTGGGACTGCTATTCTGGGAGGGTGGATAGGGTTAAAACAGGGGGGGAAAATAATTGTAACTCAAAATCTGGAGGAAATGAATGATGTAAAACAGAAGTTAATAAAGCATTTGTTTTAAAAAATACCCAAACATAAAAAAACATAAGAAACACACTTGAGACATAAAAATACAAGAATTAAAAATAAGGGCCTGGAACAGAATCTACTATGCTTCAACTGAAGTAAAAAAGGCAGAGGTGGCAATCATGATTTCAGACTTTATTGTTGTCATGCAGTCATTTCAGCCATATCCAATTCTTTGTGACTACATTTGGGGTTTTCTTGGCAAAGATACTAAAATGGTTTACTATTTCCTTCTCCAGCTCATTTTACAAAAGCACAACTAAGGCAAACAGGATTATGTGACTTGCCGAGGGTAACATAGCTAGTAAATGTCTGAGGTCAAATTTTAGCCCAGGAAAATGAGTCTTCCTGACTCTAGGCCTGGCATTCTTTTCCACTGTGCCACTTAACTGCCCAAAAGCAAAAACAGATCTAATTAAAAAAGATAAACAGGGAAACTACATTTTACTAAAAGACACTAAAGGTAATGAATTAATATCAATACTGAGCATATACACACAAAATAGCATAATATCCAAATTCTTAAAGGAAAAGTTAAATGAATAATTGGAGGAAATAGTTAAATTATCATTAGTGGAAGGCCTCAATTTACCCCTCTCAGATCTAGATAAATCTAACCATAAAATAAACAAGAAAGAAGTAAAGGAAATGAACAGAATTTTAGAAAAGCTAGATGACATAGAACTCTGGAGAATAGTGAATGGGAATAAAGAAGAATATATCTATTTTTCAGCTGTATATTGTACCTTCAAAAAACTGGATGAAGTATTAGTGAGATAGTTTACCCCATTCTGTCTCTCCCCATCTCCTCTCATCATATTTCTCTTTCACCTCTTAATTTCACCTTTTAAGTATTATCCCTTCCTATTCAATGAGATATACAGGCACTGGGGGAAGGTAGGAGGTGAGATGGGGGGAAGATATGGGAGACAGCAGATTGGGGGAGTAGATATTCAGTGGCATTGCTGTTTTGGGGTGGTGGGTAGGGGGAAAATGGGGAGAAGATTTGTAACTCAAAATCTTGTGGAAATGATTGAAGTAAACTAAAAACTAAAGAGAGAAAAAAATAAAACATAGTAAAAATAGCACATATATCCTGCCTGTCACAACCTTGAACAGTTTTACAAAGACTGTTAAAACATACTAGGCCTTAAAAGCTTTGTATGAAGTAAATCTTCCATGGAAGCAAAACACAACTTGAAATGTAAAATTCTTTCTTTGACTGAATGACAGTTGAGATGACTAATCATTATAAACGATTCATTAGCATTCATGATTACATTCTGATGAATAAGCTCATCAGGAAACTTAGAGAAGACAATCATCTTTGCCCAGGGTATTAAGAGCTTAAAAATTTTCTACCTAAGTTAAATTACCTTTAAAAATATAATTTGTATATATCAGCATTTCATTAAACAAGCAGCAATACTTTTATAGATTTGTAGTTTCACCACTAATCCTAAAACAAATCCTTATAATTTTAAACCTAAATAACAAAATTAAAAACAAATTCTGTATCATATTTCCTTTTAAAAAATAAGTTTATAAACTATGCTGCCTAGGAATCATAAGGAAAGGAAAAAGGAGGTTTGATTTTTCCCACAAAATTCCCTTAGAACCACAGTTTCACTTAATACTGTGATTGCGTACTGAATCTGGTCATTTTGTATTTCCAAAAATAAGAATCAACATTTTCAAAGCCATCGAAAATAAAAGTTTTCACTCCAAGAGCAAAATCTAAATGTGCACAGGACACTCTACAGAAGCCAACTTCCTAAATGGTAATCCTAGAACAAGAAAATGATTATGGAATACTGTAGGCAGGCTTGCAAGGAGGATTGCCATTTAACAACTAGTAATTTACAAAGTATCCAAACAAATAATTTTTGCACATTTGAAATCCCCACTTGGCTGTACTCCTTTGGATTTCTCTATCATGCCACCTGTAACCTCATCATCCTACAAAATCCCATCAGCCTGGGTACTCACACCTAGTCAGTTACCCTCTGCTCCCAGAACCTCTGATTGGACGGCAGATCTATTCAAAATCAAGGCCAGTCATCTTTCATTTACTACCTGGTTGCACTCTTTTGGATTTTTCCAACATGTCCCCATACTAGGCAGCTTTCCTTCTTCCTTAGCTCTGTTTAGCTTTCTTTTGTCATGTTGTCTTCTCCTGTTAGACTGTAATCTCCTTGAGAGCAGGTAGTGCTTTCTTTCTCATATTTGTGTTACAAGTGCTTAGCACAGTACCTACCACATAATAGTTCGACTATATTGACTATTTTATGACCAGGGGAAAATATTCTCCATGGTTACCTTGCTTGATTTAAGAACTTTAATTTGTTCTTCAAAAACTGTGTCCTTATTCTTCTCCAAGAAGCCTTCACACTGGTATTCAACCTGAAAACATACAGAAAAAAGTTTAATATTTAACCAGACTCTTCTATAACAACAACAAAAAGATTTTGAGCTAGTTATCAGTTAGTTGTAAGAAACATGTCTTCAGAGCCTGCTCTGTGTAGGGCACTACGTTAGGAATGTTTTGGTTAGTCAAAAACATTCCTATTATAAGAGTGAAATTATAGAATCCAAGCCTATTAAAATAATAGTAACCATCACCCAAATGTTTTTATGAGGACCAATAATTTATGGATCAGTGGGATTTCTGATCTATTTGTGACACTCAACACTCTTAATGACCATATGAATGGACCAGTAAGGGTGGCTTCTCTTTCTGCCAGCTCCCTATCCCCTCCACAGCCAGGCAAATCATAGAGCCTGAAGCTTATCATCTGTCCCACTACATACTGCTTCCTCCTTTTCCTCCCAGGCCATAGTAATGTATCCTTGTGGCTCAGTAGAAACCATCTGGCAGAAATAAATTTCCCCTTTGGGAAAAAGATTGCTAGTGAAAAAGAGTGAGAATAAATGGTTCGTTGGTAGAGAGAAAATGGAAGAGCTAACAAAGTTTAGAGGTAGAGTTTGAGGAAACAAGTTAATGTGGAAAATTCCAAGGTGCCATTTCATAGGGGTAAACCTCATAGGGGTAAATTCACAATGCTCTCTCCTCCAAAGATTATATTCCCATCAACCTACTCCCCAAACTGAAAGATCATTTTGGAATTTTTATGTCTCTAAGGGATTATCTCAAGGTTTCCAGTCAAGATTACAGCAAACCTGGAAAGAAGACAGTCCCTACAGGTAACCTTTGTAAAGACAGGTAAGTAACCAAGGCCCACTCACCATCTTAACCTCCACTCCTCCCCTGCAATCTGGAAATACCTTATATGACCTTCTGATATGTGTGAAATCCAGTGATGAAGTCCCATTATCCAAAGGATAACAGTATTATTGATAACGCTCAACTATTTAAACATCAAAATTCAAATAGGATTGAAGTAAAAAAACAAACAATCCAGGTTAATCATCTCACAAAGCCATAAACTGAGAGAGAACCCTGCATGATAGTTAGAAATCTGGCCTCAAAACCACACACACTGGCAGTGAGATCCTGGGCTTACCTTCTCAATGCCCAAGGCAACTCTCCAAAACTATAACATCTAGAGAAGGTACAGACTTGTATTGGTAGAGGAATGTTCTTCACTGGGAAGTTGCCTATACCAATGAAATCACAGGTCCAATCCCTATTCCTGTCCCTAAGACCATATAGAATGCAACCTTTAGTAAAGAAAGGAACAGTTACCTGCTATTGGGGGGTTTCCCCCCCTTTTAACTTAAATCTTCCAAAGTTTAAAAGAAATAAATAAAAACAATCCACAGCAAAGCATCCTTACCTTGTCAGCAAAATGCTGGATGATAAAAGCTTTGTTTGACAGACGGGGTTTTTCAAAGAGTGCACATTTGTTCAAATGTGTGTTGTACAGTTTCTGGGCCCATGTGTCATCTGAACCTTTAGGCATCTAGAAAAGAAAAAGAAGACAACAGTTGGAACATAGCTGTGATGCTCACCTGAAGTAATTATATGAGCAAGCAGAGAAAGCACAAATAGACCATGGAATCCTTTTTGAGGGACAAAAAGGATCAAAGCATAGAGTGGGAGGAAGACAATGAAGTCAGAACTCCTCCATCAAAAGCCTCCAAGAAAAATATGGACTGGTAACAGGCCATGGAAGAACTCTTCTAACTTCTTCATGTTTCTGTGGACTCACTTTGATGGTCTGCATGCCACAAATCAAATATTATTAAATAGCATAATTGAATATCTTTCCAAGACTGACTTAGATTATTCTTTTCCATTTTTTATTTAACATATTTCAAATGAACAACTAAATGAAATTTTATACTAAAAGGCAAGCTAACAAAAAATATCTTATAGCTATATGTATTCTTGACATGTTAAGCTTATGGGAAGATGAAATTTATCATATTTTTAACACATTCAGAGACAAATTTTTTTAAATCAAATACCAAATGGGGAAGCTGCAGCTAGATAGCTTCTAAAAAAATATCAGAGGATTTTAGTGGTACAAGCTCAATATAAAACAATAATGTGACAGGGGGAATCAAAAAAATCTCAGTCAACTCATCTACAATAAGAGAGAGTCAAAAATGAGAAAGATTATATTATACCCACTATATTCTACTCTTTTTGGATATCTGGAAAACTAGGTGACATTGCTTAAGGACATTGGTAAACTGGAAAATATCCAAAGACAAGCAACCAGGATCACAGATTTAGAGCTAGAAAGGGCCTCAGAGTTCAACTAGTCCAATCACCTTTTTCTAAATGAGAAAGCAGAAGCCCAGAAAGGTTTAAATGACTTGCTTAAGATTACATAGTAGTAAAAGAAGTAGGATTTGGACCCAAGTCCTTTGACTTCAGATCTCGTATTCTCCCCTACATAACCATGCCTGTGCACAAGTGAGGTCGGAAGCATACAGCCAAGTAGCTAAAATTCCATAGGTAGACCTTAAACTGAAAAAAAAAAAAAACTTGACATTTTGTACAACAGGGGAATTTACATTTATCATCCAAATTTTTTGGTCAGAGTTGAGATTTCATTAATGTAAGGAATTCTTACAGCTATGGGATCTAAGGCAGATTGGTAAGTGGTATATAATGTTAGAGGATTGCCCAAATTGCTAAGGGATTAAATGATTTGTCCATGGATACAGATACTATGTGTCAGAAATATAACCTACGTCATTTTGACTCAAAGGTCTGACCAATATCTGCTACTCCAGGCTGTCCCATCTATCATTGGATAACTGACTAAAATGAAGCCTCAAAAGGGAGAAGATGTTGAAGAATCTTTTGATTATACCATCTGAAACTCAACTGAAGGAAATGGGCATGTCTAAGTGAGAGAAACAACCTGAGGGCAACACGACAGCCCTCTTCTGGTAAATGAAGGAGGATCATATAGAAGGAGAGATTAGTCTTGTACTACCTAGACCCAGGGTGAAGAACTAGGAATAATGGGTAGAATCTATAGAGAACCAGATTTAGGTTTAATGTAAGGAAAAAGTTTCTAATAATTAGAATTATCCATAATTGTACTGGCTTTCTTGAGAGGAAGTGGGTTCCTGCTTATTAGAGGTTTTCAAGTAAAGGTAAGATGATGTAGTGGATTTCTGTTCAAGTATGAACAGGTTGGTTGGACAAGATGGCCTCCAAGGTCACTTCCAACCCAGTGATCCTATGACATTTAGTTATATTTTAAATTATCAAGTAGCAAACAAATCAGTCTCCAATATGTTTAAAGCATTATGGTCTCTACGTGTTTCTTGAGGATAGGAACACCACACTTAAAAAACTAAAGCTTTGCTGTCATTCAGTCATTTTAGTCATATCCAACTCTTCGTGATCCCATTTGGGATTTCCTTTGCAAAGATGCTGAATATCTTTGCCAATAAATGATTTGTCATTTCCTTCTCCAGCTCATTTTACAGATTAGGAAACCTAGGCAAATCAAGTTTGAGTGACTTGCCCAGGGTCACACAGCTAGTAAGTGTCTGAGGCTGAATTTGAACTTAGGTCTTCCTGACTCCAGGCTGGACACTTGTAAGATAATAGAAATTTGAAGATCTTCCCTGCCCCTTAATAAGCCTAAATTAAACTTGAGGACCTTTTCTGATTTGAAAAAATACTCTGCCCCGTAATAGGCTACATGTGCTCGCCTGGAGCCTGTGGTGGAAAGCTTGTTTTTCAGGAAGGCACAACTTTTGTTACTTTGTAGTCAAGTGGGTCATGAGGGTTGTGATGTTCCCTGACCCTGGATTCTTATGACTTTTGCCAACTTTGTCAAGTCACCACCTCCCTGGGCCTAAGTTTTCTCATCTACAGATCAAGGTTGGCTAGCTGGTTTCTGAGTTCTCTTCCAACTCTAAACCAATGACCCCCAGCAAATCACTAAATAGTAAATGTAAGTATATCTTGAAAATATTTTTATCTTGGAAACAACAAAACATAACCAATGTTGTATTACAGACACTTGAAGTATTATATCTTTGGACATTATACTAAGGGAAAGTATTAATCAATATATATTATAGGTAAATAATGTCAAGGCAGTATGGTGTAGTGGATAACTTGGCTATTTACTATGACTTTGGACTACAATAATTTCTCTGGGCCTCAGTGTCCTAATCTGACAGACAAGCAAGGTATACTCTATGACCTCTAAGGTCCTTTCTAGCTTTAGAGCTGTGATCCCTACAAAGGATGAAAATTTACCTTATTTATTGGTTCCTCATAGAGACAGCCAAAAACGGTAGTGTGATAAGGGGCCTTAGAGATGCTCTAGTCAAACCCTTATTTTACAGATGAGAAGGATGAATTCCAGATTACACAAATGACTTGCCTTAGATCCCATAGCTGTCATAGTCACTAAAGAATGCTACCTATTCAAATGTTAAAGACCTCTCATTTATCTATACCTATAATGGAGAAGAAAATAAGTCAAAACTTAATTAAGCTTTTGTTTATAATGACAAGGGTGATCACTGGTTAATCTAAATAATGTCTTATGGCTTCATTATGAGTGTTATAGTATAAAAGTGAAATGCTAAGCTTGGATTTCCAAGGTGAATTGTAACACTTGTAAAATTCAAACATATGAATTTCATATGAAATTTCATATGAAAATTCAAACATATGAAATTCAAACATAACTTATGAATTTTTACTCCATTAATTCAGAATTGGTGATAATTTCTACAGGTAATCAAGCTGAAGTTTACCCTCACATGATTACTAAAAAAAAATGGGGTTGCTAATTAATTTTTGTAAACACAACCACAGAGTGGATATTTAAGCTACTGTTATAAAACTATTATGAAAACTATTAGTAAGTATCTTCAAGTAGCCACTTTCTTATAAACAACTGATATGCTAATTACAAATAATCTAATTTTTTCATCAAAAATAGGTTTCCTGCAGACATCTTCTATGGAATACTTAGAGGCAAAGAATATTAGAAAAGGAAATAATCTTGCAAATAGTCTGGCCTATCTTCTTGATTTTAAAGATGAAGAAAGTAATAAAACTGAATTTCTTTTCCAAGTGTTTCAAACTAGCTTTTTCCAGCCTCTCTAAAGTTGGCAGGTGACATAGTAGATGGAGTGATGGGTCTGGAATCAGGAAGACCTAAGTTTGAATTTGGTCTCATACATTTACTAGCTATGTGACCCTGGGCAAGTCACTAACTTGTCTGCCTTAGTTTCCTCAACTGGAAAATAGGAACAATAATAGCACCTACCTTACAGGACTATAGTGAAGATAAAATGAAGTAATATTTATAAAGTACTTAGCAGTGCCTGGCATGTAGTAGGTACTTAACAAATGCGTGTTCCCTTCTTCTCCTCTCCCTGATATGTCTGAAATACTAAAGTATTCATTGTACTTTCAAAATTTATATGGCTAAGATAGATAGATAGATAGATAGATATAAATAAATAAATATCTTCACCTACATAGAATTCATTACTCGAAACAATAATCAGCTTTGATAACTGAAGTCATTTTATTATAAACTTTAATTCATGATTTACTAGTTACTCTTCCCTGTTATGGATACTGCTCTATGGTTAAACTGCAGTCATAATACACATGCAACCAAATCTTGATTATCTTTGACACTGAAGGACAGTAGTAGAAAGGACAAATAAATAGATAGATGATCTCGAACTATATTTTGGGCCATTTTTCTCCCACTTTCTTTGAGTAAGATGCTAAGAATTAATGAAATTCCAAAAAACAGAGGCAGCAAAAGAAAGGAAAAATGGAATATATGAAAAATCTACCACATGGGTAACCAGCCTCAGAGTAATTGAGAGTGGGTTGAAAAAATAGCTTTTTGTGGGAAAATACAATTTACATTATAATGTGATTTGTATTCAATGTAGGTGTGAATTAAAATTTCTTTCAAAGATAATTTAATACTAAGATTAAAAAAAACAGATTAAAAAGGGAATCAATCATTTCCTTAAATATCTTCTACTATTGAACAAAAAGGAATTATACACACACTGATAGGACTAATGCATGACCAAAATTTCCAGACAAGAAACTGAAAATATTCTCTCACATGTTTTAGAATGAGATGATTAAAACAAACAAACAAAAAAAAAAACCCTCCATGTTCCTCATCCAGCATTAGCAAATGAGACTTACAGGAATTAACAACCTTCCAGAACTATGAAATATAGTTATATGGGAATTGGCACATACAATTGAGAAAAAAAGGATTGTTGAACTGTGGTATTTACTACTGAGGGGTAAAAAAAAAAAAGGCTCTCTAAAATAAGCCATACTTGACTTATGAATTACTACTTGATCAAATCAAACCCTTCCAAGCTTATTGTACCCCTTACAAGAGATCTCAGCTAGAAATACTTTACCTACCTTGCATTCTTCATCCAACAAATCCAAAATGCCCAGTTTTGCTTCTATAAGGTTAATACAAGGTTGATTGTCATAAAAATCTATGAGTGTCCATGGAATTTGCTCCTTCATATACTCCTCTTGTTCTAGCTTAAAAACATGCTATAGAGAGGGGAAAAAGCAGTCATCTTTGTAACCATTAGTATCAAAATATGTGCATTAAGTCTATTAACCACATTTATTGAGGATCTGTGTTATTAAGAACAATATAAAACTCCTTCTGGTTTCCAGATACAGCAGTCTAGTCAGGGAAACAGAATGAGGACAAATGACACAATATAAGAAAACTTAACAAACATAAGTTATTCATCACCCTCGGAATATGAGTAATTTTGGTAGCACAGTAACACAGTAACATTTGGTAGCACAGAATTTAAATGCTAACATTTTTCCCCTGAAAATATCTCTAAAATATATTTCCCTGATTTCTTAAATTGTTGTACTATGTAATGGATGTGTCTGTACATGTGGCTATAGATGATGTGGGAGCATAGAGCTGAAAAGTTTAACTTCATTTTAGTAATATTTACCACACTGAATTCCATGCCAATGGAAAGTAAATTCCTACTGCCCTCAATTCCAATGCAAAAGCTGATCGCTGTGTGTTCGCAGACTCCTATGAATGACGGTTACCACTGTTTCTGAACACAATGGTCTCTGTCTCTTAATTTTGTTAACAATATGTAGTCTCCATCGAAGACATTAGAAGCATTTGACTGGGACCATAATATTATTCAGCCTTCCTCTCACCTAAGTTTTTATGTCAAAGCTAAAATGAATCTTTGGGCCTCAGAAACATGGCTAAATTTTCAGAATGTTTGAAGGTAAATGTGAATATAGAAAACGATATCTCAAATTGTCCTAGACTCATAAAATAGTGCCTAAACTCCCTTAAGTTCAAATCAATAAGCCCAACTTAGTTATCCAAACCCCAAAATGTACTGGATGAAAACTGAGAGATACGACACAAAGAATTAAGCAACTATATAAATATCTTAATAAATTATATATAGCTCAACTGAATTAGTGAATGACAAGCTGTTCGTTTTTTAACAGATTTTAGTTCTTGACACTGAGATAGGAAAAAACTGCTTGGATTCTTGTAGGGGTTTAACAGGATTTATATTTTTCTTCACATTAGAAACTGTACTATGTTTATGACCTTAAAGATGCTGCTATGTTAATTTTCACATTTGTGATAACGGGTATGATTTACTGTGTAACTGAATCTTTTTTCCTATATAAATATCCTCTTTAATTCGAGTATGTCCAAACATCATAATAATTCAGTGGGATATTTTATATAACTGCTATATGAGGGTAAAAAACAAGGCTAGAGAAACTTTTGCATTGGCTCACTGTGTAACCACTGTTCAAGAAAACAAGTTGAAGGGGGTACTTTTCAGGGGGGAGGGGTGGATCCCCTTCACACCATAAAATTGTGAGTCTAATATGGAGAGATTTAATTTCTAATTCTAATCATGTAACAATACAAATAAGAGTTAAGGTACAGTTTAAGCATTACATAAAATCAGAGGTATCTGTATTCTCCAAACTATTTCTTTTCATGCTACTCTAAGAACTTCATTTGGGGGCACAAGATTCTCAGTGTGGCTACACTGAGAAGTTCAGGGGCAGGGTACATTTGGAATCTACACAGACCATGACATACTCTAAATATTACATTAATTATTAACCATCATTTTCTAAACTGTTCTAAACCTGAGAAAATAAGTACACTTCCAGAATTCATATCAGGAACCAGATTTCAAATATAACTCAGACTTTTCAAATGAAACACTTTTTAGCAGAGGGGAATGTAGGAAAGAAGATTCTTACCATGTTGAATTGTTGCTGTAGTTTCTCATTGGCATAGTTAATGCAAAATTGTTCAAAGCTATTTATCTCAAATGTTTCAAACCTGTAAAACCAAAGATAATTGGCTGTACAAATATACAAATACGCACAAAACATTGCACGATAGAAACAATAAGAAAAGTCCTAAATTATCTGAAAGTCTCACTCCAAAGTAATGAAGCTTGACTACTTTCTTAGAAGAGAGTTCCAAGTCAATGACACTGACCACGAGCCTGAATGCCCACCAGACTCCAGACGGATAAAAAAAAAGCATAAACATACTGCATTATCAGGACAACGAACTTTGGAAATCTCACCCCAAAGTGGTAGATAATTCAATCCATTAATAAAGACATTATGGTACTATTGAAGTACTAACCGAACACTAATAAAGGCCTATAGTAATAGCGTTTGGGGTCATTTCAGTACTTTCTCTATGGACAATTTACAAAATCACCATTATTCCAATGCTCTCTTGGTACAAATGGCACAGGAACAAAAAATTAATAATTTTTAAAAAAAATAGCAGAGTTCACAAATAAAAAGCATTATATTAAACATAATTATATAATAAGGAATTTAACAGTAAAAAAAAAGTAGAACATATTGAAGGGAAGAGTTAGAGTCAAACTAGATTTATAATTCAATTCAATTCAATGTAATACGTATTTATTAAGCATCTATGTCCAATGCACTATTCTAGGTTTTGAAGACAGCAAAGATAAAACATAGAAACAGCCCTCAAAGAGCTTACAATATAGTAGGGAAAGAAGACATATACACAAACAAATGTAATACAAGTCAGAATCTAATAGGAACATAAGAGAGGCCCAAAGAAGGAAGTATGTTAGATTTAAGGAAGAAATGATAACTTCTAGCTCTAGGAACCAAAAAGCCAAAAAAACTCCCCAAAACTTCATATAGGAGATATGGGACAACTCTGAAACTTCTCTGATTTCTTCACCTTTCTGCCCACATTAGGTACCTTCCTTTTTAGTTTTTTGTGTGTTCTCTTCTCCCACTAGAATGTAAACTCCTTGAGGGTGGGGATTTCTTTTCTTTTTTTATATTTGTATTCCTAGTGCTTAGCACAGAGCCAGACACATAGTGAGTTCTTAATAAATGCGTATTGACTATCTGAGCATTTGAACTGGGCCTGGCAGAAAGAAGATACTTTCAAAACAGAGATGTCAGGAGAATACATTCTAAGCATGGGGGATGCCATGTTTAAAAGTACAGAGATGGAAGATTTTAATGATAATTTACCACAGAGAGTGAGAGCAAAAATGTTTTACTAGAGTGGGTAAGCCAGAGTTGGATCCCAGTTTAATTTTTACATAATGTAGGATAATTACATTCCTACCACTAAGAAATTCTTCAATCCAAATGGACAAAGGCTAGAGTATTTAATAACTAACACCTTGGAGTTATTTGGTTATTTCTCTTTATTAGTAAATTTTCCACCATTCAAATGAATTAATCTATTGTAAGTTTTAGGAACACCACTAAAAATTAACTAACAGGGGCAGCTAGGTGGCGCAGTGAGTAGAGCGTCGGCCCTGGAGTCAGAAGGACCTGAGTTCGGATCCGACCTCAGACACTTAGCGCACACACAAACAAAAACCTAGCTGTGTGACCTTGGGCAGGTTACTTAACCCCAATCGCCCTCCAAAAAGCAAAAAAAAAAAAAAAAAAATTAACTAACAAAATATACTTACCCATAAATATCCAACACTCCAATGAAAGAGTGCTGCTTTACAGCAGAATGGAGAGCTTGATTGACATGATCTACAATCCAGTTAAAGAGTTTAGCATAGATATGTTTGGCCAAGGCATCCCGAGCATTAGTGGCCTGCAACTTGGGAATTGGTTTAATATACGTCTCAGTTGCAGTAGCCAGCTTCCTGTGGCAAAGCCAATGACACATTTCTTCATATTCGACTCCCATAAGATCACAGAAAATGCTAAGAGGTTCATGTTTCGGCTGCCAAAGGAAAATGGCTCATTTAGATAAGTCATATAATAAGAATTTTCCAGAACATATTCGTGAAGGTAGAAAGTACAAAACAGGAAATTCTCTGACAGGAAAAAGAAAAGAATTCACCAGGATCATCAGATGATTATTATAGTAGTAATGCTAACAACGCAAATTAATATAGAAAAAATAATTATTATTGATTTTCTATAGATAACTCAAAATTGCACAGTGCTTCATGTTTTCCCAAAGCATTTTACACAAATTGTCTCATTTAATTCTTTAAAATTGTTTTATTTTTATTCTGAATTTTAATACCAAATAACATTAACATGTCCACATACATAACAAAACAAAAAAAAAGATTACTCAGCCCAATTTGATTATTCATTAGATTCATAAAGACATTACTATCCCTACTTCATAAATGAGGAAACCAAAGCATAGAGAACTGATCAATGACCAAGGTCAATGTCATAGAGCTGATTAACAACAGAACTAGGGCTACAATCTAGGTCTCTTGCTCTTATGTCTCCATTTTTCCTTCTCATTGCCTAGCTACCAACTCATTTTAAACACAAATATATTAAGCATTTGTTAGCAAACAGCATTATTGAAATCATGGCACTATTCCCTAAAATAAGTTATCTTAAATGTACGTATATGAACACTACGTCATTTGAAAGTAGGTCAGTACATTCTATACTTATTTTCTCTGAATGGAGTCATTACTTCCTGAGCTAAAATTCCCTCTTTTGCTATGTAGAAACTACTTATTTTAAACAGCATGGGAACATTTACCTTATTAAGTAAAAACACATTTGGGACCTAACAACCAATATTATCATAAAACAAGGAATAGAAACTATTGCATGCAGAGTGATACAAACAACTCAAATGGATTAAAATTAAAGTCCAAATGTCCTAGTTATATATCAATATCACATCAATTAAATATCTAAGAAAATTTGCCAATATCAAGGATAAAAAGGATAAACAAATGAAGGATACACTTTGATAATATATCTTCAATATTGTTTTCTATTATAACCATAGAAGAAAAAGGGAAAAGAAGAAAGCAGAAATCTCATTTTAAGATAACTTTAAAATAAAACAGCTGATGATGGCGATAATGAAGATCAGCAATAATTCACATGATTTTTCTATTATTTAGTTAGTGTAGTGAAATGGATAATGAAGTCAACTTAGGGCTGGCAAACCTTGACACAATTTGGACAGAGGTTTCTAAAAGAGAAGATTAAATTAGCTTTTGAGTCATGATTCTCTGTTTCTGTCATCTGTTTTCATTATGGGAATGTATGTTTATAGTGCCAGCAGGGTTAAACTGTTCAAATAATTCTGGATCAGCATCATCAAAAATACAGTAACCTCGGGGCGGCTAGGTGGCGCAGTGAATAGAGCGCCGGCCCTGGAATCAGAAGGACCTGAGTTCGGAGCCGGCCTCCGCACAAACAAAAACCTAGCCGTGTAACCTTGGGCAAGTTACTTAACCCCAATTGCCCTAAAGGGGCGGCTGGGTGGCGCAGTGAGTAAGAGCGTCGGCCTCGGAGTTTGGATGACCCGAGATCAGATCCGGCCTCAGAAAATGAGCACCCACGCATAAATAATGACTAGCCGTGTGACCTTGAGCAAGTTACTTAACCCCAATTGCTTTAAAAAAAAAAAAACTAAAAAAAAAAAAATACAGCAACCTCAAATATAGAAGACTAAAATTCCCCAAAGAACTTTTAATAGATTAGAAAACCCATCAACAAAGCAAACAATAAATGAAAACACTAATGTGACAAGAACTAGAAACTCTGATAAGGATACCCAAACTACCCAGACAAAGTTATCTTGCTCAGTATTTAAGGAATCTGGGATAAAGAGCTGGTCAATTTGTTCCATTTGGGGGGGAGAATTTATAAACAGGAGGCTAAAAAACACTTCCATCATTAGAAAAAATATGTAGTACAACCAAGCAAGCAATACAGGTCACCATCCTGTGTCAAGACAAGTTAAACCGGTGCATGTTTAGAGAATACTTACAAACTAAATTGGTAACTATTTATTTTGTTTTAATGCATACATTCTTTAGCCTAATTATACACAGTCCTAAAATGATTAGAACATAGCAGGATTATATTTCTTAAATATCAACTCATGTCTGTCACTCATTTTTCTCCTACAAAGGCCATGAAGCTTCTACATAACTTTTGTAGCAGTTCTAGTCACTGCTAAATTAACAAAGTTCTGGCTAAAAAAGAAAGAAGGAAATTCAAAAGAGGAGAGAGGGATGAGGATAAAAATGATTCCTGGGGGAATACTTTAAACCAAATTGCATAATTGGTCTACTCTCAGGACAATCTTTCCACCATATCTTAAGGTCAAGGGAAGCACACTAATGCTTCAAGAAAGACTTAACAGTGATGTCATGTGTTTTTTAAACTGGAATCAATATTACTGATTTTTAAAATTATAAAACTTTAGGAAAATTCAGTATATTGAAGGCAAAGTTAGTCGTATGGGTATCAATGAGTTCACCTGAAAAAAGTCTGATTTCTTTAGAAGAGATCAAGGCCTAAATCAGATGGAAACTCATACATTCTCAATCCCACTATCTTTTGCAAAATTATCATGTAAGGTAAGGAAATATAAGCATGGGTACAAAGAGAATTCAGTGACCAGGAAAAAAACTGTGTTGGACCAAACACCATAAAGAAGGGGTAACAGGGTCATAGATTTAGAGCTGGAAAGGATCAGAGAGATCATTTACTACCACCCCCATTGTTTTACAGATTAAGAAACTGAGACCTAAGATTCTTCTAACTCTAAATCTCTGATCCTATAATACTAAAGGAAGACAGACAAACAGAGACAAACAGAGAGAGAGAGAGAGAGAGAGAGAGAGAGAGAGAGAGATCCACAAAGAAAGAGAGATTAGAGCAAAACACCCAAGAGAAAGTCTCATAACACGCATAATTTCAGAGAGACATACACAGAGACCCATAAACACAGAAGAATAAAGGCTTAAAACACACACACACACACATAAGAGGAGAAACATCCAGGAGCACAACCTCTAACCTCTCTACATATCAGCCCCTTCATCTTCTATAATAAAAATAATAATACTTGACATTTATATAGTGCTTACTATGTACCAGGGGTTATGTTAAACACTTTACAAACTAAAGGGACAACACTAGACCAGGAGTTCTTAACCTGAGGCTCACTGAACTTGCTTTTTAAAAAAATATTTTAATAGGAAGGCAAAAAGGCAAAACCATATTCTCATTGAATTTGGCTCAGGGAGAGAATTACATACATACTAAATGGTATATCTCACCCTGCAGGAGAGTAGGGGGAAGGGGGATGAGAGGGGGGATGATGGAGGGGAGGGCATGCTAGGGGGAGAGGAGCTTGGAGGCACCCACTTTTGAAGAGGGACAGGATCAAAGTAGAGAATGGACCGGGTGGGGGGTGGGATGGGTGGGAGGGAAATATAGTCAAGTCTTTTACAATATATCTACTATGGTAATGTTTTACATAGCTATACATATACAACACATACTGAATTGCTTATCTTCCCAGTGGGAGTGGGCGACAAGGGAGGAAGGGAATGGATCTGGAATTTGAAGTTTTTAAATTAAATGTTTCAAATATATATAAATACTATTATTAATACTATTTTGCATGTAACTGGGATATAAGATTGCAGGCATTGGGGCACAGAGATTCACCTTGCCCTAATGGAAAAGTCGAAGGGGGTATGGGAAAAGATATGGGAGAGAGCAGATTGGATGAGGGGATATCCTGTGGGACTGCTATTCTGGGGTGGTGGGTAGGGGAAAAATGGGGAAAAAATTATAACCCAAAATCTGGCAGAAATGAATGATGTAAACCAGAAGTTAATAAAGCATTTGGAAAAAAAATATTTTGATTACTGCACTTCAACATAATTGAATTCCTCTGTCCCAAATATTTTATTTCATGAATTATAAAATATCATTCCAAAAAAGGTCTCTAAGCTTTACCAGACTGCCCAAGGGGTCCATGACAAAAAAAAGGTTAAGAACCCCTATGTGAGATGGTCTCTAAGGTCCTATGGTCTTTTGTGGGCATTCTACAAAGAAGATCACTAGTAACTTTAAAGTCTATATTGTATTTTCAAAACCGTATGCACAAATTGGGATATTAATCTTGCTAATGATATTTAGACCAAACGGTAGGCTGCCCCATCAACCAAAAGAAATTAAGTTAAAGGACAATTCCTATGTAGGATGAAGGTTTTCCACTGTTACTCTAGAGATTAAAAGGCTTTCATGAAGTCTCAAAACAAGAACACTAGGACTGGAACTCAAGTTCATTGTATAGAACTGTTTCTCTTGGAGTGGCTAGGTGGCGCAGTGAATAGAGCACTGGCCCTGGAGTCAGGAGGACCTGAGTTCAAATTCAGCCTTAGACACTTAATACTTACTAGTCGTGTGACCTTGGGCAAGTCACTTAACCCCAATTGCCCTCCAAAAAACAAAAAAGAAACAAAAACAAAAAACAAATAACTGTTTCTCTGACATGCTCCTAAAGAGCTGTTCAGTACATTTGATTTAATTTTAAAAACTAAACCAAACAAAAAGCATTATTAATCCTAAAATACAACTACAATCACTTTTAAAATGGTTTAGACTTACCGGTATTGAGCAGCTGTCTGAGTCCCGGGAAGTAAACCCAACATTGCCTAGGTGAAGTATGCCAGCAAGTATTCGGAAAATTCCCATCTGATAGGACTCATTAATTCCTGAAATAATATTAGAACAGGAAAATATATAAGTAGAAATTTCACAAAAAGGACTTTGGGGCACACAGCCAAATCCTGATTATCAAGATATATTATGTGTATTACATGAAAATATGGTAAATCAGACTTTCAATTACTTTGACATTATCGTATATTGAGCAAAGGCCCTCTGCAGACATTACCAGCATCTCTGTTTATTCTTACTCAGACTGTAGCCTGAAACCCAACAGGAGTCAATTCATCTTTTTTTCCCCATAAGCCCTAAGTATGGTATAAATCATACAGAGTACAAGATTACAGAAAGAGGGAAGTTTTGGTCAAGTTAATGTTGTATATCAGTCTGGCAGATGACGCTGTCCATTCTTAATGTGAGGGGGAGCAGAAAGGAGCTATGGAAGGATGCAAGCTAAAGATAGCTTTTCAGCTTTTTCTAAATCTAATCTCACTCTGTGGCTTAATTATCTTATATAAAGTATTGTGACTTTCCAGAACATTTGGCATAGCTAAATATAAAGTATTTTTAATTATATAATCCATGTCTCCAGCAGAATCCTCTCTTAATGTGGCTAATTAAGAGTTAAATCCAATGAAAGTATCTCTATCTTTTATGTCTTATTAATTTTTCCATTTTTTTTCTTCTTACCTAGTTTTACATTAAATATTTCAAATTCAAAATCTATTAATTTGCAATGAAATTCTTCTCAAAGAGTAAGCTGCTCACTTAGAAAGTGAACTAAATTGGGGTTACTTTTCAGGGTTACTATAATATTTATAAGTTGATAGTATTCTGATGTACTAAAATAATTAGTTCATCTCTAAAAGTTATGCATTTTTTAAAGAAGAGACTCCACTATTAACCTGTAAACCTAATACTATTTGCAAACAACATCAAACTTAAATTGCATGCCTGCAATTTCAATAGGACGTGGGGAAAAGACTGTCATAGAGCAGCTAGGTCATATTGGTTAGCCCCCTTCCTCAAAACATCAGAAATTAAATCTGAAGCTGTTCATTTGATTTAGTTTCTGCATTTACTTGAATTTTTACAAATCCTGAAATAGCTGCAGTGAGACAAAGAAAAAAAATTGTTTTTCTAAGGAACTATGACTATCAATGGTACTCATCAGCTAACATTCTAGATGAGGCTACATGAGTCATGTTATACATATGTAAATTGTGGATCATAGAGTCTGGAGACCAAAGTAAAATTACCTAGCAAAGTACAGGCCTGCCTTGTATGCACCATTTCCTTAGCATCATCGATCCCATCAATTACAGGGCTCCCTCCTTGCTTTGTGTAGAGGAAGTAATCAGCATTTCCTGAAATAGAAGAAAAAAGGAATTTTTCATTTTATAAGTGCTAAGAAAAATGTTTCTTGAATGACTGCATCTGCAAAATTCTACATCTACAACCCCCTTCCAAAACCAAGAAGGTTAGGAAGAAAAACTTCTTTCAAAAGCAGCTCCTTTACGCCAGCAATAGAATTAATTACTAGCTCCTCTTCCTGATGTCTACATTCTCCCTGGTTCAAAACATCTGAGTCACCTTTGACTATGTCTCTCTCTTCTTGGGCCTCCAAACCAATCACTACTTTTGAATTTGTCCTCTCTTTTCCATTTCCCAGAGTCAGGCCCTTATCTTTCCATATCCATATAATTGTAATAGCCACAGTGGTATCCTACTGCTTTCACCCTGTGTCTGGGAGTACCCTGCCTTGCAAGCCACACTGCTGACTCATCTCTATCATGCCATAGAAACCTCTTCACCCTGGAAGCTCACTCTACCCTGGCTATCTCTCACATTGGCAGTACCTACACCCCTGTAGCTTCTCCCTATGATTGACTGATTCCTCCCAGAACCTCCATTTTTAAGGAGGAATCACAGATTGACCCTGTCTTCATTCCTCTTCAGGCTATGCTGTTGACTCATCTCCACTGGTCTTTCTCAACCATGTTTTAGATAGCTTCAATTTCCTCTTTTCCTCCTCAAGTCCTTTTTCAGCTTCTTAAAAGGTCTTTGAGGTCTTCCCTAATTATAATTTAAGTTCTCTGAGAGCAGGGACTGTCTTCACTTCTTGTATTTGAAGCACTTAGCATAGTAAGCCAAACTTAGCCACAGTCTGGAACATAATAAGAGCTTATTACAATAAATGCTTAATGACTTGACCTATGGCCAATTTTTTTGTAAGAAAGAAGCTATTATAATTTAATGTTGTATATCAGAGCTATTTTTATAAGTGCCATATCTTCCTACATAACTCTAAGCCTCATTGGGGATTGTGTCTTATCAAAATTTTATATTTCCCTCAGTTCTTATCACAGTGCTTTGAACAGAGTAGGTAATTAATACATATTTACTGAATTAAATGTAATTCCTTTCCCTGCAGCCTCACATTCATGAAGGGCAGAGACATGAGCAATGATTTCAAAGTTTCAAAGTAAAGCAGGGGACAGGAGTTAAGGTTTTACTATTGCTAAGTATGATCTTCTCTTTATGAAAATCCTAAAAAAAACTACAGTGTGGAATAGTCTGGCAGTGCCAATCAGCTTAGATAGAGGTCAGGTAAAGCTTTACAAATAATCAGTAGATTCCAGAATACTAATTAGGGACTTCTGGCCTACAGGATCAAGCATAATTCCAGGTCTTCTATAATCTGGTTGGTGCTAACATACTTATCTCCCACTTACCTGGCAAACTAGATTATTTCTTATTTTCTGTTTTTTTGTCTTCAGTGTTTTTGCTCGTACCTTACCCTGCCACCTCTTCTCTACTAGTTCAAATCCCACTTGTTCTCCAAGGTTTAGCTCTGATCTCATCAGTTCCTGAGATTGGCCCAAGGGTAAAGTGATCTCATTTTCATAAAGTACTTCTCTGTGTCATCCATTTAGCAATTACTTATATTAAGTCTCCTTAAGCTAGAGATATACTGATGGTTCTGCTCAACTATTTTGTTACTCCCTAGTCCCTTGCCCAGTCCCTAGCATGAGAACCAGAAAGTTTTTCAACAAATATTTATGGAATTGAATTTTCTCCCACTCATCACTAACCATAACAGGCTCCAAGTGAAGTAAAAATATAAGTAAAGTAACATCAATTTTGTGTTTTAAACAATAGTAAAATCTAATCAATGCACCATATAATTCTAATTAGCCACTGTGATATATAAAAACTTCAAGAGACATAATTTCTGAGTAATTAATCATTTTATTAATTATGCTGACAGATAATTAATAAAAGGGGTCAGTGACACTCTCAACTGCCAAACACCCTTCATAAAACCCACTCAGTACTTAGAAGAATGGACATTCCTAAGGATGACGATCAACTCTGATTGCTCAACAATTAATGAGACGAATGAACATTAAATAGTGATGGACCTGACTCCCATAACTCTCAGTACCAAGCCACCCCCAGCCTCGGGGCAATCTAGATCAGAGTTTCTCAAACTTTTTCCATTTGCAGCCCCTTTTCCTGTTTTGGCAGTGCACTGTGAGTGCTCTGTGCTCAGAACCAAGGCTACAGAATTGCACTCTGCAATACAGGTAAGCAATGCCAGAAACACCTCGGATTCATTACACATTTGATTTTGAATTAATGGTCATTGAGCATTCAGAATTTCTGTTACCATTGCCAAATTTTTCATGAACCCCATAACTCACAGTTTAAAATGTGTTGATCTTAACAAAGGATCTATGCCCCTCTCTCAAGCCTGACTGAGAGGAACACAACAGGCTGGAATTCACCATAGATTAAATTCCTTTTAAGGTTCTCTAGTTTGGAAAAGCATGTGCCCCAGGGATTTGGGCAATTTCATCCATAAACAATGTCCTTCAAAGACTGAACAACCTACAAGCTTCTGAAAAAAAAAATCCTAGACCTAATTCAATAATTGATTATCAATATAAAAGAGAAACAACCATTTTTTTCACCGTGTAATTCCACTGGCATTCAACTATATATATATATTGTCTTCCAGATCAAATATATAGTCCTCTAGTTTATATAGCTCTCCCTATTATCCCATTCCCGTCTTCTCACATTTTGTATCCCCTCATCTCCCACATACTCTGCCACCCAGCAAATTAGCTGCTTTACTGTTCCTCACATAGTACACTCAGTCTCCTAGTTCAGAGTCTCTCCCTCTTCATCTCCTAGTTTACCCCGCTTCCCTCAAGTCTCAGCTAAAGTCCCACCTGCTATAAGCAGCCTTTCCTGCCTCCTCTTAATTTTAGTGTCTTCTCTCTGTCCAATGTATGCTTTATATATCTTATTTGTACATGTTTGTTTGCATACTGCATTCCTCATCAAAATGTAAATAAGCTCTTTGAGAACAGGTCTGCCTCTGTCCTTTCTTTGGGTACTTAGCACACTGTAGATGCTCGGTAAATGGTAACTGACCAACTCTCCCCCTATTTGTTTCTAAGCCCACAACTTAAATACCTGAAAAATGCTAATGAATTATCTAACACAATTTTCTAAATTATTTTAATAATCTTAAAAGAGTCACCCTAAATCCAATCATAAAGTTCCCTAGATTCTCTCCTTTAACCTTGCCCCCTACCATATATAAACAGCTTGCTTTATAATAACTTTCCCTAGTTCACATACTCTATGCCCTACCTGAAGGGTGTCAAGGTACACAATAGATTTATAACAATCACTAGTCCTAGCCATAGGTATAGATAAAATGGGTTAGTCCCTTAGAGAGAGGTCAGGTGAAGCTTTACAAACAATGAGTAGATCCCAGAATACTAATTAGGGACTTTTGGCCTACAGGATCAAGTATAATTCCAGGCCTTCTATAATCTGGTTGGTGCTAACATACTTGTCTCCCAGACTTATCTCCCATTTACCTGGCACAGAATAAACTAGAGTCACAGAACTTCAGAGTCAGAAATGACCTCAGAGGCCATCTAGTATAATGAATACCTGAATAAGAATCCCCATTACAACATGTCTGACAAGTGGTCATCCAGTATTTCTCTGAAGACTTCTACTGAGAAGGAACCCATTACTACTACCTCTCAAGGAAGCCATTTTTCTGAAATAGCTCTCAAGGTTAGGAAGATTCCCTCCCCCCGCCCCTTACTTCAAGCTTTAAATATTCTTCTTTGCAACTTCTACCCATTATTCCTACTTTGACCTCTGGGACCATGCAGCATAAATCCAATCTTTTTTTCCCATGACAGCCCATCAACAGCACTGGATGTGATGCATCTCTTCATGCAACCTAAGATTCTATTGGTTTTCTTGGGTTCTATATCACACTATCAACACACATTGGGTTTACAATCCACTAAGACTCCCAGATCATTTTCAGAAAAACCATTTAGTCACATCTCTCTCATGCCCACATTTTATACTTGTGAAGTTGACTTTTTTGAAACCAATGTAGGGTTTTACATTTATCCCAATTTAACTTAATAGATTTACCCCAATACTAACCTTCTAAGATCATTTAGAACCTGTCTTTTATCCAGTGTATTAACTAATCCTTCCAGTTTTGTGTCACCTGAAAATTTTATGAGCATACCATGCATGCCTCTATGTCTCAGATGATAATATTAGCTAGTACAGGGTCAAAGCCAAATCCTTGAGGAACTTCACTGAAGATTTTGCAAGGAGGCATCAAATCATTGACTATTCTTTAGGTACAATCAACTCATGAATTCACCTAACTGTACTACTGTCTTGTCTCTAGGCACATCTCTCCATGAGAAATTTACCAAATATTTTGTTTAAATCTACACAAATTACATTTACAGTACTCCCCTGTCAAAAAAAAAAAAAAGGAGATAAGGTCTATCTACCATGACACATTCTTTTTTTATTATGCCCTTTAGCTTTTTTTATTTTTTATTTTTAACATTCACTTTAAAATTTTTTTAAGTTCCAGATTCTTTCCCTCCTACCCTTCCCCCAGTCATTGACAAAGGCAAGCAATATATCAACTGCATGTGAAAAAAGTGTGAAGCCACACAAAACACATTTCCATATCAGTCATGTTGCAACAATAAAACAAAACACCCCAAAAAGTGATAAATATAAAGAAAGAGGAAAAAGTACGTTTCCATCTGGCACTCAAGAGTTCATCAGCTCTCTCTGGAAGTAGAAAACATTTTTTATCATGGGTTCTTTGGATTGTCTCAGATAGTTCTCTCAATAAGACTAGTTAAACATGCCATGTCATGCTGGCTCTTTATGATCATTGCTTCCTTTTTTAGATTTTGTTAAACATCCTTTTAAAAAATATTCTAAGAATTTGATGAGAATCCAAGTTAAATTTATTAGCTTATAGTTGTCAGACTATGATCTCTTCCATTTTCTGAAAACTGGGCCATTTGCTCTTTTCCAAAGCTGTGGTACTCAGACTTTTCAAAGATCACTAGCAGTGGTTCAGCAATTATACCTGCCAGTCTTTGTAGAACCTTAAACAATATGTTTAGGCTGTGGCAAAAATGGAACTAGGATCAAGTTCTTCTGATTCAATGCTGCCTAGAGAACTCCCAGTTTGTTGTTGAATGTAGTGAGCAATCCCAATCCCATGCTAAGGTCAGGAATTACTCTGTGCATCTTGGGAGGCCATAGAAGCCATCACTATTCTAGAACGTTATTGTAGATTTCTAATATTTAATGAAAGGCACTGAATTTTTATTTTTAAATTTAATTTAATTTAATGAAAGGAACTGAATAGTTCCCAGCATTGTGCTATTTAAATGTTCAAGACAATCAGTTTAAAAACTGTTGGGGGATTTTACCTACCAAACATTCATTTGTTATTTTATCTGATATATCTCTTTACTGATAAAGGAACATTAACTACATGGTAGAGTGTTTAAGAGCTTTTTTTTCTTTAAAAAAAAACCTCACCACTAGGGAAGATGACTATTTAATAAAAGACATTTCTGAACCGCAACAAAAGGTGGTTATATACTGTGATTAATTTCTTAAATGTTACTATATGGTTTAGGTAAGCATCTCAATCCTTATATAGATTCTAGAAGAATATTCATGGGTTCTAATTCATGCATAAACCCTAATAATCCTAGTTCCCTGAGGGCTCTTAGAAATGCCCTTTCTTAAAGATGGCAGAGCAGGATGTCCACATGGCTCTGGCTTCCACCTCCTCTAATTCATGTAAAAAATTACTCTAGAGCTACAGAACTCATAAAGTGACACAGAGAAGTTAATCTCCCAATGAAGATAGCCTGGCAGGCCAGCAGGAAGTGGCCAGCACAGTGCTCTGAGAGCTGAGCCCTGCCCAGTGAGCTGAGATTTTAACCTCAGGGCAGCCACAACCAGCCACTAGCTGGAGGGACTGCAGATCACCAGCAGCTGTGGTGGTTTCCAGAATTATCAACACATAGATGCTAAGGACAAAGTGAGAAGTCAGTGCAGTGTGGATTTTGGGATCCAGTAGTTTGGGAGTCTGGCCTTTACCACCTAGAGGGAGAAGCCGAGGCAGCGCTGGCCACGCAGCTGCCCGTACATGGCAACTTTGGCTCCTGGCCTGAAGATTGTAGGGGGACCAAGCAAACAGTCTGAGGGGTAATCACTTTTGCTTTAAACTGTTTGGATCTGGATCACTGTCTGGGGTGGAGGTCCTGGGGTGCCTGACCAGCCCACCACAATAAGTGAAGGCCTCAGAGAGGGCACTCAACTAACAGCTCCAGCAGCTGAGAAAACCCCAATAGATTGGAACAAAGCTGCCCTGTCTGGTAGCAGAGTTCTAATGTGGCAAAAAGCTCAAAAGTCAAGTAATTGAGTGGCAACATAAGCAAGCAAAGGAAACAGAGCAAGTAGAGCAATCCAACTTTACATTCCTATTTTGGGGACAAAAAGGATTAAAGCATGGAACAGGAGGAAAACAGAGAAGTCAGAACTCCTGCTCCAAAAGCTTCCAAGTACATATGAGCTAGTTACATACCATAGAGGACCTTAAGAAGGATTTTGAAAACCAAATAAGAGAAGTGAAGGAAAAATTGGGAAGAGAAATGAGAATGATGCAAGAAAATTATGAAATGAGAGTCAACAACCTGACTAAAGAAAATAACACCTTAAAAATAGACTAACTCAAATGGCAAAAGAGGCTCAAAAAGCCAATGAGGAGAAGAATACTGTAAAAAGATGAATTTGCCAGATGGAAAAAGAATCTCAAAAGCTCACTGAAGAGAATTATTCCTTTAGATTGGAGCAAATGGAAGCTAATGACTTTGTGAGAAATCAAGATGCTATTAAACAGATCCAAACAAATGAAAAAATACAAGGCAATGTGAGATATCTCATTGGGAAAGCCACTGACCTGGAAAATAGATCCAGGGGAGATGATTTAAAAATTATTGAACCACCTGAAAGCCATGATCAAAAAAAGAACCTAGAAATCATTCTTCAAGAAATTCTCAAGGAAAATTGCCCTGATGTTTTAGAACCAGAGGGCAAAACAGAGATTGAAAGAATCCACCTATCACCTCCTGAAAAAGATCCCCCAAAGAAAACTCCTAGGAATATTATAACCAGGTTCTAGAATTCCCAGATAAAGGAGAAAATGTTACAAGCAGCCAGAAAGATACAATTTGAATACTGTGGAAACATAATCAGGATAACACAGGATCTGGCAGCTTCTACACTGAGGGATCAAAGGGCTTGGAATATGACATTCTGGAGGTCAAAGGAACTGGGATTAAAAACAAGAATCATCTACCCAGCAAAACTGAATATCATGTTTCAGGGGAAAATATGGTCATTCAATGGAATAGAGGACTTTTAAGCATTCTTGATGAAAAAACCAGAGTTGAATAGAAAATCTGACATTCAGATACAAGAAGCAAGAGAAGTATGAGAAGGTAAACAGGAAAAAGAAATCATAAGGAACTTATCAAAGTTGAAATATTTCTATTCCCACATGGAAAAATGATAATTGTAACTGATGAAACTTTTCACAATATGAGAATAGTTGAAGGGAAAAGAAATGTGTATATGTGAATGTGTATACACACACATACACACACATATGCCTATATAGGAGGGTATATGGGCATATGAATACATATGTGAGTGTGTGTATATATGTGTATAGGTATACATAGATAGAGGGCACAGGACCAATTGAATAGGAAGGGATGATACTTAAAAGGTGAAATTAAGAGGTGATAGAGGAATATAATGAGAGGAGATGGGGAGAGACAGAATGGGGTAAATTATCTCATACAGAAGAGGCAAGGGAAAATGTTTACAATGGACGGGAAGAATGGGAAGGCACGAGAGAATGGGTCAACCTTATTCTCATTGAATTTGGCTTAGGGAGGGAATGACATATACACTAAATAGGGTATCTGACCCTACAGGAGAGTAGGGGGGAAGGGGACGAGTTGGGGGATGATGGAAGAGAGGGCAGGCTGGGGAGAAGGAAATTAGAAGCACCCACTTTTGAAGAGAGACAGGATCAAAATAGAGAATAGAATAAGTGTGAGGAGGGATAGGATGGAGGGAAATATAGTAAGTCTTTTACAATATATCCACTATGGAAATGTTTTGTATAGCTACACATGTACAACCTATATTGAATTGCTTATCTTCCCAGTAAGGGTGAGTAACAAGGGAGGAAGGGAATGAATCTGGAATTCAAAGTTTTAAAATCAAATGTTTAAAAAAATATATATATATATACTATTATTTTATATGTAATTGGGAAATAAGATATACAGGCACTGGGGCATAGAGATCCACTGTGCCCTACTGGAAAATCAGAGGGGTATGGGGGAAGATATGAGAGAGAGCAGATTGGAGGAGGGGATATCCAGTGGGATGGCTATTTTGGGGTGGTGGGCAGGGGAAAAAACGGGGAGAAAATTTGCAACTCAAAATCCTGTTGAAATGAATGATGCAAACTAGAAGTTAATAATGCATTTGATAAATTTAAAAAAAAATAAGAAATGCCCTTTGTTTCCATTTCCCTAGCCACTACCCTAGTACATTCCTTTCTTATCACCTCCTACCTGGATTTTTACAATAGTTTCCTGGTTGATTTCCCTGACTCTTTTCACTCTTCACTTTAATCTGTCTCAAAAGTAGGTGCTAGGATAATTTTCTTCAAGTACTGCTTCAAAAATGCATTTCTTCTACTTAAAAAACCTTTGCTTCCTCCAGGTCCCTATCTTACAAACAGCTTCCTGTTTGAGAAGTCAATTTATTAACCTCAATATAAGTGGAAAATAATATCAGCCCCGCCAAATGTCATTTTCATACCTAATCGTAGCATTTTAAATTCAGGTAACTTTGCTGAGGCACACAGCTGGTAGAAGATATGATAGTTTCTCTCCTCTTCTGCCTTTGAAAAAAAGAAAAGATTTTTCAATTACAGTAATCAAACTCAGAAAACAGAATGACGAATATTTTTTAATTTCATGATTTGGTAAAATGAACATATGCCATTCCTAACCTCTGAATTTCATTTACATCATAAGATTTCAATCTCTCCATTTTGAACATAAGTATCATTATCCTTCCTATAAAAATACTATACTTTTGACTGTTTGTGCTGATTAGAGAAAAGCTTAATACATGATATGCAATTTTTTTAAAAAATAGCAATAACTGTTTTGGTTTAAAGCCACAGCTATTTATTCATTCAAAATTAATGTTTACTAGTATAGAATTCTATAAGTGACCAGGTACAAGGAGAGATACAAAACTTAGATGAGACATGATTCCTACCCTCATAGAGTTTATGGTTATATAAGTCACAAACATATACAAATGAAAATTACAAAATATATTAAAGAACTATAAAATTCCATATGTGATTTGAGAGGGGTGTTCATCAGCAATTGAGAGAAGGTCAGGGAACTTAGTACCAAAGAGGATTTTATGGAAGAGTTGGCATTTGACTAAACTTAAAAGGATGGGTAGGAATTCAACAGGCAAAGAGAGAGAACGAAAGGCATTCAAGGCAGAAGGAACAATGTGATCAAAGACAAAAAAGTCATAAGATCACATGATACATTTAGGGGACTAACCACCTAGGTCGGCTAAGTGGTAGAGTTCATGAAGGATAATAATATGAGATAATACTGGAAAGGCAGAGGAGCACCAGGTGATGAAGGACCTTGAAAGCCAGGTGAAGAAGTCTGAACATCACTTAGCATGCTCTATGGAGATACTGAAGAAGTTTGAGCAAAAGAATGACATGATTGTATTTGTACATAAGATTTAATAAATCCATATATACATACTTATAAAACATATACTATGTGCCAGGTACTGAGAATTCAAAGACAAAAATTAAACAGTCCCTCTCTCAAGGAGCTTAGATTCTAATGTGGAACATACAAGAAAAATTATTCTAATAGGAGGATAAAGGATGGATTGGAAGAAGGACAATGTTATGGTTGAAACTTTTATTTCTAGTGTATTTTCCTCTCTTATTTCCAATTTATCTTTATATAGCTTGTTTGTACATATTTCTTTGCTTGCTTTCTCCCCCATTAGACTTGGAGCTCCTTGAGGACAGGTGCTGTCTTTTGCCTCTTTTTGTAGCAGAGGTTCTCAAAGTTGGTGATACTGCTCCCTGGAGGGTGCTGGAATGATCCAGGGGATGGTAATAACCTTGGGTGCAATTGGGGGACATCGAATAAAAATAAGGGAGCAGTGAAAGCATAAGGAAAGAGAAAAAGATAAGAAAATTTTGAAAAATTGTTCACATATGTTTCATCTGTTGTATAAAAGAATTAAAGTCCTAGTGATTACATTATTTTCTAAATAAACACATGAATGCAAGTTATAATGGATCAGTGGTAAAGTCTACCAACAGGTCTTAACAAATAAATGTTGGCAGGCAAGCATGTCATGAATGTCGGGAAGTCCAGCATGCATCAGCAGGAATATGTGTGTGTAATGACTTGTTTACAGGATGGTTACATCATGTAATATTGCGTCATCAAAATTTCAACACAGGTGGGTGACAAGGGAGGAAGGGAATGAATCTGGAATTCAAAGGTTTTTTTTGTTTTTTTGCTTTTTGGAGGGCAATTGGGGTTAAGTAACTTGCCCAAGGTCACACGGCTAGGTTTTTGTTTGTGTGTGCATTAAGTGTCTGAGGTCGGATCCGAACTCAGGTCCTTCTGACTCCAGGGCCTATGCTCTACTCACTGCGCCACCTAGCCACCCCCCTGGAATTCAAAGTTTTAAAACCAAATGTTAAAAAATATATATATGTGTGTGTGTGTGTGTGTGTGTGTGTGTGTGTGTGTGTGTGTGTATACACACATACACTATTATTAATACTATTTTACATGTAATTGGGAAATAAGAGGAGGGGATATCCTGGAGGACCACTATTTTGGGGAGGTGGATAGTGGAAAAATAGGGAGAAAATTTGTAACCCAAAATCTGGCAGAAATGAATGAAGTAAATCAGAAGTTAATAAAGCATTTGAAAAAAAAAAATTTCAACACAGGAAAACACCCCAAAATTTACAATAAATGATTAAATTTAAGATGCATCTTTTTTAAAGTTTTATATATTTTTAAATGATGCAAAATAAGTAGATTCCCAGGTGGGCACTGAGTAATTTTTTTTTTTAAAGACCCAATAAGTTTGGGAACCTCTACCCCTTGAGCTTTGCACAGTGTCTGGCACATAATAGGAACTTAGTAAATGTTTGTTGACTGACTGACTAGAAAGGATATTTGTAATGGGAATGGGAATTTGAAGATCTTCCCTGCCCCTTAATAGACCTAGGGGGAAGTTTGAAGCTTCCCTGCTGTGAAGATAAACTCGGCCCCCTGATAGGCTGAATGTGGTCATATGGAGCCTGTGGTGGAAGGAGTTTGCTGAGGAGAAGCAGAGCCCACAAAGAAGCTGGTTCAGAGTCTGACAGAGACAGTTGCAGACAGTTGGAGACAGAGGAGCTTAAGCAAAGAAAAGAGTTTTGTGAGTAAATATTGATCTTGTATTGGTTTGTGGGAAGGCTAAAGGATGCTGTGGCTCTCAGCATTATTATGGCTTCTAAATATCTTTGGTGCTCCAGCTTACAGGTTTTGGGATTCAGTTTTCTAGTGTCTAAATAAATCCTTCAGCTTTATCCTTTATCTGGAGAGTCTAGCATATTTGTGATCGAACGCCATGTGATAGTTATAGTCATGGTCTCTATGGTGATCGTGGGCACTGTAAATATTGCATTGGTGCTACAGTATTACAGTAGTACAGTAACTGGTAATGAGATCACAGGTGGGGAAAGGGAAGAGTTGCAAAGGATTTTGTGGAGGTAGAAATAATGGGACCTGTCTGAATTGGATACAATAGATTAAGGAGAAGAAAGAATAAAAAGAGAACTCCAAGAATTCAAATACAGGAGAACGTGTGAATCACTGTGTGACAAATACCAATATTGAAACCCGAAGGACAAACAGGTCTGGGGGGAAGATAGTAAGTTTGATTTTGGATATGATGAGCTTGAGGTCCTGGTGGGATATAAGATAAGATAACTTGAAGGCAGATGGAGATGTAGATCTGGAGCTCAGAAGAAAGGTCAAGAATGGATTTAAGGTATAAGGGTCATCTGTTTAATCATGTTAACTGAATGAGATTACTAAGGCAAAGAGTATAGAAAAAGAAGGACAGAGATTAAATATTTGAACATCCAAAAGACTGGGAAAAAGATGAAGCACTAGTGAAGGAGATGAATAAATGGAGCTTGGAGAAATAAGAGAAAAATAAGAATCACGGGGTGTTTCTGAAATTACAAAATGAAAGACTACCCAGTAGCATGGAGTGGCAAAGTATGTGAAAAGCAGGAGAGAAATCAAGGAGGCTGAGGACTGAAAAAGTTAACTGGCTTTGGGGTAACTGATTATTTTTAAAGGAGTAGATTCAATAGAATGGTGGGGACAAAAGCCAGATTGCAAGGGATTAAGGAGATAGAGAATAAAGAGGAAATTGAAGCATTAGATAAAGACATTTTTTTGCCAAGAGGTTTAGCATGAGCTGGGATGGTAGGTTAGATAGGACAGAATAGTCAAAAGAAGTATTTTTAAGGTTATACAAACATAAATGTGTATAGACAAATGGTAAGAGGCAAAGGAAAAACCAAATACACATGAGAGAGATAGCATGCGTGCTAAGAAAAGTCCTCGAGGAGATGGAAGGAATGAGATCAAAGGTACATGAATTAATCATAGGTATAAAGAAAGGCATCTCTTCTATTCTCAAAGAGTAGACAATTAATGATAATTTTCAGAAGTTTTGAATGAAAGAAGGTTAAGGAAATTTATGTTGGAAAGTTTCCGTTTTTTCAGGGAAGTAAGAGACTAAGTCATCTGCTTTAAGTGTGGGGGAAATGGAACTGAGAAGGAAAGAAAATTTTGCAAAATATGCTCTAGAACTGATTAAGAATGAAGTGAATTAAGCTTACACCAACACCTTATGCCATATTCTAGAATACATTATGAATTGATACATGACCTTAAAGTTAAAAAAACCTACTGGAAAAAAAAATGGAGGAAGGCAAATTATGTAACCTCTGATAGCTATGGGTAGGACATGTATTCTTAACCAAACAAGAGCTAGAGAAAATTATACAAGATAAAATAGATAAATGATTATAAGAAGCCATAAAGCTTCTGCACAAACAAAATTAATTCATATAGAATAATAAGGGAAGGAGCCAAATGGGAAAAATCTTTGTATCAAATTTCTCTGATAATGGTTTGGTGTTCAAGATATTTAAACAATTAATAAATATATATAAGACTAGTAGCCATTCCCCACTAAATGTCAAAGGATATAAATAAATCATTCTCAAAAGAAGAATTGTAAACTATTCACAACCATGTGAAAAAATACTCCAAGGGGTTATGAAAAAATAAGACATTAATGCACTGCTGGTGGAGATGTGAATTGATCCAACCATTCTGAAGAGCAAATTGGAACTATTCCCAAAAGGTTACTGTGCATATTCTTCAATCCAGAAATACCACTTACTAGCTCTGTATCCCAAAGAGAACAAAGAAAAAGGAAAAGGATCTATATGTACAAAAATATTTATAGTAGTTCTCTGTAGTGGCAAAGATGGAAATTGAAGTGATGTCTATCAATTGGGGAATGGCTGAACAAATTGTGGTATATGATTCTGATGGAATACTATTGTACTATAAAAAATAGTAAGTTGGATGCTTTCAGAAAAACCCAAAAAACTTGGAAAGACTTACATGAACTGATGCAAAGTGAATGGAGCAGAATGAGAAAAATATTGTATACAGTATTAGCAATATTGTATGGGGGCTAGTGACTTTATGAGAAATCAAGATACTATTAAACAGATCCAAACAAATGAAAAAAATAGAAGGCAATGTGAAATGTCTCATTGAAAAAAGCACTGAACTGGAAAATAGATCCAGGAAAGATAATTTAAAAATTATTTGACTAACTGAAAGCCATGATCAAAAAAAGAACCTAGAAATCATTCTTCAAGAAATTCTCAAGGAAAATTGCCCTGATGTTTTAGAACAGGGCAAAATAGAGGTTGAAAGAATCCACCTATCACCTCCTGAAAAAGATCCCCCAAAGAAAACTCCTAGGAATATTATAACCAGGTTCTAGAATTCCCAGATAAAGGAGAAAATGTTACAAGCAGCCAGAAAGATACAATTTGAATACTGTGGAAACATAATCAGGATAACACAGGATCTGGCAGCTTCTACACTGAGGGATCAAAGGGCTTGGAATATGACATTCTGGAGGTCAAAGGAACTGGGATTAAAAACAAGAATCATCTACCCAGCAAAACTGAATATCATGTTTCAGGGGAAAATATGGTCATTCAATGGAATAGAGGACTTTTAAGCATTCTTAATGAAAAAACCAGAGTTGAATAGAAAATCTGACATTCAGATACAAGAAGCAAGAGAAGCATGAGAAGGTAAACAGGAAAAAGAAATCATAAGGAACTTATCAAAGTTGAAATATATCTATTCCTACATGGAAAAATGATAATTGTAACTGATGAAACTTTTCACAGTATGAGAATAGTCGAAGTGAATAGAAATGTACATATATATTCATATGTATATGTATGTATATGTACATATATATTTATGTATATATTTATGTACATATATATTTATGTATACATACATATATATGCCTATACAGGAGGGCATATGGGCATATGAATACATATGTGAGTGTGTATATATATGTGAAAAGGTATACATAGATGGAGGGCACAGGACCAATTTAATAGGAAGGGATGATACTTAAAAGGTGAAATTAAGAGGTGATAGAGGAATATAATGAGAGGAGATGGGGAGAGACAGAATGATGTAAATTATCTCATATAGAAGAGGCAAGGGAAAACTGTTATAATGGAGGGGAAGAACAGGAAGGCACAAGGGAATAAGTCAACCTTATTCTCATTGAATTTGGCTTAGGGAGGGAATGACATATACACTAAATAGGGTATCTGACCCTACAGGAGAGTAGGGGGAAAGGGGATGAGAGGGCAGATGATGGAAGGGAGGGCAGGCTTGGGGGGTAAGGAAGTTGGAAGCACCCATTTTAAAAAAGGACAGGATCAAAGTAGAGAACAGAACAAGTGGAGGGTCAGATAGGATGGAGGGAAATACAGTTAGTCTTTCACAATATATCCACTATGGAAATGTTTTGCATAGCTACACATGTACAACCTATATTGAATTGCTTATCTTCCCAGTAAGGGTGGATGATGAGGGAGGAAAGGAAAGAATATGGAATTCAAAGTTTAAAAATCAAATGTTTAAAATATATATATTTATGTTATTATTATTATTTTACATGTAATGGGGAAATAAGATATACAGGTACTGGGGCATAGAGATCCAGTGTGCCCTACTGGAAAGTAGGAGAAGGGATGGGGGAAGATATGGGAAAGAGCAGATTGGGGGAGGGGATATTCAGTGGGATCACTATTTTGGGGTGGTGGGTAGGCAAAAAATGGGGAGAAATTTGTAACTCAAAATTTTGTAGAAATGAATGATGTAAACTAAAAAATAAAAATGAGAAAACAAAAAAAGCAATATTGTATCATGATCTACTGTGAATGACTTAACTATTCTTAGCATGACAATGAGGACAATTCTGAAGCATACTTGTTTTTACTTTCTTGGTTTGTTTTTGGTCTGTTTTCTTTCACAACATGGCTGATACAGAAATATGTTTTGCATGACTATTCATGTATAATCTTTATAAAATTGCTTGCCTGCTTAAGAAATGAGAGAATTTGGAACTCAAACTTTTTAAAAATAAATGTTAAAAATTGTTTTTATGTGTAATTAGAAAAAACATAAAAATTTCCCCCAAATTGTTCCAAATCAGTACATTTTCATACATGTGTGTACATATATACATGCATAGATGCACTCATGTACATATATTTACTTTTTGTGAGAAAAGTTAGCTATATGAACTTGGGCAGGTACCTTAACCTTTCTTAGCTTTAGTCTGTTTATCTCTAAAATAGAGATTTTTAAGAGTATCTACTTCATAGAGTTCTTGGGACGATCCAGTGAGATAATATTATAGAGTATGTTCAAACATTAAAGTATTATATAAGTGTTATCTATTTTTTATATAAACTTACAAACACATCCATATATACATACATATCACCGTGTGTGTGTGTGTGTGTGTGCGCGCGTATGTGCGCACACGTGCGCACGTGCTTTTGGAGAGTTGAGGGAAGAAGCTTTTGATTTCACTGATATAGGGAACTTCCACTGAGGAAACTCCCCTTACCATCAGATGACAGATCATCATCTGCTCTGTAACTTCTGATCTTAGAAAGGTGCCTAGACAATTAGAAGTTAAATGACTTATTCAAGGTCATGTAGCCTTTATGTGTCAGAGATGGGACTTAAACCCTGGTTTTCCTATCTCCAAGGCAAACTCAACCCTTACAGCACATAGCCTCTCAGAATCTTTTAATAGTACATAAAAATGAACTAATTTTCTGTCCCCATATATTAAACGAATATCAGCCATACAACCCATCTTACCTGGAACACCACTCTGGATTTCTCTAAAAGATAAGTTCTCATGTTGGCACCAATAATTCGATATCTCTTATCAAAACCAATTTCAATGTATTTCCCAAAACGGCTGCTATTATCATTTCTCGTGGTTTTAGCATTTCCAATTGACTAGGAGGCAAAAGAACAAGAACTTAGTGGCTTAAATATATCAAAAATTTTTGGCATTTATAAAATATATAAGAGGATTCTGGAAGACAACTGGACTCAGTTTTTGAAAATGCACCTTCACCTTTTAGAGGAGCACTGTTTTTGTACCTCTAAATATCATTGCCTATTGTTTCCCAGTTTTACTTATTACACAAGACTATATCTAACAAGTTACTTCTTAGAGAAGAACTTGTGGATAACAGTTGAATAATTGTCAAAGAGCATTTAGCCATAATATCTATAAAAACCAGAAAGCTTTTCTACATAAAAGCAGATTGGGAGAGGGTAGAACAGAAGTCACAAGAGCAGCTTGGCTATTGGGTTTCAGTCTTCTTGGCCCATACATACAGTAGGTTTTTCTCTGCTGTATATGCTGAAGAACCTAATAGAGCTTATTCAAATGTTTTATTTTAAATAAATGCATATTTTATTGAAAGACAAGTTTTCTTGTAAACTATCATTACTAATCCCCAAGAGCTCATAGACTCATGAAGTTATTTGAAAATAACCACTCACTGTTAAATAAAGTTTATATGAAATTTGGCTTAAAAGTACATCTATAAGCATGGTAAGTTATATCTATAGAGAAAAGCATCATCTTATTTCTACTAGAAAGTTGCAGAGAATATCATTTTCTTACAAATTATTATACAATTTTAGAAATTAAAGTTATGTATATTTTGCTTCTTGGTCAAGAAAACATATATCTATATTTTTTTCTTTTAAAACAAGAGAAAAAATAGTGAAGAAACAGTACAAAGTAATTTGGCTACCATGTAAATTTTTTACTCAGGAAATTTCCTGGATTAAAATTTATAAATTCGACAAAGCTTAGTGCTCTATTTTTGTCACAATCCTCTGCATTGGAATAAGGTCTGCAAGCCCTTGAAACTTGTATCTAACCTTGTGGGGAATATATATGAACAGAGGCTTTAGCATATGCTTGGTCTTTTTTCCCCCTGGGTGAAGGCACTTTCAGAATTTAGGCTGATGTAGGGCCAAGGACAATAAATGGGAGTAAGGAGTTCCAAATCGTGATTTTTAGCTCTGGATATAAGAACTGCAGCAAATCTACTTCTGCTTGAGCTCTGGCTATAAGAACTGCAGCAAATGCAATTCCCATTTTTTGTGCTTCCATTTCCTTATTTCAAAAATAGGGAATTTGAAATTAATGATCTTTAAGATCTCTTCAAGCTATAGGATTCCATGATTTAAAACCCCAAACATGAAGATTTTGAGTAAAAGGAAATTGCAAATGTAAAGATCACCTTTCAGTCACTCCTCCTTAAAATTTTGACACCAGTCTTGTGAAGTAGTTATTTATTCCAAACAATAAGAAATTGTAAAAGATGAGAAACTTCAAGAGATCTAGACTTTAATTAAATTTGCAGCTGATTTGGGGGAGACTCTAAATGAATCAATGTTCTACATCAATTCATCAGGAAACATTTTTTAAAAGCTTATTAAGTGCCAGACACTGTGCTCACTGTTGGGGATTCAAAGAGAATGTATCAACAATCCTCATCCTCCATAAATCACATTCTAAAGTAAATTAAGATTAAAAATCTTTACAATTAATCCCTCAGATTAAACAAGATTGCTGCAATGATGGGGAACTAGAGCTCAAACACTCCCATGATTTTCTAATATATCCATTTCTGAATAGAAAAAATCAGGGGTTAAATTTAGGGAAAGGAAAAAATAACGTGAGAAAACAGGGTCAATAGTATGCAGTAAGAACCAAGGTAATAGTAGATTAAGTGCTGGGCTTGTACTCAGAAAGACCCGAGTTCAAATCCTTTCTTAGACACTTAATGGCTGGGTGATACTGGCAAGTTATTTTCAGCCTCTTTCCTCATCTATATATAAAATGAAGAAGTTCAACTAGGTGATCGCTCAGGTCCCTGCCAGCTTTATATCCATGATCCCTATAATTACAAGTGACAGGATAAATTTTCTCAGGAACTTATCTGTGGAATATTTATTATTCCAACTAAAGGACTGAAGTTCTGTACCTGACACTGTCCATATCACAGTTAGACAGACCTGGTTCACAGAGGTGAAGGTCTGAAGCACTGCCTAACCTTTCTCCCTGTAACCCATTCTTCTGCATTCTTTGTTTGCATATTCCTTTTTCACATTTCAAAAGGAAAGGTCCCAGATCTGTTATGTAATAATAAAAATTATTTCTCCTCACCTTTATTCCTAATCCACATCCTTTTTGCAGGTGTCAGCATCTGGTTAAATCCATTTACCTAATCCCTCCACCCTTTTCCTCTTTTCCTCCTCGCCTCTCTGAGCAATCCCTATGGCCATCCTGAAGCTTTATAGCATTCCTACCAACAGGAAAACCATTGAAATGAAAGGAAAATGAACATGGTTTCTGAAGCAAGCTTCCAGATGTTCCATTACAAATCATTCAGATTTGCTGTGCCATCTAGCCCCTGCAAGGTTCACAAGGTCCTCTCAAATGTCAGGAGGCTCTGACAGGAGCTCTTGCCTACTTCCCACTCAGCATAGCACAAGAAATCTCATTGGTATACAACTAGACTGGACAATGTTTCTTGGTATAGTTTTATTTATTTCTTTTTAAAGCAATTGGGGTTAAGTAACTTGCTCAAGGTTACACGGCTAGTCATTATTTATATGTGGGTGCTCATTTTCTGAAGCCAAATTCGATCCCGGGTCATCCCAACTCCGAGGCCGGCACTCTTACTCACTGCGCCACCTAGCCGCCCCTCTTGGTGTAGTTTTAGACGAAATTTCTCACATTAGGACCAGCAGACTAAATGGTATACAAACCTAGTCACGGCAAGCCAATCTAGGTGCCAAGATGATATTTTTTTTAATTAGTCTAAAAATAGGCATGACAATGAGAGGGAGCAAAATATAACTTTATTTTTTCTTAATCCAAACCAACTAGTTAGTTCTATGGTCACTATCTGACCAATCCTAGTAAAAGTGTAATCTACCAGCATTCATTCAGAATTTGAAACAGACCCTTTGAGAAAATTAACATTTGCTTCAAAAACTTGAAGATATCTAAGATTCTTGATTATTTTCTTTCAAAATATGCATTTTTTGCTTTCTTCCATTCACATGCTATTTTCAACCACATTTCCATATCTCACAGGAAGCTGCTCAACTCTCCCAAGAAATCTATGACTTTACATCACAACAAAAGTGGCAATAGGGCTGAGCCAAGAGACAATCCTAAGGATAATGAGGCCATATCATCATTTTCAAACTCCACACAGCACTGCAAACCAGGCACAATTACCTTGGGAAAGACTACTGCCAAAACCCCTTGTGCCCCAGTTGTGTTAGACCAGTTTTAACTTCATCTGTGTTTTGGGTAACAAGAAAGGCTTGATGAAGAAGAAAGAAGGGATAAAAAGTATCAGCATGAAATTCTAATTGGAAGCATTCACTACTCTGTGTCCAAATAAGTATTTTTCTTCATTTAACTGTGCTTCTTCCAAAATAGCCATTTTTCTTATAAACACATTACATTAATAATCCTGGAAATGCTAATGTTGAAATATTTAAGTTCTCTTACCTATACAAAATGAGAACCATTTTCTCTGGTGCATACATTTTTACTTCATATAAGTATTTCTTATTCAAAAGATCCTCTTTTGTAAAAATTCTTCTTCTTGTAAGTCTCATATTATTACTAGTCTGATAATTTAAAAGTTTTGAAAATAACAATATTGTCTTATTTCTTTCTCTAAGCTAAAATCATGACATTAGACAAAAAAAGCATTAAAGTATCCAAATAAGTTGAAAGGCAAAATTTTTAATTACTGTAATATTACATTATGATAGTGAAAGCTGAGTTCAGCATTTATTATAAAAAATAATATTTTCAGGGGGAGAAAGGCAGGAATCCGTCTAACTAGATACTGCAGAAGCAGTCGATTAAAGCAAGACCCTCCTGTAACTCATTAATTTATGAGCAGTAGTAGTAAATCTAGTATATTGGCAAAAGTATAAATTAGAATAGATGACTCCACAAAATATCACAAAACACATTTCATTCATGTAATGTGGGATGGGGAAAACTTCAGTGAATCCAAAAACTTAAGACTCTGAGAATATTGCAAACTACATGTGACAGTGTATTTGTTTGGAAAAATAAAAGCTTTAACAAAATGAGTCATCACTCCTTTCTACTTACAGGAAATGAATGAATTTGGGCTGAAAGTCATGGGGCATACAGTGTAAGGTATAAGTTTCTAATATAACCTCAGGTACAACTCACCTAAGATTTTTTAGCAAAATAAAAATGTATTAACCCATGTAACTAGTAGATTTAAACAAATAGACCAGTAGGGTATAACCATGTGCCTGATTCTATTAGTGACTTCCATTAGTTGTCATACTAATACATTTAGATCAAATATTAATTGTCCTTTTAGTTGAATATAACTAATTTTATAATTAAAGGTATGTGATCCAAACATATTAATTTCTAATGTTGTAGCCTACTAGTGAAAAATTTGGACATCTCTAACCAAAAATAAGTATATATGAATATTTCTTAAGCCAACTGAGGCTGCATTAACCTTACTGAAAATATCTACATATAAGAATTTTCACTGATTACCTATGTCCCTCCCTATGTACATAATTTCATTTTGCAAATAAAGAACAGACCCCATATTTTATTACTAATTTTATCCTGAAGTGCTACATTATTTATATACTTCACATTTATCCTGCACATAGTTAACAAGAACAGCACCATGTTCAGCAGTGAAGGCTGAGGATGCTGCTACCTTACCTCCATAATGGGATTAGAGGCCAGGACCTTCTCTTCCACATTGGCCTCACTGGCAGAACCACTCACAGTGGCAAAGTATCTCATGGCATACTTAGCAGAGACTGTCTTTCCTGCACCAGACTCTCCACTTACAATGATGGACTGATTCCGTTCATCCCTGAAATACAAAGACTGTTAATCGCCAGCTGCTTCTCAAGCCTGATTGTAGACAGTATTATTTTCTAGCCAAGTGAAAACACCACACTTCTACAAGTTTATTCATGTTGAGATACATAAGAATGAATAAGGCCAGTCTATTCCTTAATAACAACCACCAGCACTGTATTGAAATGAATACACATCTGTCATGGCCTTCCATGAGTGAATGGATCTAAACAGAGGCTCTTTGAATGGCTGCACACATGCCTCAAAGTATGTGCCTACTACTCTGTGCCAAACAAGTAATATGGCCACCAATCTAAAAAAGGCAGGAGTCGTTCCTCTGGTACCTTAGCAGAGAAATTGATAGGAAAAGTCTGCATTAGTGAAAATCTTTGAGTCATTTACTTGTATAATGGCAACTGCTGAAGAATGAGTTTACATTTCTAGCTCTCTTGGCTATAAAAGCAGGAAAGAAAATGGTTCAGATACTATCCAGATTGGTTCAAAAAACAATAGAACATTATATACCATTAACACAGGGTGAATCACAGTTTGGTTACTCTCCTACCTTCCATTTATCCACATAATGACTTAATTCAAAACTTGTTTCAATGAATACTCTTGGTTTGTTTGGGAACTTCTCTTTCTGACTATGGTTGGTCCCCAGAAAAGAGAGGCAACCTTCCACCCAAACCATAGGGTACAGAGAGATGGTACCATTTATACCTATATTTGCAAAAATGCAATTTGCCTTTGAAAAAAGTCTTTAGTGGCAATACTCTAAAAAGTCAAAAGTTGGAGATGTTTTTCACGGAAGTAGATGACCCTTTTAAAAAAATGAGATGTAGCACTCCTTAATTTTCAGATTAATAAATTCAGGGTTTTCTGTACCAAGAAAAGGAATGAGAGGATTTCAAGCTCTTTACCTTAAAATTAGGTTGTAACTGAGCACATTTTATTAAAAAAATTTCAGTCTTGCTGACTTATTTTTCTCTTAAAATGCATAACAGAGGTTTACCTCCCTCCCCCACCTCCAATAAGGCTATGTTAGTAAATCAGATCTTTAGAATCTTAGTAGATTAGTTATATCAGGGACAACGAGGTGGCTCAGTGGACAGAGCGCTGCTCCTGAAGTAAGAATGACCCGAATTCAAATCTGGCCTCAGACACTTCCAAACTGTGTGTCACTGTTAACCTCTGTTTGCTGGTTTCCTCATCAGTACCTTCCTCCCAGTGTTGTTGTGAGGTTCAAATGAGATCATTGTAAGGCACTTAGCATAATGCCTGGCACAGAGCAAGCGCTATATAGATGTCACCTATCATGGTCATCCTCAGCAGCAGCAGCTATTAGATATTGGGCAAGCATATATTTTCATAATTAAAGGCATGATGAGTTAGTTGCATGTGCCCATGAACATGAAGTATAATTACTTAAAAGTTAAATGATATTTATTTGAGCTAAATTCTATGGAGTTTTTTTGATATCTCAAAATTAAATATCAAGAAAGGATCTGAGGGAGTTGCTTTTTCTTGCCTTGCTACATATTATTTGAACACTCTGGAGTGTAAGAAAGAGTACATTCAAGGATGTTTAATTACTTTAAATATTTATAGCTAAACATAGCTTTCAAAACTTTCCTGAGTAACAATAGTTTTCTTTCCCACCCTTTTATCTCAGAGTTCTTGAAGCTGCAAAGATCAATCAACAACCATCCCTTTGGACAATGCAGCACTAGGTACTGAGGAATATATAAAGACATAAGACACAGTCCCTGCTTCCAGAGAGGCTTACCACCTGGTTGCAGAGAGAAGACAAACACTGAGAAGCAAAACAGTGGCTCTACAAAGTGGTCAATGATTCATGCATGAATTCATCTATTCAACAAGCATTAATTAAGTCCCTGCTCTGTGGCAGGCACTTTGGCTAGGTATAAACAGACAAAGGCAAAAACAAAAGTCTTTGCCCTAAAGAAATGACATTTTATCAAGGGGAAATAATACACACACAATAAGTAAACAAAATGTATACAAAATAAATGCAAAATAAGTTAGATAGAACTTGCAACTAGGGGTGAGCAGGAAAAGAGGCAGGAGGAACAGGCACTTAAGCAGAGCTCTGAAGGAGGGGATGTGAGGAAGAAGGGGATTCCAGGCCTGGGACAGTCTATGCAAAGACATGGAGAAAGGATAAGGAATTTTGTGTATGAAGAACACTAGAAGGTCTGTTTGGCTAAAATGCAGAGGGGAGTTAAGAGGAGTAATTTATAATGAGGTTGGAAAAGGAGGTTGGGCCAATGATAACAGGCTTTAAATACCATAGGGATCTGTTATTTTTGTCCTAGAGGCAATCAGAGACAAGAGTTATTTGAGCAAGGCAATGGCATGGCTATACCTCCTGAGCTTTAGAAATATCAATTGATAACTAAAGAATATGTGCCAAAGGATTTTTTTGGGGGGGAGAAGGGAAGAAGGGGACTAGACTTGTGATTTTCATAGATATAAGGAACCCCCAGATGAGGAAGTTCTTTCTTTCTATGCAGATCAGCATCTATTCTGAAATGTACAGTCTTAGTTGTTTGAGGAACTGAGAGATTAATGTAACCTGATAGGGTCACTCCAACAAGTATTTATCAGACATAAGACTGAACCCATGTCCAGTCTTCTTGGCCTGCTTGCTTGTCTCACCCCCTGTATTCTATCTCAATGTCTATCTCTATTGTCTATCTCAATGCTTTTGCATGGATTGTCCTTTCTCTTTCTGGTATACTTTCCCTCCTAACTTTCAACTCTTAGAATTCCTAATTTTCTTTAAGACTCAACTCTAAAAAAAAAAAAAGACTCAACTCTAAGGCTTCCTCCTATAGAGGGCATTCCCCTCTAAAACCATCTTCCATCTTCTCTGTACTTAAGTAAATGTTGTCTTGCCCATTAGAGTATAAACTCCTTGAAGGAAGGGACTATTTTTGCTTTTTCTTTGTATCACCTGCACTTAACCCAATGACTGGAAAACAGTGATCACTTAATAAATGCTTGTTGCAATGCAATAGAGCTGGACCAATTGGGGGTGAAATGTCCATGCACAATGTACTCTGAAACCATGAAGCTCGTCAAGTTAATGTCCTTACTATGATCATTTTCATGATCTCATTTCAGTCATAATTAGAACCTGCTATGTTTTATAAAATATCATCTCAACATATTAATGATTTGTTCAAGGCATCGTCATTTCTGAAGTCGCCATAATTAGTTCTTGCCATTTTATTAATATCATGGAAATTTTATAATTGATAGGCACTGCCTTTATAAATTAGCCCCTGTGGAGGTTATAATGTGAGGATTATAATTTGCAATATTCATAAAATCAAAATGGAAATGTAGTGGGTGGAAATAAAGTATAGTAACTTCACTGTTTGGCAACCCCCCCCCAAAACGCTTATTGATCAATTGCACAAGGAGATATGTTATTTCTAGTTTAGTGACAAAGCTGAAACTAGAATCCAGGCAATCTGATGTTCTACCCAGGACTCTTTCCACCATACCATACTGCCTCCAGGTCAACATTTTCGGATTGTAACTTTCAGGTTGTGTAGAAAAGAAATAACTCTGAATTCAGAAAGAACAAAGATCTAGCAATCTGTCTGTGTTTCTGTATCACAGGGAAATTCAAACACAGGCACTAGATAAGCCAACATCCTTGAGATCTGAAAGTAAAATTTCAAAATGAAAGATTTGATTCTGATATGTGCAAAATCTTTAGGATTACATGGGAAAATGCATCTTTCTTTCAAAAATAAACTTTAAAGTTTGAAAATGAAAGTTTCTTGCCAGGGCAGACAGAATTATTTTAAACTGCTATGAACATTTCAAAGAGTAGTAAAAAGAGGTAATAATTTAGTCTGATCCAAAGGTTAGGCTACATCCCAACAGGATGCACATCATGCACCTTCTTCCTCCTCATTTTTTCATCTCCCCATTTCTCTCTGTGTTGATCTCTCTGAATTTTTTTTTCTTGAGAATAACTTGTCTATCTCACCCTATGAAGTTATAAAAAACTCTTTAGCCTAGAGGTGAATGAACCTGGGCTCTCTAAAGCTAAGCCAGAATAGTACAAGTTCTGGCAGGTACAACCAATCTACAAATGTTTCAAGTAAAGAACAAATGATGGATGGCATCTTCTTCTTCTTTTTTTTTTTTAACTTTTTGGAGGGCAATTGGGGTTAAGTAACTTGCCCAAGGTCACACGGCTAGGTTTTTATTTGTGTGTGCATTAAGTGTCTGAGGTTGGATCCAAACTCAGGTCCTTCTGACTCCAGGGCCGACGCTCTACTCACTGCGCCACCTAGCCGCCCCCTAGATGGCATCTTCTACTCCAACAATGCTAGAACCAATTAAGCTGTAAAAACTCATCAACGATCTGGACACAGGGTGTTGAATTTTTAAGCTACAGCAAAACCTGAAGACTGCCACCTGCGTCGACAGAGGGAGTATTCATAATGGACAAAATCATAGATCTTCTCTATGTATTTCTAAACATTGGAAAATCTCAATATTTCTAAATACTGAAAAAATTATAGCTATAAAGTTCTTTATATACACTATCTCATTGAACTCTATTAAGTGTGAAGTAAAAGTATTGGTATTCTTGCCATGCTACATGGTGCTTGAAAGAATACTGGACTTGTAGAAAATTGGGAAAGAATTTTTCCAACCAGTGTCTGATAAAGGCCTCATTTCTAAAAATGCAGAGAATTGAGCCAAATCTATATGAATACAAGTCATTCCCCAATTGGTAAATGGTCAAAGGATATGAACAGGCAATTTTCAGAGGATGAAATTAAAGATATCTATAAGCATATGAAAAAGTGCTCTAAATCACTATTGATTAGAGAAATGCAAATCAAAACAACTATGAGGTACAACATCTTACCAGTCAGATTGGCTAAGATGACAAAACAGGAAAATGATAAATGCTGGAGAGGATGTGGAAAAATTGGAACACTAAGCTTTGTTGGTGGAGTTGTGAACTGATAGAACCATTCTGGAGAGCAATCTGGAACCATCACCAAAGGGTTATAAATAAGTGCATAACCTTTGACCCAGAAATACCACTTCTAGGGTTGTATCCCAAAGAGATCATTGAAGTGGGAAGTGGACCCGTATGTACAAAAATATTTATAGCAGCTCTTTTTGTGGTGGCAAATCAAGGGGATGCCCATCAATTGGGGAATGGCTGAACAAGTTGTGGTATATGAATGTAATAGAATACTAGTGTGCTATAAGAAAAGGGGAGCAGGGGCGGCTAGGTGGCGCAGTGAATAGAACGCCGGCCCTGGAGTCAGAAGGACCTGAGTTCCGAGCCGGCCTCCAACACTTAATCCACACAAACAAAAAACCTAGCCGTGTAACCTTGGGCAAGTTACTTAACCCCAACTGCCCTAAAGGGGCGGCTAGGTGGCGCAGTGAGTAAGAGCACCGGCCTCAGAGTTGGGATGACCCGAGATCAAATCCGGCCTCAGAAAATGAGCACCCACGCATAAATAATGACTAGTCGTGTAACCTTGAGCAAGTTACTTAACCCCAATTGCTTAAAAAAAAAAGAAAAGGGGAGCAGATAGACTTGATAATAACCTGGAGAGACTTATAAAAACTGATGTTGAGTGAGAAGAGCAGAACCAGGAGAAATTTGTACACAATTACAGACACAATGTACGTGTGACAACTAAGACTAGACTCCTCTCAGCAATGTAAGGTTATAAGACAACTCCAAAAGACTCATGATGGAAAGAGATATCCACATCCAGAGAGAGAACTATGGAGTCTGAATGCAGATTGAAGCAAACTGCTTGCTCTCTTTCTTTTTCTTGTTTTGTTGTGTTTCCTCTTTCCCATTGTTCATTCCACTGATTATAATCCTTCTTTACACCCTGACTAATGTTTAATGTGAAGGGATTTGTAGATCCTATATTTGACTGCATGCTGCCATGGGGGAGGGGGGGAGGAGAGGGAGGGGTAGAAAATTGAAACTCAAGGGACTGTGGAAGTGAATGTTATAAACTAAAAGTAAATCAATTAATTAATTTTTTTAAAAAGAGTACTGGACTTGAATATGCCACCCTAACAATGTGATCGTGAACAGGACACTTAGCCTCTCAGCTTTAGTTGCCTGTAGAATCTATCCCACAGAGTTGTTCAAAGAATCAAATGAGATCATGTATACAAAGTGCTTTTAAACCTTAAAAAACAGTATATAAATGTCCATTACCATTACTCTTATTCTTATTTTACAGCTAAGAAAACATGAGTTTACTACTTCTAGTGAGATATCTAGACCACATTCCATTCTTAGAGGGAAGGACTGTGAATACTTAGAGAATAAAGTAGTGGTCACTAATAGTTAACATGATTGCATCGTCTAGGTCATACATTAACAACAGACATATGAAAGAAAGCTCCAAATTAATGATAAAAGAAATGAACATCAAAACACTTCTGAGGCTTCACTTCACATCCTGAAAACTAGCAAAAATGCCAATACATGAGGATAGTCAATGTTGAAGGTATTGTGGGCAGATAGGCACACTAGTGTATTCTTGGTGGAACTATGAAATAATACCAGTATTTTGGAAAGCAATTTGGAATTATGCAGGTCAAGTGACTAGAATGTTCATACCCTTTTACCCAAAGATTCCAACATAAGGATTATATCCCAATGAGGCCTTGGATAAAAAGAAAGTCAACATATAATACCAAAATATGCATTGCAATACTTTTTGCAGTAGCAAAAAACTGGAAATGAAGCAGATGCTCATCAACTGGAGAATGGTCTAACAAACTGTGATACATGAATGGAAAATTACTATGCTGTAAGACATGCCAAATATGATGAATACATCAAAACATGGAAAAATTTACACAATCTAATACAGAGCCAAGAAAATAACATGCATAATGCCTACAACAATATAAATGGAAGGAGCAACCACAAAACAAACAAAAGTGAATGTTGTGAAATTCCAAAGAAAAATCATAGCCTCAAAGAAGAGACATGAGAAGACATACCCACCCCATTCCTTTGCAGAGATGGGGAGTCCATGGGTATGACATACCACATAACTTTTCAGACTTTTTCAATTGGTTTTGCTTTATTTAAAAAATATTATCTGTTTTATGGGATGGCTCTCTAGCAGAAACAGAGAAATAATGGAAGAAATTTTGGTGATGTAAAAAAAGATCTATAAAAATGTAAGAAAAATAAATTTTTAAGTGCTGGTCATATCACACTAACCTCATTTCCTTTTTAGAAAGGAAAACTAGCTTGGGTAGGTCAGCAAAATGCCATAGACAGAATATGGCACTGAGAGATTAAGAAAATAATTGAAAAAGTCTCTCAGCTGTTCTTGTAGTCATGATAGATATGTTAGACAATGAATGGTAGGGTTAGGTAGATTCTGAACTGGTTGAATGACTAGACCTAAATAGTATTTAATAATGCATCGATGTCACCTTGAAAGGTCTCCAATGGAATATCCCAAGGATCTCTCCTTGGTGGCATTCTCTGTGACATACTTAAAGTTACCTCATTGTAGCATATATTTAGAGCTAGCAGGAACCTTAGAGGTAGGGGGTCTAATTAAATTCCCACATTTTACAGATAAGGATACTGGGGCCGAGAGAGATTAAGAGACTTGACCATGGTCATAAAGGTATTAAAAAGCAGACATCAACTCAAGTGCCATGACTACAAGTTCTGCACTCTTTCTTTTTATAGGAAGACATAAATGACATACTTGTTAAATTTAGAGATGGGAGAGGAATAAACATTTATTAAGTACCTACTAGGTATATGGCACTATTAGAGCTATATAAATATTAGTATGTATTATGTCCATACTATGTGCCAGGTGCTGTGCTAGACTCTGAAGGTAAATGAATAAAGAATGAAATAATTCTTACTCTTGACTTAACATTCTACAGGTGGAGACAAGTACATATATAAGAAATAAAGAATAAATAACAAAGAGAATAATTAGAAATAAATACAAAGTAGTTTGGGAAGGATTCAACAGAAGGCGTTTACACTTCATTCTAAAAGAAGGGATTCTATGAGGCAGAGATAAGGAGGGAGTTCATTCAGCCAGTGCAAAGGCACAGAGAGAAAAGATGTTGAGAAGAGTCATATGAAGAACCAAAAGAAGGACAATTTGGTTGGATCACAGAGTACAGGAGCAGGGAGTACTATACAATGAGGCTAGGGAGATAGGCTGGAATAACATCGTGGAAGGCTTTAAAAGCCAAGCAGAGAAGTTTATCTATTTTGTCCTAAAGACAACTGAGAACTGATGTTGGTTTAGCAGGGAAGTTGCAAAGTCAGATTTGTGTGGAGAAGTAAAACTACTTTGGCAGCAATGTACAGGATGTAGTGAAATGGGAAGAGACTTGAATCAAAAAGACCAATTAGGAAGCCACTAAAGGATTTGGTAACTTACTGGATATATGGGGTAAAGGAGAATAAGGAGGCTAAAATAATATGGTTAAAAACTGAGGATATTGGAAGGATTATTATATAGAAAAGGGAGGGTTTGAGTAAAACATAAGTTCACTTTTAGACATGTTGAAATAGTATGTCTCTAACATACAGTTTAAAATGTTCTCTAGGCAAATGTAATTGATGTTCAAGGAGGAAACCATGGCTCATATTGATATATGATATGCAACACACATACACATAAGTAAATGTCAACATACATACATCTGGGGATGGGTCTGTGTATGTGCACACATTTATACATATACATATATATATATTCATCAATTCTGACATAATGATCACATAGGTCAGTTCACTCCTAGGATATATTTTGCCTAGTTTACTTGAACTTAATAAGAATAGGTAGATGGTGCCTAAACCCTCCCCTATCTTGTCTTTCTACTCCTTGCTAATCATTTTTGTTCAAATCTTCTCTGCCCAAAGTTTATTCTTTTAAGAACAGGAAACATTAGTGAAATAAGAGTTGAGAAGTTCAGCCATTTCATCATTCCTCTTACCCTGAGCAGGGACCTTAGCCCCCTTGTTTAATCCTTGCATTGCCCATTTAACTAAAAATATTTTGGTCATCCTTAGTATGCACTGACAAGATCAGGATTTTGATGCACCTGATAATTCTGAGAGGATTGGGCTGTTCTTCTGCATTTATCCTCAGTTACTTGCCCTTACTTCCATCTTTTATACAAAATTCTAAATTTATTACTGAGTTCCCTATGCATCCATTTTGGTCTCTTTAGGCAGGTCCTTTTCTTCTTCCTCACTGCAATCAGTTCTGCTTGTCTTCAGAATTTCATCCTTGAGCATTTCCCATCCCTCTTGGGCCTTTCTCCCTGCAAAATATCATATCATTGGATCTTCCTATAATTTTTCTGGGCATTTTAAAATCTGATGTCCTAAAATCTAATGGAATCACATAAAAAGTCTGCCATGTCATATCTGTATAATTCAGACCATACTCACTTTTCATTTTCTCTGTTGAACACACTGATGGAGTAATGACTTGTCTCTAAGATTCCTGTCATTTCTACTTTAGCAATCAGTCCTTCCTGGTAACAGTCAGGTGCAGATTAGCATCTCCTCTTTTATTTTTTGAAGGATGAAATTTTCATTAAAGCAAGATACAAATTTGTCTTCAAAAGTCACGCTGTTATACAACATGCCTGTAAGTGCCTACTGCGCGTCAGACGCTGTGTCCATTGTTTATTCTCCTTGAACGATTACACTTATTTGATTAGTACTAAAAGATTCCCAAAGGGTGGGGACTATGTTTTCTATCTTTTCTGTACTTAATACACTGTTTTGTACTCAAATACTTTTTAGCTAGTTAGCATCTTTCCATCAGTACCCGGTTTGACAAAAATTAACTAATAGGCATCCAGGTGGCACACAAGAAACAGCATTTATTCTGCGATCAGAAGGAACCAAGTTCAAATTCAGCTTCAAACACTTACTGTGTCACTCTGGGTAAGTCACTTAACCTATTTGCCTTAGTTTTCTCATCTGTAAAATGGGTATAATAATAACACCTACTTTCCAGTTTTGTTGTGAAGACCAAATGAGATAATAACTGTAAACTTCTTAGCATAGTGCCTGCACATAGCAAGTGCTATATAATTATTAAGTATTATTATTTATTTTTATTATCTTCCAAGCTAGAATTAATATGCTGGAAAGCTAAATCTAGGCAACTTATAGGAGTCTGCTGCTATGTTAAACGTAGAGAAATGTTACTATTGAATAGCATCCAAAGAGTTTGCCTTGCTTATATATCTCAATGCTTTACTCAGGCTATGATGGTAATATAGATAATTTTTATTCAAATAAATTTCTTATAGTATTGAGGAAATTTGATTTTGGTTTTTTGATTTGATTTGATTTCTTTGAAAACTGTGACTAATGAGTGGTAACAATTTCCAGTGGTGGTAGATTAATATTGGGTCCTTTTGGGGGATGAATTTTGTCTTTCTCAACCTCATTCTCCCCTCCTACTGGGGGGGGGGGGGGCTTTAGCTTTTCTTGCAGTTAGATTGGCTAAAATGTTCAATCAAGTCCAGGAAACAAAATGAACCCTCAAAATTACATTAGACAACTATCATATATGCCACATTTGTTGAGTAGACTTTTGTGGCGGACAAATGAATTTACAATATAAAAAGAAAATATCACATTTGGTATAGGCTGTTAATTGAGACAAATTGTGCTCTAGAGAGCCATGAAAAACAGTCAGTAAAAGGAAACAAAAATTCTCTAGAGATTAAAGATTAAGTCATTGCATTAAGCAAAGCGAAACTCACTACACAGCTGTAAGATCAACATCTGAATTTGAATGCTAATTTCCAATAGTGTCAGTATTTAACCTTTTCACAGACAGAAAACTTGGCATATGTCATGTAGTTTCTAGTGACAAATACATTCTTATTGTCATCTTGTATTTATAATTAAGTGCCTACTTGTATAAAAATGGCAATGGATCTGCTTTTTATCACAAAAGATAAAAATCAAGCTCCATCATAAAGGGTTACAATGCGTAATTAACAGCATTAACACAAACAACCAAGTAGAAGTACATGAGAACATACAGAGGAACTACATAACAAAACAAAATATGGCACATCTCCACAAACCAATCCCACAAATAAATAAAAAGCAATAGCAGGTAAGTGAAAAACAACAATGGAACAAAGGCAATAGGAAGGAAACTCAACAATACTACTGACTGTCACTTTATGCCTTTCAATATGCTCTCATTTCTATAGTCTCATTTGATCCTCACAACAGTCTTGTGAGGGAGGGAAGACAGTTGCTGATAATAGCAACTATTTCACAAATGAGAAAGTTGTGACAAAAAGGTTAAGTGTTCTTTTGAAGGTTATAGAGCTCTTCAGTAGCAGATCTGGGACTAACCACCTACTCCAGGGCTTTTCATACTAGACTATACCATCTCTTACTAGATTAGAAAATGCTCATGCAGTTGTTTTCATGATCTAGGAAGGGAACACATATATGTCAAAGATTAATATCAATCTTCTGCTAAATCTGCAAGTTACAATCACAAGTGATCAGAACATGGGTTATTTATTCAAGTTAAGCAGCTATTCCATATACGCATCATTCAAATGCATATCTAATAGTATCAGATTTGCAAAGAGATTAAAGTGCTATATAAATAATAGCTATCAATACTATAATTAGTAGCAATATTAGTAGTAGTAGTAGTAGTAGATCTGAATCTGAGTTCTGATTCTGACACTGTGTTTGGGAACAAGCAAATGAACCTCTCTGAGACTCAGTTTCCTCAATTGTTAAATGGGAATACTAGTAGTTACATTACTTTGCAAAATTGATGTAAAGAAAGCTCTCAGGGGCGGCTAGGTGGCACAGTGAATAGAGCACCAGCCCTAGAGTCAGGAGGACCTGAGTTCAAATGTGGCCTCAGACACTTAACACAAAAACTAGCCATGTGACCTTGGACAAGTCACTTAACCCCAATTGCCCTCCAAAAAAGGCAAAAAAAAAAAAAAGTAAGAAAGCTCTCTGGAAACTTTGGAAACTTTAAAGTGCTTTTGAAATGAACTACAAACTCACATTTACAGTTATAATGCACTATACTAGCACAAGAAGGTAATAAGGAAAACTGTGATAGGATAAGTATACTACTCAAGGGCACACAGCTATCAGTTGTAGAGAGATAGGCCTAGACTACTAATCTAGGACTTTTCTCATTAAATTGTACAGTCTCTCAGGATTATCTTGGCTGCTACAACCATTGGCCTTTTATCTATCTATAGAAATCACTGGTATCATCCTTACTGCAAGAGATGAATTTGAGTCTTCCCTGGACCTAATTCTGTAGAAGCAGGAACTTTCAAATAGTCCCTACCTGTGAATTTAATGAAAGATAATTTTACTTCTATGAGAAAAGTATGTTACCTTAATACCTAGGAAGAAAAATATGCAATAAAAAATGTAAAGGAAGGGGGTCTAGCAGTACCATATCTTAAATATGTAAAATGTATTATCTTTATTATATTAAATTTAAAAGGTCTTATATAAATAAAACCAATGTAGTCAAGATTAGAAGGAAAACAGAAAATTGAGAGAAAAATTTTATGGACAGTTTCCCAGATTAAGATCTCATCTCTCAAATATATGAATTTGTCAAATTTATAAGAATATAAGTAGTATATGATTGTAATGGAATACTACTGTGTTACAAGAAATGATGAGCTGGTTGATTTTTGAAAAATATGGAAAGAGTTGCACAAAATAATGGAGAACAGAACCAAGAGAATGTTGTACACAATAACAGTAATACTGTTCTAAGAACAACTTTGAATAATCAAGTCATCTTGAGTATTATAAATACTCAGATCAATTATAAAGGACTTATGAAGGAAGATGCTATCCACCTCCAGAGAAATAATTGATAAATAGAAGTATGTATTGTATGGTTTACGTATATTATATATATATATATATATGTATATGTATAATACACATGTGAATCTAATGGTAGCCTTCTCTTAGGCAGGGTAGGGAGGGAAGGAAGAAAAAAATTAAAAGTGCACAGCAGAGAACTAAAGATAATTTAGAAGGGAGCACAGAAAAGCAGGATAGCTTTGAAAATTACGTGTAGTATTTATTACATAGTTTTTTTAAGTCAACAGTGTCAAATGGAAACACATGTTTTTATATTGAATCCTCTTTTTATTTGTGCTGTTACATAGAAATGCTCTCCTTTTTTCATCTTCTTCTATTTAAGTTCAAAATGAATTTTTAAAAATTTTAAATAGAAAGTACATTTATAAACAGAAAAAAAGAAAAATATGTAAGTAATGACCTAGCAACATCACCTGGATGTTCTAAGTCTTACAAGCATGCATGAATTCAGGTAGAGGTTTCTATAAGAAATAACTGACTGAAAAACAAAAAAAAACACCCAAACATGTTTTTGAAAAACAGATTGAGAAAATGAAAGAAATACATAATACGTGAGGTTAAGATGGAGTGTCAGGGACCTGTACAAAATACATTACTGAACGTAACCAAAATAAACATATAAGGGTAAAAGGAAAGAAAACCAAGAAATATAACTATCAATAGACCACCAACAATAACGATGCTAAGGATAAAACTTCAACTTAAAACACCTATATACTCAAAAAAGTCTTTTATTCCCTCAAATAAACATTTTTCAAAACTCTTTTTTGTGGGAGTCTTTTGCTCCAAATTTCTCTTTGGAAAGTAGAATGTGCCAACAAACCAGTACCCCTCTACCTCCTCGGTGTACAAGGCACTCAACACCTTGGCTTGAAGGACCAAAACCCTTTATAGATTTATGGAAATTCTCTAATCCACTTGAGAGTTCAGACTTGTGGTTGTAGAACAGAGCTGCACATGCATAAGCTATCATTCTTGGGGGAAGAAGTGGAAGATGATCAGAATTTGTGATTTTTTTGGTTCAGGGAAATTATGATGTGGAAACTCCCCCCATCAATGCAAATCAGGCACTCATCTGTAACTTGTAGTTTTACAGAGTTTGCTGGGGCAGTGAGAAATGGAAAGAATTTGCCCATGGTCCTATTGCAGGTGTGTGCCAGAGGCAGTACTTGAAGGCAGGACTTCTTGACTCCAAGCTTGGCAGTCTACTACTATACTCCTCTGCTTTTGATTTGATCATTCATTATTATATCCTTTTTAAAGGGCATAATCTGGTATCACAAATAGTTTTCTCCTCCCCTCTTTTTTACCTCCCCACAATTTTTATTGATACCTCTGTTTAATCTTTTTTAAAAGATGTTATGGACTTATGCATTGATAGCTAAAAGAAGCATAGTATCATTCTTAAAATTTGTCCTTGTGTGTACCTTCATATTTCTTTATCCAGTACCAAGTCTGTGACCTTGTACGTACTCACTTTATATGGTTGATTCCATCCTGGTGCCTAGCACCATGCCTAACACATAGTTGGTGCTTAATAAACACTTTTTTCATTAATTCAGGTGCTAATTTTGCACAGATTTATTTTAAAATAATCTAAACTTTTAGATAATGAGGTAATTCCTTTCAAAGCTAAAAAGACTAACTCAGTCCTTAAGATTTTCTTTACCTATGGACTTTTAATTAAAGGTGTACCAGAGGCATTATGGGACAATCCAATGTAGATACAGAGGGTTGATATTCAGGAATAAATGCTTATTAAAGCATATGTAATCAAGAAAAATAGAAGCTACTTGGAAATGGTTAAGAACTGTTTTGAGATTTGTCTTTTTATGTCTAGGGCCTAGGGTCTAGTACCTGACATTTAACAGGCACTTGATAAAAAAATGGTTTTTTAATGTGAAAATTCCATTCAGGGTTTAGTGCTTTTATTGAGCCCTTTAGAGATCTATGGGTATGAAGCTGGAAACATGGTCACTGTTTACATATTCTAATGATTAGGTACTAATTCTTGGACTTTTAAAACTCATACTCATTTTGCATGTGAGGAAAGTCTCTTCCCCTTTTTAAATCTCAATTTCTTCATTTGTAAAATGAGGGGTCTGGGATCAGTGACTCTGAAATACTTTTCTGACCTAAAACTCTCTAATTATGTCTAGACATTTTCAAATCATCTCCCTAGATCTTCTGATCCTGGTCTGGTGCTTTTTCCTTTATACTGTATTGCCTTCTGGGGATGAAGGAAATTATCACAACAAATGAAACGGATAAACCCATCTTTCCCTCACCTGGCCATCTGCTTATAAGCCTCTTCTGCCACAGCAAAGATGTGAGGATCCATATCTCCCATGTTCTGGCCGCTATATGCATTAATGATATCTTCACCGTAGATAGGCAGCTGTTCATAAGGATTTATAGCTACTAAAACAATACCTGCAAAAGAAAATAAAGCACATAGCACAGGATAATACTGGTAGATTTTGAGGAAGACTGATAAAAGAAAGATCAACGGTAACATTGATTCCTTCCTGATCTGTACTATTTTGTACAAAGATTACAATTCAATTTCATAACGCTTGGCAGCCAAAAGTATCTGAATGAGCCTTCCAAGGCTTAATGCAATTTCTTAAATATGATCAGTCATGCAATTGACAAATATAGTAAGGATCAAAAATAATCCAAAATCTTATTTTAATTTCAACCATTACTAGGTTTAAAAATTAAGGGGCCAAATAAATGTACAATATTCCTGAACAATAAAAAAAAACAATTAAGGGGCCAAGTACAAAATTAGGACTTGTTCCCTAACAGCTAGCCTTATTGCCAAGTGGTCTGAACTGATCCACATTTCCTCCATTTATAAATGGGGCTGTTTCATGCCTTTCCTAGATCACTGTACTCCCTATAAGGACCAAACATATCCTGGCAAATTCCTGGTCACAGAAACAAAATGAGAAAACGAAATGCAGAAATAGAGCGATAAATAGATCGACTGAGTCATAAATTACTTGGAAAGATGGGAAACAGAAATTTAAAGTCCAAAAAAAGAAAGAAGGAACTCCAGAGAAAGCCCAGTATTGGTAGATCTTTTGGCTCCTGAATGACTCCTTAAGTCATACAGTTTATGATAAAATTCTATATTCCTATGTACCTTAGATCACCAGAGTTGGAATATTCCTTGATCTTGCCACCTTTCAGATTCTCCTTTACCATCATTACTCAGAAACCTTTTCTCCTTTGAAGTTTAATCAACTAAAAGTTTCCACCTAATCTAGATCATGATAACTGTTATAGACCAGCTCCCAGGTCTACTGTTCCTCCTTATTCAAGAAGCTCAGTATGTGATTTACTGTCTTTCTTTATTCCCCAAATTCTGCCTTGATATGATACTAAAGCACTTTAGCAACTATACTGATGCTCTCTCAAATTCCTTCATTTCCCAGTCCCTCAATTTCCTGAAATGCCACAACCTTCACTTCACTTCAGCCATACACAAGGATGGCCATGCCCTGAATCTCAGCATTCCTCCAAGTATTCTACTTCCCTGATCAAAAACTGACCTGGCTCTGATCATAACCTATCATTCCACTTCTCTTTATGTCTCACCCCTGTTAAATTGATTCTTAGTTCTGAGACCTCCAATCAAATTTCTTACATTTCTCAATACTTTTTCAGACCATAAACCTTGCTTTAACTTTACTTTCTTCCTCTTCCAATCCAATTTAATTTTACGTTATCATCTACTCTTGAATCCCTTGTCCTATTAAACTATCACCACCCATCTCTTTCCAAACCTCAGCCCTAGATTATTCCAACCAATAACTCTCCTCTTCCTTTCCTACTCATGGGTCACTGAACGGAAGTGCAGTGTGACTTCTGACTTTGTCACTCGACTGACAATGTTGTTTCCAAAGTTACCTACGATCTCTTAACTGCCAAATCTGATGGCCTCTTCTTATCCTAGATCTCCTAGCTGCATTTAAAACTATTGACTCTCCTCTCCTTCTGAATATTCTCTTTTCCCTGGCTTTTCCTGACACTCTACTTTCCTCATCCTATAATCTACCTGAATGTTCTGAGTCTCCTTTGCTAGTTCATCAGTAAAATCATTATCCCTAACTGTGAGTGCACTCCCAAAGCTCTATCTTGGGCTTTTCTTTTCTTTCTTCTATTGCATTCTCTTCTTTGGTGACCTTATCAATTCCTATGGGTTTAATTATCTCCATGCAGATAACTTATTGCCCTCCTGAGTCCCAGTCCTACTTCATAAACTGTTTATTGAACATTTCAAACTAGGTGTCCTATAGACATCTCAATTTAGTATGTTTAATACCAAAACAAAATTCATTATCTTCCCCCACCCTAAAAAAACCAAACAAACGAAAAAAAAAAAACCTGATCCCTCTTCCAAACTTTTCTATTTCTGTTAAAGATACCAACCACCATTCTTCAGTCTTCCAAGTTCATAACCTTGGTATCATTCTTGACTCTTCACTCTCTCAAACCAATATAACTAGTTGCAGAATCATGCCATTTTAACCTTGTGCACTGATAGATACTGATCCTATATGACATGACTCTAGTCTATCCTACACATAACTGACAAAGTGATTATACTTAAGCCCAGATCTAACAATGTCACTCCTCATTCAATAAACTCCAGCGATTCCCTATTGCCTCCAGGGAAAACAAAATCTCAATTCCTCTATTTAGCTTTTAAAGCCCTTCACCACAGTAGCTGTCTCTAACATTATAATCTCTAGTGAAGCCCTCCCTTCCACTCCTCATTTCCCATCTTCTCAGCTGAGAACCTTATTTCATATTCCAGTGAAAAAAATTGAGGACATTGGCTAATGGCTCTTTTTTCTTCCCTCCTCCTCGTCTCATATCATTTAGAGGTCTTCCTCCAGTACCATCTCCTTTATTCTGTCTCACATTAAAAAGCAGCCCTTCTCCTTGCCAAGGCAAACCCCTAAATATGCACCCTTGATTCTATCCCCTCCCACATTTTCCAACAGATTGCCCCACTACCATCTCTAATTTCTCTCTAATCTCTATTATCTCCCTCAACTGTCTCATTCCCTGCTGCTCTATCTTTAAAAAAAGACCCATCATTTGATCTAACCATCCCTCCTAGATACCATCCTATATCTCTTCCCTTTGAGAAAGGCTTCTACAATAGGTACCTAACACTCTTTTCTCACTTCTAAACTTTGTAATTGGATTCTGATCTCATCATTCAACTAAAAATGTTCTCTCCAAAGTTAACATTGATTCTTAATCACCAAAATAAAGTAACCTTTCCTCAGTCCTTATAATTCTTCACCTATATGAAGCACTAGGCACTACCAATCACCCTATCCTCCTAAATACTCTCTCCTCTCTAGGTTTTCTCGATATTGTTCTCTCCTGGTTCTCCTTCTGTCTCTTCTTACTTGTCCTTTTTTTTGCTAGATCTTCATCTGGGGCAAGTCTACTAACTATTGGTTTCCCCAAGAATCTATACTGGGCCTTCTTCTCTTCTCCTTCCACACCATCTCTCTCTCCTAACCTTCAGTTCCACATCACCAACTGCCTTTTGGATATCTCAGACTAAATGTCCCAAACACAACTCAACATGTCCAAGACAGAACTTGTTATGTTTCTGCCCTACAAAAACCCTCCCCTCTCGCCCACTTTCGTATTTCTGTTATAGGCATCATCATACTCCCAATCACCCGAGGTCACAACTTCAGTGTTATCTTAACTCCTCACTCACACTGACTCCATATATCCAATCTGTTGTCAGCTCTTGACATACCAACCTTCACAACAAGTCCCATAAACTTCTTCTGTCTATGCATATAGCCCCCACCTTGGTGTGGGTTGACAACATCTCCCCTAGATCATTGCAATAGCCATTTGGTTGTCTCCCTACCTTGAGTCTCTCCACTCTAATACACCCTCCACTCTGGTGCCAAAGTACAGGTCTATGTAACTATGTGACTATGTCACCCCACTCCCACTCTCCCATATTCAATCAATCCCACTAGTTCCCTATTACCTCCAGGATCCAATCTAAAACCTTCTGTCTGGCATTGAAACCCTTCACAACCTGGCCCCTTGCTACCTTTCCAGTCTTTATTATACCTTACACCCTCTCACATACTCTACTACAGTGGCCTACTTGCTGTTGCTCACATAATACTTTTTCTCCCAACTCTGCCTTTTTACTGGCTGTTTCCCCTATAAGTATAATTTTATCCTTCTTTACCTCCACCTTCTAGCTTTCCTAATCTCCTTCAAGATTCAACTCAAACTATCTTCTGTGAGAGCCTGTTCCTGTCTCACACACACACACACACACACACACACACACACACACACACACCCGAGTGCCTTCCCTCTGATGTTAATTTTGATTTACAATGTATATACTGTGTGTATACAGCATAGCACACACACACTGTAAGTACAAAGTTATTTACATGTTGTCTCACCCATCAGAATGAGAGCAAGGATCATATTTGTCCTTTCTTTATATCCCCAGAGCTTGGTATAATGCCTGGAATCCATGTTAAATGTGCAACAAATGCTTAATGACAGCCTGACCTCACACCCTGGTTCTAACCTCTCTTTCCTGCCATGTCATACATTGTATTCTGATTTATCCAAACTGGCCTTCTGTCTGCTCCTCACACATAACACTCAACCCACTGTCACTGTGTCTTTACATTGTCTGTCATGTATGTCACTCCATGTCTGGGCTGTACTCCCTCTTTACATCTACATTAGAGAATCCTTCTTACTTCAACATTCAGCTTAAGCACAACCTTCCATACAAAATCATTTGTGCTCTCCCCTACTGCTCAGAGCCTTCTCCCAAACTACTTTATATTTAATTACTTTCTATTAATTTGTTTTTATTCTATTTATATTTACTGTGTGTATATCTATATGTATGTATGGATGTATGTATGTATGTATGTATGTATGGATGGATGGATGGATGGATGGATGGATGTACTTGTAGCCTTCCCCTTTAGGATGTGAGAGTATTAATTGTTTTATTCTTTGCATACTTAGCACAGTACCTAATACATAATAATAATGTAATAAATGCTTGTTGGCTGAGTTATTGAAGTATAGGCAACAGAGTTAAAAGAAAGCATCCACTAGTGTGATTAGTGTTCTTAGGGATATATTAGGGTTGCAGTTACTCTGAGAAATCCTAGGCAATCTCCTTCCCTCTCTTAGATATATTACAGACACCTAGGATGGAAATAATTTCTTTTTCTTTTTTTTCTTCTTTTTTTGGAGGGCAGTTGGGGTTAAGTGATTTGCCCAAAGTCACACAGCTAGTAAGTGTGTCAGTGTCTGTAGCTGTATTTGAACTCAGGTCCTCCTGACTCCAGGGCCAGTGTTCTATTCACTGCGCCACCTAGCCTCCCCAGATGGAAATAATTTCCAGGAGTTTTTCCTCCTATGGACCATTTCTCCATAATATATTCTTATGCTAAGTTTTTCTTAGTATATAGAAGATGAAGGGATAATAATTAGCCAACAAGTTTATAGTGACCACTATTATGGGCCCAGAAACCTGTCCTAGGCACTATGGGTCATTATTATAATAACAGTCTCTGGCATAAGCATTTTAAGGTTTAAATGGATGAACTCAGACACTTCACACACTTACTAGCCGTGTGACTTTGGGCAGGTTACTTAACCCCAATTGCCCTCCAAAAAGCCAAAAAAAAAGCACTATACACACACACACACACACACACACACACACACACACACAAATACATCACCTCATATGATCCTTTCAACAGCTTATGAGTTAAGTACTACATATATTACTAATTTAATTTTAAAGATGAGGAAATTGAGGCTCACAAAAGTTATGGGACTTGTCTATGGTCATATAACTAGTAAGAGTCGGAGACAGGATTCAAACTTGGGTCGTTCCTTACCCCAATCTCAGCACCCTTTCTACTATACCATACTGCTTCCTCCTTTAAAAAAAAAAAAAAGGATAAAACACTATCCATGGTACCAGGAAATTTATAATACACCATGGTGACAAAAAAAAAAAGCATAAGAAAAAAAATCAAAGCTCAAGATAGTATTATATATTGATATAACAGAGTGCTGATTGTGTAATATAGAGAGTAAGCACAAAAGAAGAAAGAAAATCAATTCCCCAAATACACAGTATTGGTACATTATGAGACAGAGACCCAGTAGACAAGAATTCACATTCAAAAAATAAAACTGGGGTTTTGAGTGTGCTACATACTCTATATGAGTCAATCATGTGACATGACAGTAAAAAAACTATGTGACCTAAAGCTGTCTTTATAGAAGTCTTATAAAAAAAGGAGCTTACAGTACCAGTGTAAAATTCCCTGGTCAGACCACAGCTGGAGCATTTTGTCCACTTCTGGAAGCCATATTTATTTATTATGTCTGCTATGACGAGCTATGTGCAGAAAAGGACAGAGAACTGAAAAATGTGTCATATCTAAATTGCTTGAAGGAACAGAGATGTTTATCTAGAAAAGAGAAGACTTAAGAGGAGACAAGTTCGCTCTCTTTCAGTATCTGAAGGTCTATAATACAGAAGAGGAATCAGACAATTTGCTTGTTACCAAAAGGCAAAACTGGGAGCAATGGGTAGGAAGAAGAGAAGTAGAGTTGATGATTATATAAGGCAAATTTCCTAAAAATTAGCGCTATCCAAAGCTGCCACTCCTCCTCCTCCTAACTTCCTTGTTTCTGTCAAGGATATCACCATTCTTCCTTGAATGTTTGCGATCCAGCAGTCAACTTTGACTCTTCCCTTTTACTCATGCCTTATGAAGGCACAACAAAATCAGCTGTGAAACACTGTTGAACATTCTACCTCCTAAACACCCCTCAAATATACCACCTTTCCTCGCCTTACACCATAAACTACCCTAGTTCATGCACTCATCATGATTGATCTGAACTACTGCAGTAGTTCCTTAATTGATTTTCATCCATACAGACTTTTTCATCACCAAATTATCTTTTACAAAGCTACTAAAGTGACATTTCTACAGAGCAAGTCTGACCAGGTGAGTGCTCTGCTCGAGAAACTCCAGTGACTCCCCATTTCCTCCCATTTGGCATTTAAGGTCCTTCACAATCTAGTCCCAGGCCATCTCTTCAAGGTGATTACATATTACTTTTCCTCATTCATTCTACACTCCAGTCAAACTTACCTACTCAAAATTTCCCATATATGACATTCTATTAATTGCCTCTGGGCAATAGTACAGGCATAGAATGCTCTCCTTCATCACCTCTGACTCTTGAAAGTCCAAGTTCTCTTCAAAACTCCCTTGAAGGCTCAAGAAATTCACTTACAACCAAAGGCTTTTTCCTGATTCCTGAAAGTTTTTATTCCTCCCACATCCCCATTCCCTCAACCCATCACCCATCAACCCATATAGTTTGTATATAGCCTATTTTTAACTATGAATATATCATATCTACCTAGTAGAATTAGGCTTCTTGTGGGCAGAGTCTGTCTTAATTTTATATTTGTATTCCTATCTTCAAAGACAGTACTTTGCACATGATAGTCACAAAATAAAACCTTGTTCTTCAATTGTTTGAGTCAGTGAGTGAACATGAAGACTTCAAGTCTTCATATAGACATTGATGACTGTGTAACAAAAATATTGTAGACAAGATCAATTCTTGCTTAATTATAGTTTATACTATATTGTTCCATCTTTGAAGTTTCCTTTTCTCTGTCTTCTCATATCTAATCAATAACCAGGGTAAGTCAATTCTAACTCGGTAATGTCCTCTAAATCCAAGACCTCATCTCTATTTCTATTGTGACCACCTCAATACAGGCCTTCATTTCTGTCATTTTGGTGGTTCATAGATGCAGGGGAAATGGCATTATGAAATCCAAGGATGTAAAGAGAACAAAGAAGAAAGGGTAGCTCAGAGCCATAACTAGGATGGTATGACTAGGTTTTAGACCCTGACCATCAAAATGCAACTTGCACCCCCTCCAACCATTAGAAACAACCAAGGTTAGCACCTGATTAGCCAGGATAATTATATAAGATAAGAAAAAACTAGATAGATTATATTATTAATACCCATCCACTATAATAACTAATTCCTCCTTCTGTACAATTGAATTTGTCTTAACTACTTCTTGTAATATTTTCACAGAATGCATCACAAAAAGTTTATTTGTGGACATGCTTCATTCTGCTTGGCCCTGGCATGAACATGTCTAGCTAAGGTGCTGGGTGGTTCATAGTACCAGATGGTACAGGGAGATTATTAATATCCCTTAATAAAGACGAAAGCTGAAAAAAAGTTCACTAAAGCAGTGGACACAGAGAGAAGAGAATGGATACTTTAGGACTGTATTTTAAGGTTCTATGAAGATTAATGTAGGAGAGGCCATAGGAAGTAATAGACAAAATGCTAGCAATAGATAGGAACAATGCATACATAGGTGCTAAAGAGAGATACAAAGAAAATCAGAGTTAGATATGGATCAGAATGAAAAAGCAGCAAGTAGGTGTTTATAGTCACGGTAAAGGAAGAGAATACAAAGAGTCACAGTGATAATAAGGAACTGAAAAAATTAAGGAACAAGCAAAACATTTGACCCTGCAATTATTTCAGTCGTGGTTAAAAACCACTGAGAAAAAGAACACTATCAGCACCCATGAATCTCAAAAGTTAGGCACTATAACCTCAGTACATATATAGATTGTGTTGTCTAATGCAAGAGGGGCAAGTTGGCATTTACTTGGCCGAAGACAATGTCATACTTTCCCACTTCTGTACAGGATGTCACAAAAATCTTAGTGCAGTTTTAGTTATTAAAACTTAATTTAAGCTTGAAGTTTTTGTAGTTCATTTAAGCTATTTCATAATGCCATCATCCTCCCCACCCCCAACTGGCAATAGTTTATTTAAACTACTAAAGCTTAAAACTATACTAAGACTTTGGGGATACCTTGTCTTATTCTGTACAAATTATCACCATAAGATGCAATAGAGCTGAAGAAAACCATTAAAACTGCCTGATAATGCTGTATGTCATTTCATTTCACTCCCTAAAAACAACCCCTAACCTATCTTCTTAATGCCTGACATGTTCCATGGTTTTATAACAACAAAGGAGGTATTTCACTGTGAGACAATCTAGGATACACACTTACCACAATAGGTATAAATAAGTTTGGAATCAATAAAACGAACTCTGAGATTATGGAGCACAGCAGGTTCATGAAGATAGCTGAGAGCTGTGAGGTCATTTTCACCCACAAGGATATCAGGGTTTCGTAAGTGAGGCAGCTCCTTTGTCTTTGGATCTAGGCGATATTCCAAATCCTGAAAATTGAAAACACAATACTTGTACATATTATTTAAATAAAAACAAAATATGTTCTTGGTCCTAATTAATTACTATAGATGGATCTTATCTACTGTTTCCAATTTTTATTTAAGTCTAACATGAGATTGCCAATTCTTGATACTTCTTTTTTTTTTTGACAAATGCTTTATTAATTTCTGGTTTACATCATTCATTTCCACCAGATTTTGAGTTACAATTTTTTTCCCCTACCCACCACCGCAGAATAGCAATCCCATAATATATCCCCTCATCCAATCTGCTCTCTCCCATATCTTCTCCCTTACCCCCTTCGACTTTACCATTAGGGCGAGGTGAGTCTCTGTGCCCCAATGCCTGAACTTAAATAATTCTTGACACTTCTGATGTGACAGAAAGTTGTTAGAACTGGTAAGCCATGAAGCCAAATGCATTTGTGGTTTCCTGCCCTCCATGCTTTTGTTTAAATCATTCTATCTGCCAAGAACATTGCCCTCTTTATCTTTGCAAATATTATCAAACCTTTAAGACTCAGATCCTTTCAGACTACTTAAGTCCACAGTTTTTTTCTCCCCATGAATTTCCATAGTGCTAATTAGCTTTATAAAATTCAATGGGCAATTAACCATATACTTCTGCTTTTTGAAATCTCTTCTATCATTAGTTATTTTTTTATATATTTGTTTCATTTCACCAAGATTACATGTTCTTTAAATGCAAGAATCATGACATTAAATGTTTTATATTTTCTACAATGCCTTTCACATAGTAAATCCTCAATAAATTAGGTTGATTGACTTAAATATCTAATCCTGGTCAGGTTTCTTCCAGTCACCCAGATTTAGGTAGTTTGCTATATATATTAATTTTAACATCAGCTTAAGCAAAAATCAAATAGACAAACTTGAGATGGGAGAGGGTGAAAACAACACTAGGTATCCCAAGCCAATATAATACTTTTGAATACCTGCTATTTTGGATTATTCACATGACTGTGAACTTCATTTGCACGGACAATTTGCTAACTATATATTGATCTAGAAAACAAACAAAAAAAAAATATTGGAACAAAAAGTGAAACTCCAAAGCTAAAAGAAGCACACTGTACTCTCTCCAAGTTAAATGGCAACCTTTAGTTTCTGATATTTCTCCTCTTCAACATACTACCTTGGAATTTACAGCTAAGAGAGTCTCTTAAGATCTTCTGTAGTAGTCTAACCCATTCATTTCACAGGTAAGGAAGAAGAATGATTCAGAGAAAGTGACTCGTCCAATTGTAACACAGTAGTAAAGTTCAGAGCACCCAAAGCCTGAGGACTGGGGAAGAGGGAAAACTCTACCTTGCCTCCCTCAAGGCGTAGTTGAAGCACTTTATCTCCTGGTTTATAATCTTTGAGCAACTCTGCTGATTTCCAGACTTCCTCAGGATCAGGTATCCAAACCCGGGCAAACTATAAGACAAAACGATAGTTAGGTTAATTTCTTTGAAAAGGTAATATAACTAGATTATAATTTACAATTAACATATGAAATTCAGTCAATATTAACTATAATTTTTTAAGAACTGGAATAAATGTTTACTTCTCATGGTGATACCATCCTTCACAAATGTTACTAAAATGGTGCTTTCATATAACAATAACATTTAAAATTAGTTTGATCTTACTTTATCCATTAGATTTGTCTAAATGTCTAAGATTAAGTAGTTTGACTTTATTTTATCCATTACATGCATAACTAAAATGTTGCATGTAAAATAAAAACTGGCACATTAAATAATATCGTCTGGTTATTTACAATGTCTAATCTAGTTATGCCAAAATGTTCTGTATTTTATTAATAGATGCCTTATGATAAAAAATAAATCTAAATATTTAAATTTGAAGCTACAAGTTCATAAAATAAATTATACTTAATTAAATTTAAGAACTATAAAATTAGTTATAGAAAATAAAAATACCTGTGACTTAAAATTTAACAAAGACTGATTTTAAAAGTCTTTTGAATAGTGACAAAGCATTTTTTTTATTCCATTCTAGGAATAGGTTCTTAATCTTTTTTGTATCATGGACACTTTTAGCAATCAAGTCTAGCCTATGAACCTCTTCTCAAAATGTTTCTAAATGCATAAAGTTAAACATATGGAATTGCAAAGGAAGCTTTTTTTTTTTACTTTTTAGAGGGAGATGGCAGGGCAATTGGGGTTAAGTGACTTGCCCAAGGTCACATGGCTACTAAGTGTTAAGTGCCTGAGGCCGGATTTGAACTCAGGTCCTCCTGACTCCGGGGCTGGTGCTCTACTCACTGCGTCACCTAGCCACCCCAAAGGAAGCCAATTTAGTTGAAATACAGTTATCAAAATATTTTTTTAAAAAAACAAGTTGCCAGGCCCCAAGTTAAGAACTTTGTGGGGAGGGGAAGGCTGGGTAGAGCCAAGATAGAGGAGTAAAAGCAGGAATTTGCTTGAATTCATCTCCCAATCACCCTAATATCTGTAAAAAATGACTAAACAAATTTTAGAGCTACAGAACCCAAAAAAATGACAGAGTGAAATAAATACATCTCCAGTTGAATAGAGCCTGGCAAGCCAAAAGGAAGGGTGTATTGCATGGCCTGGAAGCAGAGCATGGGATGCACCAGCAGAGACCCACGGCACAGACCAGGCCAAGTGAAAGGTCAGTGCAGAAACCCTGTTGGACCTAGGTGAGAGAAGAGCACAGTCAGGCCTATGCTCCCAGGGTAATAGCAGCTGTGGAGGCAGCTACAGCAGCAGCAGTAGCTGCTTGCAGAGATCCAGGTCCACAGATGGTGGGAGGACCAAGCAGATGATCAGAGGGCAATTGCAGAAATCTCTTTGCTGGTGCTGAGGCAGGATTTCTTGCTTTGCCTTGCTTGGATCTGGGACGCAGTCATGGGTGGCAGTCCTGGGGTGAAGAGTGCTGGTGTGGCAGAGCTTGTGGCAGCTGTGGAGAGGAAGTACTCTTCACAGTTCTGAGGCAGCTGACTAAAAGTAGGTCTGACAACAGCTACGCAAAACCCCAGAAATTTGGGACACAGCATTCTCTACTCTGGAAGCAGAGTTCTATCATGGTAAAGAGCACAAAAGTCAAATAACTAGCTGGGGAAATGAGCAAACAGAGGAAAAGAAATCAGACTATAGAATCTTTGGTGACAAAAAAGATCAAAACATAGAATGAGAAAAAGACAAGAAGGTAAAAACTCCTGCATCAAAAGCCTCCAAGAAAAATATCAATGGGTCGCAGATCATGGAGGAGCTCAAAAAGGATTTTGAAAATCAAGAGAAGTAAAGGAAAAAGTGGAAAGAGAAATGAAAGTGATTCAAGAAAATCATGAAAAACAAGTCAATAGCATGCTAAAGAAGACCCCCCCCCCAAAAAAAAACTGAAGAAAACGACACCTTAAAAAATAGACTAACTCAAATGGCAAAAGAGGTTCAAAAAGCCAATGAGAATGCCTTAAAAAGCAGAATTGGCCACATGGAAAAGGAAGTCCAAAAGTTCACTGAAGAAAATAATTCCTTCAAAATTAGAATGGAGAAAATGAAAGCCTGTGTGAGAAAATGAAAGACTGTATGAGAAATCAAGATATTATAAAACAGATACAAAAGAAAGAAAAAAATAGAAGACTGCAAAATATCTCATTAGAAAAACAAGTGACCTGGAAGATAGATCCAGGAGAGACAATTTAAAAATTACTGGACTATTTGAAAGCCATGATCAAAAAAAGAGCCTAGACATCATCTTCCAAGAAATTATCAAGAAAAACTGTCCTGATATTCTAGAACCAGGGGGTAAAAGAGAAATCAAAAGAATCCACCAATCGCCTCTTTAAAAAGATCCCAGAAAGAAAATTTCTAGGAATGTTATAGCCAAATTCCAGAGTTCCCAGGTCAAGGGGAAAATATTACAAGCAGTCAGGAAAAAATAATTCAGGTATTGTGGAAACATAATCAGGATAACACAAGATCTAGCAATTTCTACATTAAGGGATCAAAGGGCTTGGTATATGATATTCCAGAGATCAAAGGAGCTAGGACTATATAGTTAGTCTTCTACAATATGACTACTATGGAAACGTTTTGCATAACTACACATGTATAACCTATATTGAATTGCTTGCCTTCTCAATAGGGGTGGGCGAGAAGGGAAGAAGGGAGAGAAACTGGAACTCAAAGTTTTAAAAACAGATGTTAAGAAATTGTTTTTACATGCAATCAGGAAATAATATATACAGGCAATGAGATATAGAAATCCATCTTACCCTACAAGAAAGTAAGGAGGAAGGGGAGAATGGAGGATAAGGGGAATAGGGGGAATAGAAGAGAGGGCAGATTGGGGGAAAGGGTCATTAATATGCTTGCCATCTTGGGGTGGGAGGTAGGGGAGAGATGGGGAGAAAATTTGGAACTCAAAATCTTGTGGAAATGAATGTTGAAAACTAATAAATAAATACAAAAAAAACTTTTGGGGGTACAATCTAGATGACCACTACCAAAACTGATATTACAAAGCCCAAAATAGATCATTATACATACTGTTTTAAGGTTGTAAAGAACTTTTACATATATTATCCATCTGATAACCCAACCCTGCAATACAAATATACTTGCCTTCAGCTGTCTTATTAGCATAGTATAGGGGTGTGGAACCTGTGGCCTCAAAGCTATAGGTTCCACACCCCTGCTACTATATCAAGACAACCCTGAAAGACAGAATTTCCATCTCTTCCATTTATGTCTGCCAGCAGGACTATGTGAAAGAAATCATCAAAATAATTCCCCAAGATAAGAAGATGCTAATACTAGAAGTGAGAGTTGACAGTAAAAGTCAAACAGAATCAAGACAGAGTTGTTGTTGTTTTTTTTCATGAGGATGGAAGTTAGCAGGATAAGGTAAGTAAACATGACACATGGCCCATTGTGCTAATTCAGGGGCATTCACAGCATGCCAGATCTATCTGGCAAGGGGAGACCACAGAACTTGTAAAATTGGCCCAAGCCGCAGACAGCAGTTAGATCAGTACAAAAATGCTATATGATACATTTCTAGGTACAGAGATAGAAAATAATATGGCTATGTTGCAGAGATTAGATTAAGCAGAGACAAAGTATGGAGCTACTCAGAATGAAACACTCAAACAACACTCACTGTGATGTGAGGGTACTTTTACAATTCCTTTTCTTAAGTGAATTTCTATTGGCCAAATATTTTGCTTTTCATTTCACTTACATATTTATTTTGTACTAAATCAAAATGCATGTGTTATAGTAGAGTCTCAAAGCCTCCCATGGACAGAAACCCTCAAGGTTTAAAATTTTCCAAATTGTGAAAGGAGAGGGAAAGAAGGTAGAATTTTAAAATTCTGCTTAGAGTCAAAAATGTCTTGTTACAACTCTGCTGGATTGGTATTATCAAGCAAAGTGACAAAGAATCACTACTCTCCCTTTGCCCTTTCCTCCCACCTCCTATGCTATCTTCTCAGCATGTTGCAATTTTTTTTAACAACAAAGGCACAAATATAAATAAATAATTAGTTATGACAAAATTCTATAGTAACTACATGAGATTTGGAATCAGAGTTCCAGCTCTAACACTTACTAGCTGTGTGACCCTAGGCAAACAACAGCCTTTCTGAATTTGTTTCCTCAGCAGTGAAATGAAGATAATAATACTCGCACTACTTACCTCAAAGGGATGTTGCAACAACAAAAAAGCGCTTTATCAATTATTAGGAGTTATTTTGCCCAATTATATACTAGTAAAACCAATAATCTAAGAGAAATGGATGAATGTTCACAAAAATATAAACTGCCCTATAAATAACCCTATCTTAAAAGCAAAAAAACAAAAAAATTGAACAAATCATCAGGGAGCTCCATAAGAAAAAATCCCAAGGACCAGATGGAATCACAAGTGAATTCTACCAAACATTTAAGGGACAATTAATCCCAATATTATACAAACTATTTGAAAAAAAAATAGGTAAAGAAATCCTACCAAATTTCTTTTGTGACACAAATAGAATTTTGATACCTAAACAAGGGAAAGAAAACTACAGACCAATTTCCTTAATGAATATTAATATAAAATCTTTAAGTAAAATACAAGCAAGGGGATTATAGCAATATATCACAAAGATCATATACTATGAGAAAATGAGATTAATTCTAGGAATTCAATATTAGTAAAACTATCAGCATAATTGATCACATCAATAACAATAACAAAGGTCAAATTATTATAGCAATAAATGCATAAAAACCTTTGGCAAAATATAATACTTATTCTTATTAAAAACACTAGAAAGCATAGGAATCAATTAAGTCTCTCTTAATATCATAACTAGTATCTATATAAAATCATCAGCAAGGATTATCTGTACTAAGGACAAACTAGAAGCCTTGCCAATAAGATCAAGAGTGAAGCAAGAATATCCATTATCACTACTATTGTTCAATATTGTACTAGGAATGCTACCCATAGCAATAATACAAGAAAAAGTCATTGAAGGAATAAAAAATAAGCTAAGGAAACAAAACTATAACCCTGCAAATAATATGATGGTATACTTAGAGAACCCTAAGGAATCAACTAAAAAAAAACAAGTCAAAACCACAACTTTAGCAAAGTTGCAGGATAAAAAATAAACCTACATAAATCATCAGTATTTTATTTTACTACCAACAAAACCCACCAGGAAGAGATATAAAAGAAATCCCATTTAAAATGATTGCACACAATATAGAACACTTGGGAGTCTACCTGCCAAGAAAAACCCAGGGACATATGAATACAATTACAAAACACTTCAGACAAATAAAGACAGATTTAACAATTTGAGAAATATTGTTTGGGCGTAGGCCAAGTCAATATAATAATAATGACACTTCTACCAAAGTTAATTTACTTATTCAGTGTAATACCAATCAAACTATCAAAAAATTATCTTCTAGAGCTAGGAAAAATAGTAACAAAATTCATGCAGAAAAACAAAAAGTCAAGACTATCAAGAGAATCAATGAAAAAAATGTTAAGGAAAGCAGCCTAGAAGTTCCAGCTTTCAAACTATATTGCAAAGTGGTAATCATCAAATCAATCCAGTACTGGCTAAGAAATATAGTGGTGGGTCAAGATGGCAGAATAGAAACAGGACTTCCATGGGGCTCCAGCTTCCACCTTCCCCAATCCATGTAAAAGGGGACTCTGAACAAACCTTGGAGCTACAGAACCCACAAAATGACACAGAGAAGCTAACCTCCCACTGAGGACAGCCCGGCAGCCCGGCAGGGAGCAGCCAGCACAGCACTCTGGGAGCCGACCCCATCCTGCCTGGAGCCAAGGTTTTAGCCCCAGGGTGGGCCTGACCAGCAGCTGGCTGGAGGGACTCCAAAACACCAGCAGCTGTGTCCATTTCCAGAATTATCAACACACAAATGCCAAGGACAAAGTGAGAGGTCAGTGGGCCGTGGACTTTGGGACCAGCAATTGGGAGAGCCTCGGCTTTTGCCCCCAGGGTGAGAAGCCACTGAGAAGCTTCGGAATAGCCGGCGCCACTTTGCAGCTTCAGCTCCTGGCCTGCAGACTGTAGGGGAACCAATGATGAAAAATGCTGTCCATCTTCAAAGAGAACTGATGAACTCTGAATTCAGATTGAGCATATTTTTTTACTTTATTTTTGTTTTATATTGTTTTGCAACATGTCTAATATGGAAATATCTTTGGCATGACCTCACATGTATAACAAAAATCTAGTACCTGCCTTCTTAAGGAGGGGGAAGGGATAGGAGGGAAGGAGAGAATTTGGAACTCAAAATTTTTAAATGATTGTTAAAGATTTTTTTACATGTAACTGAGAAATATTTAATAAAAAAATGCTTCATAAAACTCAATGTGCTATAAGAATGTGCCTTATTATTACAATGCTCCTTCATATGTGTAGGAGCTATCTCAGCACAGATCACAAATCTTCCTCCTCTTAGAGCACTGTCTTTATGAGATACCATTTTTAAAGACATCATCCTTTGGCCAAGCCAGTGACAAACCCTCTTTAAACTTGGCTGAATTGCCAGGAGATAAGCCCACATCTGACACTGGCCCATACCTGAAGCTTGTCTAGTTTGGGAGGAAACAAGTCCATAAGTTGTTTTGCATTCATTCATTCTGCTGATAAGGTCTTTAAGAACCCAAGGTTACCTCCATTTCTTGATGAAGCACCAGAATAGTACTTATGCCTTAGGCCACATTTGGAGTATTGTGTTCAATTAGAGGTCTGTTGATTGATATTGATAAGCTGTCCATAGGAGGATAACCTGAATGGGACAAAGTCTTGGGTTCATGTCATATGGAGATCGGTTTTAAGAAGTAGGAATGTTTAACCTGAATAAGACAATATTCAGGGGAGATGTTAGTTTTCTTCAAGTTCTTAAAGTCATTCATGTGGAAGAGGGATTAGGCTTTTTCTGCTGTTCCCAGAGGAAATAGGTAGACTTTACAAAGTGGGAGATTTAGGCTTGGCATTAAGAAAAATTTCCTACCAATTAGAGCTGCCCAAAATTAGAATAGGCTACCTAGGTTCCCTTACCTACATGAAGAGTTCCCTCTAACTACTAATCTCAAGCAGAGGCTAGGTCACTTAGTGGATATATTATAGTAAGGATTCTTTTTGGATTTGGGCTACGATTAGATGACAAATCAAGTCCCATACAACTCTAAATTCTGTGATTATCACATACACACTTCAAGGATTGATAATTTCATTATTGTCAGTATTGTAAACCTATAAATCTTAATAGACAGTCAGGAAAGAGTTTCTGTATCAAAATTTTGTAAATCTTAGGTCAACCTGGTAATGAGATTCTCTGAATTTTAAGTGGTCCTCACATGCATCAGCAGGTACCCATCTGAGACCTTTCTAGCTTGCTAGGACCTGGAAGGACTTGTGCTCCTCTGGAAAGTCCTCAAGAATCCTGGCTTACCTCCATGCCAAGATGAGACACAGGAGTTATAAAATATATCAATCAAGTGACAAGAATACCTTAGATCTCTAGGGATACAAAGGCAAAAATAAGACAGCCCTTACCTTCAAGAAGTTTCCATCTGCCTAGGGGATACAGTATGTTCAAAGATCACTATATAAAGAACATAATAAATATGAAGTGATTGGGAGGAGAAAAACTAACAACTGAAGGAATTTTTAAAAGGTCCCAAAAGAAGGTAGCACTTGAGCTAAGCCTTTAAAGGGGTTATGAATTCCAAGAGGCAGAGATGAAGAGGAAGAATATGCATAGTATAGCATGGAAAACAGCTTGTACTAAGGTACAAAGATAAAATATGTAATGTCACTTATGGGGAATGGCAAGTAGACCAGTTTGGCTGGAGTTTAGAACGTGGGAACAGGAATAATATATAATCAGCCTTGAAATGTAGGCTGAAACCAGACTGTGAAAGGCTTAAAATGGCAAACGGAGGAGTTTATATTTTACCTTATAAGCAAAAGAGCCTTTGGAGCTTTTTAAGTAAGACAAAGACAGAAGATTCTTATATATAAATAAAAATGTTTAAAATATTTTACATTAATCTTTCCGTAAACAGAATTCCTTAAATATAATAGTAATCACGGAATAAATGTTTTTAACTTGATTTACAATAGAAATAGAGAAGAAAAAAGATGAGAAGGAAGGGGAGCAATGCAATAAAAGGAACAGCTTTGTTTTCCTTGGGACACTGCAATGAATGCTGGCACAGGCCAGGGTGTCACCTAGGAGACTCTGAGGGCCCTTTAAAACAAAATGATGCCACTGAGAAAGAGGGGGAAAGAGGACTCAGAACCTCAGAAAGGAAGAATAACACAGTATCATTTTAAAAGAGAAAAAAAAAAAAGGTTTGAGGACACCACAATTAGAAAAAAAAAAGACCATAAATTATAAAGGATATTAAAGACTTTAAAAAATTAAAAGGAGTGAAATTTAAACAGATTTTTTAAAACAGACAAAAAAAAAACTTGATAGTAGAAAAGACTCACCTGGTTAAAAAAGCATGTAAAATTGGAGGATGAGAATAAAGTGATTTGCATTGCTAACTGCTAAAATACATAATCTGGGAGGAAAATGCTAGTATAAATACAGGTTACCTTGCAAATGAAATAAATCATCTGCCCCTGAAGAGTAGTTTAATTTAGTGGCTCTGGCAGCATTGTTTGGGTATTTCTCACAAAATCTAATAAACTGGGACTGACAGGTACAAAAGAAGTTGTTGTTCAGTAATGTCTAACTCTTCATGATCCCATGAATCATACTGTCCATGGAGTTTTCTTGGCACAAATACTAGAGTTATTTGTCATTTCCTCCTCCAGAGGATTAAAGCAAACAGAGGTTAAGTGACTTGCCCAGGGTCACACAGTTAGTGTCTAAGGCTGGATTTGAACACAATGTCTTCCTGACTCCAGGCTGAGTGCTCTATCCACTGAGCCACTCGGTTGCCACCTATTTCTCTGGTCTTGCACCAGAAAGATGGAACCCTAAAAAGTTGATTAATATATTTGACAGCTGGAAATATAGAACCAAGATCTAGAACTACAAGGGCACTACCAAAGTCAATAGTACAACTCCTTCATTTTACATAAGAGAAAACTGAGGTCCAGGGAAGTTAAGTGCTTTGCCCACAGTCACATAGATGGTAAATGGTAAAAGTGGGATTTGGACCTTTGTCCTTTATTCCTCTTGGATCAGTGTTCTTTCCACTATACTACAAGGCTTTGGTGATTTTAGTCTATCATTAAGAAGGTAAGGGGGAGGGGGACACAGTAAATAGAGCACTGGCCCTGGTGTCAGGAGGATCTGAGTTCAAATCTGGCCTCAGACACTTACTAGCTGTGTGACCTTGGACAAGTCACTTAACCCCAACTACCCCTCCAAAAAGAAAAAAAATTCTTTTAATTAAAAAAAGAAGGTAAGGAGTTCATTGTTGCATAGTTTTAGTTCTAATTCTTGGCGAGAGCACAAGGCAAGATGTGTGAGCAAGAGCAAAGAGAATGGATTTGATACTGCCTTTTCAGTTTGCACTAATTCCCAGTAAGGCTTCTGCTAGTCATTCACACTGTGGCAAAGGGGGAGAACCAGAAAAATGACTCCTAAGATCCAATACAATCTAGTACTGGCCTGTGTAAAAAGACTACATTCTAGTATTGTTATAATAAATTATGTCTCTTGGTAAATGGACAACAAGAGTAAAAATCTAAAAAAAAAAAAAAGCTTAGATATTTGAATATTTGAATAAAGAAAAAATGGATTAAAAAGCAACTGTTCTAAGCCCTTTGTTTTCTCACAGCTCTAGGACTAAGGCCCGGAAGCAGAGCAGATAGACTATCTTGATAAGTATTCAGGCATTCTCCATCTAGATTGTTTTGTAATGGTTTAGCTCAGCAGACCACAGTAGCTATTCCTGGACAAAAAGCAATTGTAAGTAGGTTAACAACTAAATCCAATAATGTTTTCACAATCTTTATCCAGGTAGACCTCTATGCTGTTTTTGACACTACTTGACAAATTCCTCCTCCTCCTTAGGCTTAAGGGACATTATTTTATTGAATTCTCCTAGTCTACTTTCAAACACTCTATCCCAAGCTCCCTTTTTCTCTTTATAGTTTTTTCCCTTAATGATCTTATCAATGACTTACAAATCTACACAAATGGCCCTAATTCTTTAAATTCAGCCCCATATCATCTGCTGGACATTTCCATTTGGGTGTCCTACTAGAATCCCAACTTCAATATATTCAAGACAGAAGTAATCATTCTCCCTAAATCTTTTTCCCCTCAAAATTTGGCTAATTTTGGTTCAGGACATCATTATCTTTCTATTCTCCCACATTTGTAACCTAAGAACCTTCTTTGACTTTTCCCTCTCCTTGAACCCTTATATCTAATCAGTTTGCTAAGTCTGATTCTATTTCCACAATATCTTTTCTCTCCCGCATGTTGTCTTCTTTCCATTCACATTTTCACTAAGTCTTTCATCACTTCCTGCCTGGAATACTTGATTTCTCGGTTTTCAGTCTCCTTTTTCTCCAATCCAATTTCAACACAGCCGCAGAAATAATACTGCTAAGTCATAGGTATGACCATAACACGTTCCAGACCAAAAACCTTCACTGAATCCCTATTGCCTCTAGGTGTGAAATGCAAATTTCTCTGCCTGTCATTAAGACCCACCACAATCTGACTTCAACTCATTTTTCCTGCCTTTCCACAAACTTTCACAATATTCCTTTTCACATATTCTTATTTCTGACAAACTATTTTTCAAATTCAACATTCTGATTCTACCCTCACAGCATTAAATCAAGCCATTATCTCACAAACACCTAAGTTTCAAATAAACTCCCTCAACAACCACTTTCTCTTTCTTTCAAGGTTCTGTTCACCTCACACCTCCTTTGTTAAACCTTCTGAATCTTCCTGATAAGTTACAAGATGCCTTTTATAAGGTTCCAGTTATAAATGCTATCCTTACATTACCTTATACTTATTTATGTATGTTTTTTCATCTATTCCTCCATCTCAAGGAGAATGCAAACTCCTTGAAAGTAGAGACAATTTCATTTTATCCCTGTATTCCTAATACACAATACCACACACACAGTAGATACTTAACATATGTTCGATACGTTGGATTAAGTTGTTGGAGGTACACACTAGAGGGAACCTATCAGTTTATCTTACTTCTTTAACCCTCAGGAGATTCCCCTATATTCCAAGACTTATGTCTGGATTTTAAATATTTCCAGATAATCAAATTCTTTAATTTTCTGAGCCCTATAGGAGTCACTGAGAAGAGAGAGAAGGTGCAGAATAGGTAAGAATTACAGAGAAAGCCTTTAACCCAAAAATATCTTCCGCAATATATTCCACCAATCAGATATTTTGTTGGGTTGAAGAGCTTCTCTTCCTCATCCTTCTGTGAATGTTAAGCTTCATTCACACCTAAATGTGAATAATATTAATGAGAAAATAAAATCAACACCTAGCTAAGACAGATAGAACACAGACCCCAATGGGACTTCTTACTGGATGGTAGGAAAAAGGAAGGAAGTTTTTAGAGCAAGAAATAGGCAAGACAGATTGATTTTTTACATTCACAGGGCAGCAGGAGCAAATAGATGAAAAAAGAGTCAAAAAATAATTGCTGAAGAGACAAAGATTCTCCAATTTACAATTTTTCCAGGGGACCCAGGACTAGGCACTTCACTGATTAAAACTACTAAAGTTGGTTTTCCAAATTCAGACTGTGATCCTGTGAACCAATAGTTCTCAAAAGAATTGCAAACAGCCAACCAACATATAAATATTTACTCAGAATCATAAAAATAAGAGAAACACAAATCAAACAACTCTGAGGTTTCACCTCATACCCATGAAATTGGAAAAGATGATAAATGATGGATATAGTTGGTGTTGAAGTGCCTACCAAAAGACAGGCATACTAATACTGTTGGTTGAGCAATAAATTGGTTCTAGCACTCAGAAAAACAAGTTGAAATAAATATTAGAAAGTGACTAAAATGTCCATACTCATGGACCTAAAGATTCCACTGTTATAAATCCCAAGGAGGTCAAAGATAGATAGAACTCAAACATACCAAAATATCCAGTCTAACACTTTCATGGTATCAAAGAAGTGGAAATAAAGGAGATAGCCCTCCAAAGGAGAATGTCTGAAAAAAATGTGGTACATGAATATAATAGAATTATATTGTGCTAAAAGAAACAATGAATGTTGAATACAGAGAAACATAAGAAGACTAATATGAAGTGATTGGAATGAAATAAGGAGGAACAAGAAGCTAAAATGCATATTGTATATGATAATGTAAACTGAAGGAACAACAAGAAAACAATAAAGATTATGATGATGGAGTTTGGACCCAAAGAATAGAAATGAGAAGCCCTTTCCCCAACCCTTTTGTAGAAACAGAGGACTATGGATACTGTATGTAATAACCAGACATTTGGACATGCTGTTTAGTTTTTTTGCAACATTTCTATCTTTTTTTCATACTTTTATTATAAAGGATATGTCCCTGGGAGTAGGAGTGGGGATGGATACAGTGGGAAATATAAGTGATGCAAAAATAAAATTATTAATAAAAATTTATGTATAAGAAAATGTACTTCTTCCCTTCCTTAAAGAAGTATAAAGCTATAGGAATGTAACACTGAATGCACTGTCAGACTCACTTAATATTAGTTAATTTGTTGAAAAGCTTTTTACCCCTCTTTCTTTTTGATTCTTTGTTATAAGAATTAGCCTGATGGTAGAAGCAAGGATAAAGAAATATTAAAAATAAAGGTTATATAAAAAAGGAACTAAAGATTTTTAAAACAAAAAGGGTACCAAAAAAGAAGTTAAAGAAAATAAGGGGGGTGGGGTATAGAGCCACGGTGGCAAAGTGAAAGCAGGAACTTTCTTGAGCTCTGGTTCCAATCAACTCCAATACCTGTAAAAAAAATGACTCAAACAAATTTTAGTGCTACAGAACCCACAGAGTGACAGAGAGACACAAATATCCCACTGAAGGCAGCCTGACAGGCTGACAGGAAGGGTCTATACCACGGAGTTGGGAGCAGAGTGCAGTGTCACATGAGCCGTGTTGGCCAAGGCATGCGGCCCAGACTGACCAGTGCAGACTTCAGGGGACGGATTCACTGGCAGCTCTGGTGGTTTCCAGACTTCTCAACCCATAAACACCAAAGAGAAAGTGAAAGGTGAGTGGGGAACTCTCTTGGAACTGGGTGAGAGAAAAGCATAGTGCAGCCCCTGGCCCTGGGGCAGCAGAGATGGCAGTGGATGCAGCTGCTGCCACATGGCTGCCTCCTGAGATCCAGGCCTACAGATCGTAGGGGGACCAAGCAACTGTACAAAGGGTAATTGCTCTTGCTTTGACCTGCTTGGATCTGGGTCACAGTCTTGGGTGGTGGTCCTGGGGTAAGGAATGTTAGCATAACAGAGCTTGTGGTGGCTATAGAGAGGGTGTCCTCTTCACTGGTGCCTGGAAGAAACTGACAACAGTTACGCAAAACCCTAGAAATTTAGGACACATAACTCTCCACTCTGAAAGCAGAATTCTATCATGGCAAAGAGCTCAAAAGTCAAGTAATTGGCTGGCAAGATAAACAAACGGAGGACACATAATCAAACTAGAAAATCATTTTTTGGTGACAAAACCATAGGACCAGAAGAAGATAACAAAGTCAAAATTCCTGCATCAAAAGCCTCCAAGAAAAATACGAATTGGTTGCAGGCTATGGAGGAGCTCAAGAAGGATTTTGAAAATCAATTAAGAGAAGTAGAGGAAAAATGGGGAAGAGAAATGAGACTGATGTAAGAAAATCATGAAAAGCAAGGCAACAGCCTGCTAAAGGAGACCCAAAAATATACTGAAGAAAATAACACCTTAAAAAATAGACTAAATCAAATGGCAAAAGAGGCCCAAAAAGCCAATGAGGAGAAGAATACCTTTAAAAGCTGAATTGCCCAGATGGAACAGGAATTTCAAAAATTCACTTAAGAGAATAATTCCTTCAAAATTAGATTAGAGCAAATGGAAGTTAATGACTTTATGAGAAATCAAGATATTATTTTTTTATCAAATGCTTTATTAACTTCTAGTTTACATCATTCATTTCTGCAAGATTTTGAGTTACAAATTTTCTTCCCATTTTTCCCCTACCCAACACCCCAAAATAGCAATTCCACTGGATGTCCTCTCCTCCAATCTGCTCTCTCCGATATCTTCCCACATCCCCCCTCTGATTTTCCAGTAAGGCATGGTGGATTTCTATGCTCCAGTGTCTATATATCTTATTTCCTAGATACATATAAAACAATATTAATAATAGTGTGTATATATATATATATGTGTGTGTGTATGTGTGTGTGTATGTATATACATACACACACACACATGCACACATTTAAACATTTGATTTTAAAACTCTAAATTCCAGATTCATTCCCTTCCTCCCTTGTCACTCACCCTTACTGGGAAGATAAGCAATTCACTATAGGTTATACATGTGTAGCTATGCAAAACATTTCCATAGTGGATATATTGTAAAAGACTAACTATATTTCCCTCCATCCTATCCTACCTCCCTCTTGTTCTATTCTCTACTTTGATCCTGTCCCTTTTCAAGAGTGGGTGCTTCCAACTTCCCTCCCCCTCAGCTGCCCTCTCTTCTATCATCTCCCCTCTCATTCCTTTCCCCCCCAATCTCCTGTAGAGTGAGATACCCTATTTAGTATGTATGTCATTCCCTTCCTAAGCCAAATTCAATGAGAATATACATATACATACTCCCTTTTGCCTTCCTGTTCTTCCCCTCCATTGTAACAGTTTTCCCTTGCCTCTTCTATATAAGATAATTTACCCCATTCTATCTCTCCCCCATCCTCTCATTATATTCCTCTCTCACCTCTTCATTTCACCTTTTAAGTATCATCCCTTCCTATTAAATTGGTCCTGTGCCCTCTATCTATGTATACCTGTACACATATATACACACACTTCATATTTGTATTCATATGCCCATATATCCTCCTATAAAGACATATATATGTATGTATATGTATGTACATATATACATATATATATTCACATTTCTATTCCATTCAACTATTTTCACACTGAGAAAAGTTTCATAAGTTACAATTATCATTTTTCCATGTAGGAATGTAAATATTTCAACTTTGATAAATTCCTTATGATTTATTTTCCCTAATTACCTTCTTATGCTTCTCTTGCTTCTTGTATCAGAATGTCAAATTTTCTATTCAACTCTGGTTTTTTCATCAAGAATGCTTGAAAGTCCTTTATTCCATTGAATGACCATATTTTCCCCTGAAACATGACACTCAGTTTTGCTGGGTAGGTGATTCTTGGTTTTAATCCCAGCTCCATTGACCTCCAGAATATGATATTCCAAGCCCTTTCATCCCTCAGTGTAGAAGCTGCCAGATCCTGTGTTATCCTGACTGTGTTTCCACAATATTCAAAGTGTTTCTTCCTGGTTGCTTTTAATATTTTGTCCTTGATCTGGGAACTCTGCAACCTGGCTATTATATTCCTAGGAGTTTTCTTTGGGGGATCTTTTACAGGAGGTGATCTGTGGATTCTTTCAACCTCTATTTTGTCCTCTGGTTCTAAAATATCAGGGCAATTTTCCTTGAGAATTTCTTAGAGGATGATTTCTAGGCTCTTTTTTTGCTCATGGCTTTCAGGTAGTTCAATAATTTTTAAATTATCTCTCCTGGATCTATTTTCCAGGCCAGTGGTTTTCCCAATGAGATATTTCACATTGCCCTCTATTTTTTCATTTGTTTGGATCTGTTTAATAGTATCTTGATTTCTCATAAAGTCACTAGCTTCCATTTGCTCCAATCTAATTCTGAAAGAATGATTCTCTTCAGTGAGCTTTTGAGATTCTTTTTCCATTTGCTCCAATCTAATTCTGAAGGAATGATTTTCTTCAGTGAGCTTTTGAGATTCTTTTTCCACCTGGCAAATTTGGCTTTTTAAGGCATTCTTCTCCTCATTGCCTTTTTGAGCCTCTTTTGCCATTTGAGTTAGTCTATTTTTTAAGGTGTTATTTACTTCAGTCAGGTTGTTGACTCTCATTTCATAATTTTCTTCAATTGTTCTCATTTCTCTTAATAATTTTTCCTCCACTTCTCTTTTTTGGTTTTCAAAATCCTTCTTAAACTCCTCTATGGCCTGTAACCAGCTCATATTTTTCCTGGAAGCTTTTGGTACAGGATTTCTGACTTTACTGTCTTCCTCCTGTTCCATCATGCTTTGATCTTTTTTGTCCCCAAAATAGGAGTGTAAAGTTGGATTGCTCTACTTGCTTTGCTTCCTTTGCTTGCTCATGTTGCCACTCAATTACTTGATTTTTGAACCTTTTGCCACAGGAGGACTCTGCTATCAGACAGGGGAGCTTTGTCCCAAATCAACTGGGGTTTTCCCAGCTACTGGAGCTGTTAGTTGGGTGCCCTCTCTGAGCCTCCACACACTCTGGCAAGCTGGTCACACACCCCAGGATCTCCACCCTAGACTGCAATCCAGATTCAAGAAGGTTAAAGCAAGGGCTATTACCCCTCAGACTGGTCGTTTGGTTCCCCTACAATCTGCAATCCAGGAGCTGAAGCATCCATGTGGCAGTGGCTACATGGCCATGATGCCTCAGCAACTTCTTCCTCCAGAGGGTAAAGGCCGGACTGCACTCCTGAACTCCCAGGTCCCAAAGTCCACACTGCACTGACTTCTCACTTTGTCCTTAGCATCTATGGGTTGATAATTCTGGAAACTACCACAGCTGCTGGTGATCTGAAGTCCCTCCAGCCAGAGGGCTGGTTATGGCCCCCCTGAGGCTAAAACCTCAGGCTCCTGTGGGGCTGGGCTCAGCGCCCAGGGAGCTGTGCTGGATCCTTCCTGCCAGCCTGTTGGACAGTCTTCAGTGGGAGGTTAGCTTCTCTCTGTCATTTTGTAGGTTCTGTAGCTCCAAAGTTTGTCTGGAGTAATTTTTTACATGAATTGGAGGAGATGGAAGCCGGAGCTGCTCAGAAGTCCTATTTCTACTCTGCCATCTTGACTCTGCCCCAAGAATCAAGATACTATTAAACAGATCCAAACAAGTGAAAAAATAGAAGGCAATGTGAAAAATCTCATTGGAAAAACCACTGACCTGGAAAAATTGGATGTATTAGAAAATAGATCCAGGAGAAATAATTTTAAAATTATTGGACTACCTCAAATCCATGATCAAAAAAAGAGCTTAGACACCATCTTTCAAGAAATTATCAAGGAAAACTGTCCTGATATTCTACAACCAGCAGGAAAAATTGAAATTGAAAGAATATACTGATCCCCTCTTAAAAAAGATCCCAAAAGGAAAGTAAGGAAAGATTTTGAACAACAAACTTAATTGGATATGAAAAAAAAAACAACAGGTCAAAAGTAAGAGACAAAGGCTGGAAAGAGGAAGGGAGAGAGAGAAAGAGAAAGATTATCAATTTAATTAAAATCAAGGAACTTGAAATAGGACAAGTAAATGGGTGGTAAGAGAGCTTTTGAAAACACAGTAAAAGGCAAGGCTAGTCTAATTACAAAGTTTGGAATAAAACAATTTATTTGGAACCTTGCTCTTGGAAGTTCCACCTCTAGAAATCTCATTTGTAGAAGCATGAAAATTCTGGCCCACTAAAAAAAGGGTTCTAAAAATGCTCGGAGTCAAGATGTTTAGAAAAGGTCCAGAACTGGAGAACCAAAGAGAGAAAGCACAGGATATCATGGACTTAGGCTATACCATTGCAAACCAAGTATTTAAAATGAAGTTGAAAACCAAGACAATTATAAATTAGACGTATTTTCCATGTCAGATATTTATATTTGCATTCTCATGGTCTACAATAAGTATTTTAAGAATGAAATTTTAAAGTTCTTATTTCCTTGTAAAGGTGTTTCATAGTTTAAAATCAACATTTCAATCCAGGTTGAAATATATATCCAAATTTTGAATATTGACTTCATTTATTTGAAATTAACTTGGTAATGTTGATCACAGGTTTTAACATACTGGAAAGGTTTACACACACACACACACACACACACACACACACACACACACACACACACTCTCACTCACTCACTCACATGCAGAGCTTCCTTATAAACTTATCAAGATTAAACTAGTTTGGGGCGGCTAGGTGGCGCAGTGAGTAGAGTGTCGGCCCTGGAGTCAGAAGGACCTGAGTTCGGATCCAGCCTCAGACACTTAACACACAAACAAAAAACTAGTCGTGTGACCTTGGGCAAGTTACTTAACCCCAATTGCCCTCCAAAAGGCAAAAAAAAAAAAAAGATTAAACTAGTTTAACCAGTGCTTTGCACATAGTAGGTACTTAATAAATGTTTGCTGAATTGAATTAGACTCACAGCTTATTTTCTGTTTGCAGTAAATGGACTTTGAAAGGGAGTTTGTGGGAATTCTGTAGATGTTTGGCTTCATCATCATGCACAGCAGTCCAGTTAATTCTGTATTGGGTGTTTAGAATGAAGGCTTAATTTAAATGAGTCCTGTTTTGGAAATAAACACATTGTTGTAATGATTTAAAGACCAGTGTTGGGGTAGGTATGATTTAGAAAATTCATAATATATTTATAAACACTTGCGTCAAACTGGCCAGCCTCTTTTTTTAATCAGCTTATGTTAATGTTCAGATAATTTTTGTATCTTGTTGCTGAAAATATTTTTGCATTTCAGCAATCAAATTACAATAAAGTTACTACTTATGCAGAAAAAAATAAATTAGACGTATTTTCAAATACTGTGAACTACAGAAGAAAAGTTAAACTGAAACCATCATATAGGAAAAATACTCCTATATGAACAAAGGAAAAAAGATAATAAGGATAATTACAGGTCAAAAAACACCACCACAAAATAACAGGCAAAGACAGGACATCATCAAAAGATCTAGGACTCAGAGTTCAATAGTCATGCATAAACTGAATAAAAATCAGCAGTGCCATTATACTATAAGAAAGCCACTGACTACACTAGACCATTGAATTTATTTAAAGGAATATGAAGCTAATAAAGGTCTTATTAGAGTACTTATAAGACTACTGTGACCAGTTTTGCCAGTGCTTAAAAAGACAAAAAATGTCCAGAGAAAACTAGCAATGATCAAATGAAAAGAAAATAATCTTTTATCTAAATATAAAATCTATTCTGTCTTTTCCTTCTTTCCCCCCAAAACCCACACTAATCCCCTCCCCAAAAAAACAACCCTTGGTCTGTACAAGCCCAGAATATGACCTATCATTAGAGCCATTTTCTGGTGTCTAGTTATTTTTTTCCTTTCAAAGTTATCTCATTTTAGGGCTATAGTCTATATATAAACAGGGGGCAGTTTATTTGCAAAGAAAAAAGAACTGGGGTCATTTAATGTATGAAAAGAAAACGTGACATAGGACCATAGGATTTAGAAGTAAAAGAAATGTCAGAGATCATCTATTCCAAATCTATTTCACAGCATTCATTTTAGAAATGAGGAAAAGAAAGTTTAAGTAACTTGCTGAAGGATATATAGGCAGTAATACTATCTTCAGGGCAGTTATGTGATATAGTGGATAAAGCACTAGGCCTAGAGTCAAATTCAGCCTCAGATACTTACTGGCTGCATGATCCTGGGCAAGTCACTCTAATTGCAAACCACTCTAGTATCTTTGCCAAGAAAAGCCCACGAACAAAGTCAATGGGGTCACATAGAATCAAATGCAACTGAGCAACAAGAAATACTATCAAGTGTGTGAAAAAAAAAATTTAAGAAGATAAACGGTTGTTCATTTTGTCCATAGAAAACTAAACAAGAAATGGGCTTGCATTAATTGGGGAATGGCTAAACAAATTGTTGTACATGATTGTAATGGAATATTATTGTGCTTTAAGAAACCACAAACAAATTATTGAGAGAAACATGAGAAAAGTTATGAACTCATGTAGGATGAAGTTAGCAGCCAAAAAAATATACATAATGATTACAGCAATGTAAATGGAAAAACAATAAAACAAAATTAAACTTTGTATAATTATAATAACCAAGTTGGACCCTGGAGAAAAGATGAGAAAATACATCTCCCTCCTTTCACAGAAATCGATGGTGATGGGGAGGGAGGACTATTGCTGTGGAATATTGTAAACACTATCAGCATGTTGGTTTATGGTAGGGTGCTTTGCTTTTAAAATATTTTTTCCAAGGTAAGACTCCCTGGGCAGTTGAAGGACAGAGGGGTAAATTAAAAAATAAATGTGTTAAGAAAAGGCATTCATCAAGTTATTTTTGTTTTTGTTTTTAAGAAATGAACTTGAGGGGCGGCTAGGTGGTGCAGTGAATAGAGCGCCGGCCCTGTAATCAGAAGGACCTGAGTTCGGAGCCGGCCTCTGACACTTAATCTGCACAAACAAAAACCTAGCCGTGTAACCTTGGGCAAGTTACTTAACCCCAATTGCCCTAAAGGGGCGGCTAGGTGGCGCAGTGAGTAAGAGCGCCGGCCTCGGAGTTTGGATGACCCGAGATCAGATCCGGCCTCAGAAAATGAGCACCCACGCATAAATCAAATGACTAGCCGTGTAACCTTGAGCAAGTTACTTAACCCCAATTGCTTTTAAAAAAAAAAAAAAGAAATGAACTTGAGGGCTGCTAGATGGTGCAATGAATAGAGCACCGGCCCTGGAGTCAGAAGGACCTGAGTTCAAATCCAGCCTCAGACACTTAACACACTTACTAGCTGTGTGACCTTGGACAAATCACTTAACCCCAATTATCTTGCCTTTCCCCCTCCAAAAAAAAAAAAAAGAAAGAAAGAAATGAAGAACTTGAAATGAAGAGAGACCTTATTTGTACTTAGAAGGGAAAACTTAACAAAAACAAAAATATAATTAGTTATCAAGGAAGGTTGAAGAGTCTCCATTCCATGTATATTTCCAGGAAAAAAATAACCAACTATATGTCCTAAGTGGTTCAGCCATTTACCTAGCTGAAAACCTGGGCCACATAATTTTCTAAAGTACCCTTGAGTTTTGATTTTACAAACTGCTAAAGAATCATAAAATGCTAGCATTGTACAGTAATAATTAATGTTTATTATCCTTTTGTTTGTTTTTAATAAAAATTAGCTTCATACTAATTCTCCATGTCTGCTCCCAAGAGTCCAAGATAGCTAACTCCAGAAAATAGTCAGAAAGCTCTGAGATATGTTTGTACTGAGATTATTAATACGTTAATGTGTTCAACCCAGGTAACTTTGAGATATGGCTAGCTATTGAAACACTTCCTGGAGTCACAGAACTGTCAGGTAGTGTCGCTGAGGGGCTGATATAGACATTCATTCTCAAATTCCTATAGGATCTTACACAGAGAATTATTCATGGAATATCATGAATGTAAAATAGTTAAAAATTTAGTAATCCATCTGGCTGAAACAGTCTAGAATCAAGTAACTGGGACCATTTAGCATCAAAATTCATTTAACAGTCAATCGGTAAACATAAATTACACAGTCATATTAGATAATTTCATGTTTTAATTGGGATGAGAAGTATCAGACAGGAGTTCATGGTACTTGGAGAAGTAGGAAGGGCAACTCATTAAGAAAAAAGGCATAAAAGACACAAAGGATAAAAATTTCAAGAGCAAATTTCAGCCACTTCTTTTCTGTGAGAACCACTGGAAGCAGAAATAGTTTTGTCTTGCACGTACATGCATCTTAATAAGAACAATGCCACTGAACCCTAAAATTCAGACTAATGTTGTTTCACATAATTTATGATTTTTTTAAAAAGAAAAACCATGCAATTTTGTCATGAAGATTTATTCTGAGAGGATTCATTTATCAAGGCATTGCTGAAAATTGAAGCAGATATTAACTAGAAGTTATTTAAAAGCCTGGAGAAAGCTCAATTATGTCTCACTTGGTTATTGCACCATAGTCTTAGTCAGTAAATCAATCAATAAGCATTATTAAGCACCTACTCTGTGCCAGGCCCTGTGACAGTCCTTCAATATACCAAGTTGTTCTAACTTCAAAATGAGGATCTGCTCCAAAAGGGCTTTAAAGATGAAAAAAAGTCTTTCATATAATATGAAAAATGATAAGCCCCATCTCTGCCCTAGTAACAGTGAAATTTACCCAGAGACAGAGGAAAAAAAATTAAGGAATAAGTTTTTAGGAACCAAAATATTTCTTATGCACACTATGCACTGAGTAGGTTTAAAAGTAAACAGAATTCAAATCTTCAATTTGATACTGCAGTTATTTTTAACTTATGAAAAAAACAACCTGCAAATTAACTGATGGAAGTGTTATATCACCATAAAGTAGCAGTAACTAATTTCTTTTTCAAGAGTTTTATGTGAGGCAGCAGAGCTATGAGATGAATATTTTTAGATACTGTGATTCCTTAATATTCCTATAAAGACTATTTTTGGAACTAGGTCTTACTCAATAGGCACAAAACTTCAACCTGTACATGAGTAAAAAAGGCCTATTTCCACTGAAGGTTCTTTTAAAACATTTCCTTAAGTGTGGCTGAAAAAGCAGCTGGGGATTGATACCTTTTATGAAATAATAAGGTAATAAGGATCAAATCAATTCATCTAACATTTACTAGATGCCAGGTACTGTGCTAGGTCTGAGACTAGAGGTACAAAAACATAGTCCTTACCTTCAAGATACTTTCAGCCTATAAAGGGAAAATACCACATATACAAAAAAGCATATACAAAGTAAGTTGTGTTCATCTAAGAAATGGTGAGAATTTGGGGGCTAACAGTCCCCCATCCCCATCTTATTCTTAGACACACAGAAGATGAAACACTTGCTAGAATGGACATGTGTTGGCTAAACGTGTAGATTATTATGTATGCCTTACTGCCCAAGTCCTTACTAGGAAGACTTTATGTCATGGAAGGCACATAACATTATGTGGTTTTAAATCTAAAAGAGGCTTGAAGGATCATAGATTTAAAGCTTGAAGGAAATTTAGAGGTCATCCAAGCTTAACCCTTCATTTTACAGATGAAGCAACAAAGGCCCAGAGAGATTCTGTGAGCTGGCCGAAGTCACACATTCAAAATTAGCAGAACTGTGATCTAAATTCAATGCTTCCTATTCCAAATCCAATATTCTAAGCACCATATATGTAAATGCCTCCAGTTGCATAGTTTCATATCACAGCTTGTTTTTTCAAAAAACCAAGACCTATATAACTCACTGTTTGACTATATAAACAAATCCTTACTAAGATTTACATTTTTCTACAATTTTATCTTTTGTAGCCAAATATATTATATTTCCCAAGTTGCTTATATACTCAGTTGTTACAAATTTTCATTACTAAAAACTAAATTGAAATTTTCAATTTAAGATTAAATTAAAATTTCATTAATTTCTCAGTTCCTAATAATTATCACTTATGAAATGTGCTCTGAAAAGGAAATTTTCATATAGATTAAATGCCTACAAGTCCAGATAAAAGTGCATAACTTTTTTATCTAATACCACAGACAAGGTGTTAATAAGTGCTTAACACCTTTACAGATGTCTTCAGAACTGTTGCCAAAACTGGCATTAAAGGAGCTAAAATAATCTTCCCCTTCAGAAATGTCTGTTGGATAAAGAAAAATTTATGATTTTTCTTTATATAATGCTTATAATAGCCTTTGTTGCTAATAGCCTATAATGGATTTTAGTGTCCACAAAGCTAATGTCCAGTGTGAACTAAGATCTAAGGATCTTAGAGGATCCTTATCTTAATCCTAAGGATAAGAAAAAAGATTTTTGTTTCTAGCCATGTTGGAAGTCAGAAGTATAAGGAAAGATCAAGACTTCTTGGGTTGGATGAAATGCCTAAATGAGTATGTAAGAAAAGGTTCCTATTTTGCTTTTAATCTTCTATCAAAGAAAATTACCTTCACTCTAGGAAAGACAGAATGAAAGTGATCTTTAGGGAAGTGAAACCAAAAATAAGTGAGATGATGGCAGGATACCACCTAACTACTCTCAATGAGTTCAAGTCATCTGGTCTGGTGAATTAACTGTCAGAGTCTGAAATGAAAACCTGTGATTATAATGTTGAACAACTGTCAATAATATTTGAAGAATCTTGAGAAATCAGAGAGGTGTAAAGGAGTTGACAATCTTGCTTCAATTTTTAAAAAGGGAAGGTAGATATTTAAATTTTATCTAGTAAGCATGTTATCTCCTTGAGAAGAGGCATGATACGGTTAAAAGTACTCTGAATTTAGTCAGAGCATCAAATTCTGGCTCTGCCAATAAATTCCCTGCATGACCCTGGAAAAGTCACTTCACCCATATGAATCTCAGTTTCCTCACCTGTAAAATGAGGAATTTGGACTGGGTGGCTCCTATGATATTGACAAAAATCACAGAATCACAGAGGTGGAAGGGCCTCAGATGCCATTAGTTTAATTCTTACTTAAATAAGAATTCCCTCTGTCATTTGTCCTGATGTCCTGACTTGTGCATGAATTGTATTTAAGTGAGGCAGTTACACAAAGCTGTCAGACTCACTCTTTCTTCCAGTGTTACTGAAGTCCAATGACAGGACAAAAATCAAGGCAACTGGCAATGGTCTGGGTTACAGTAGATGACCTTCGTATCTGCTTCAGCAACCTTCCTGGCTACTGGAACAAATAATCCTCATCCATCCATTCTGCCAAAAGAAGTCTTCACATGCTTGGGATAGACATCCCCTTAATTCACTGATGGGTTTGAGGCCTCTTGGTTACCCTCAACCTGTCTCCTGAGACAGTTTTACTGGGGGTGTGGCCACTGCACATGCTATAGCTTCTTGGAACTGTAGGTGAGAGTTGGGGGAAAAAGTACCAAAAGGTACTGAAAGGCAGTTATCTAACCTTTACTCCAAGACCTGCAGTGAGAATGCAACCTCCTTTCTTCCCAAGAAGAAAGCCTTAGTTGTCAGGAAATTTTCCATAACATTAAGCTTTGCAACTTCTGCCTATTGCTCATGTTCTGTCCTCCAGGACAAAACAGAACATCTCTAGACTTCTTACAGATTAGTCAATTGGAACATAGCTATCAAATCTTCTTTTCCTTAAATTCATCTTTATACAGTAAAAACCTGAAGACCTCCACCATCGTGGGTTGCCCTCCTTTGGACACTCTAGCTTATCAATGTCTTTCCTAAAATACTGTGCTCAGATGTGGCAGAACACATGGTTCTGCTTAATTATTGCTCTCTCCACAAGGGAAAGAAAAGGATGGAAAGGGAACAAGTATTTATTAAGCACCTACTATGTGCTAGGGAGGGTTCATTCCGGGAAGGGGAGAGTGGAGAGAATAGCCTTTCCCTCTAAGAAATGACTGATAAAAAAATAAGATGCATTAATATGTTTTATTCTGAAAAATGCTATGCTCATAAACAAATACAATATTCTAGCTGTGATCTAAGTAGGAGAGAGTAACAAGGGACTATCATTTCCCTAGACCTGGACACTCTGGTTCTCCTGATGCAATTTAAGCCCTGCTAACTCTTAGCTGCCATACCACATTACTGAAGCAAATTGAAATTGTAGTCTACCAAAATATTCACCTTTTTTTCAAACTCCTGTCTAGCCAAATCTCTCATTCTGTACTTGAAAAGGTGACTGTTTTACACACAAGTATAAAACTTTATCCCTATTGAGTCTCATCTTGTTAAATTTAGCTTATTGTTCTAGTCCTTTAAGACCTCTGAATAATATCATCTAGAACATTAGCTGTCCTTTCCAACTTTGTGCTATCTAAAAATTTTATACACATGACATCTATGTTTTCCAGACCCACAGAGTCTACAAAACCAACAATATTATTAAAGGGCAAAATGTAGGTTTACTGCTCGACATTATGGCTCTTGTCCCTTCTCTAGCTCCCTTTTGTCTAAGAACTCTCCCACTGCCCTGTCATTCCTGATGGTTTATGCCTATCTTGGTCCAAGAATTCTTTCCCACTCTAACACAGCCTCCATCTAGTGCCATATCTGAGATCATGTGACTCCCTAAAGAGGGTTCTCACAGATGCACATCTGTGCATACTCTGCAAGACCAAATCTGTGTAGCTCCTCTCCTTTTTGAATTTCTCTGTCTAGCTCTCTATCATTTTTTTAAAGACCAAGTCAAAGGGCATAGTATATCTATATGACTAGCTATAATGGGAACAGAATCACTGAGTCAATGAGTACCCAGGACAAGGCAAGTTCATACCTTATTAATTGGGTGTGAGATTTTTTCTTGACAAGGTTAAGGACAAAAAAGGGGATTTTGGAGGGTCTCACTAGGTTCTTCCTGAACCCACCCTATATAAGATTTGAGGACAATGGGGCCTAAAGAGGTCAAGTCATTTGTTCAACTGACAAGGCAGTAAAGAGTAAATTCAGGATTTCATTCCAAGTCCTGTGATAACAAATCCAGTACTCTGTTTGACTCTTTTATCTCCCTATAACCTATCATATACAATTAATTATGCCAAGGTCTTTTGATTATGCCTTTTCAATAACTCTTCTTTTTTTTTTTTTAAATACTTTTTTTTTTTTTAAGCAATTGGGGTTAAGTAACTTGCTCAAGGTTACATGGCTAGTCATTATTTATGCGTAGGTGCTCATTTTCTGAGGCTGGATTAGATCTCGGGTCATCCCAACTCCGAGGCCGGCGCTCTTACTCACTGCGCCACCTAGCCGCCCCTTCAATAACTCTTCTAACCATCCTTTCCACTTTATTCCCATTGCCAGCTCTTAGGAAGACCTTCCTTACTACCTTCCTAAACCATCAGAATAGTTTCCTAATGAGTCTTCCTAATAGGCTCTGCTTTCTCCCTGTTTCAATTTGGTCTTTACACTACTGCCAGATTAATCTTCCTTATTCAAAATCTGGTCAGATCACTTTTCTGTTCAAAACACTTCAGTGGCTCCCTATTATCTACCCAATCAAATTCAAATTCCTCACATTTGAAGTTCTTCATTATCTGGCAGCCTCACTAAACATTTCCAGCCCTTTACCATATACACTGTGCTCTAGTAACAATGATTTTCTGTCCCCACCCTTTTGCTCATTTTGTTTGGTGCACCCAGATAGCTCCTTTGCCAATGGAATTCTTATCCCTCCTCAACTAAAATTCAGTCCTCTTCAAGAAGCTTTTTCAGATTCTCCTTCTCAATAATGACCTTCCTTGCTCAGTGTATACATAGCATGTTAGTTTTGTACTCTCTAGTTCACTGAGATATTATTGTATATTACCTATGTGTTTCTTAGTTGCTTAATATACTGTTAGATCCATGAGAGAAATTACCAGGTCTTACCTAAATCTTGTAGCTCCTCCAAGTGCTCTGTACTCAGTAGGAACTTAATATTAGTTGAATTGAATAGCTTAGCACTGCTAAATAGCACTGCTAAAAAAAGGAGAGAGAGAGCACTTCCTAAATCACAGCACCTAGTATTCTGTGAAAGGAAGGTATTCATGTAAAAGGAAACAAATACAAGATAAGCCGTAATATTCAAAACTTCCATGTCTATCATGAGGAAGTATTGCAATCAATCAGTCAATCAATAAACATTTGTTAAATACCGGCTATGTGTCAGACACTGTGCTAAGCTCTGGAGATACCCAAAGAAGTAAAAGGCAGTCCTTGCCCTCAAGGAACTTAGATCCTAAGGGACTATAGTGACAGAATAATCCAGGGAAAAAATGAGTAAATATATTTGCATTAAACTTATCATCATTATGTCATTCTTCCTATGGCTGAGGAAGACCAAGAGTAATGTTTTCTTCACATAATGTCTCTTCTATTCCTCTTTGACTTTTAATGCATTAAAATAATCTATCCACACTGCAAAAACTAAGTAGATTTCAAATAGCCCAACATATGTTTCACTGGAGGCAGATTGCTTGTTTATGGGCTACTGTGAGTCATATATGTTTCCTGTATTTTCTGTGGTCTTGAATCAACGTCGTCTTGAACCTAACGTCATGCGTTTTTATGGAATTTGAGGCTTCCACCAAAACTGAGTTCAATTTATATAAGCATAGATTGCTTGGCTATGGGATACAATGTCAGTTATTTTTAAAAAGGGAATAATTGAATCTAGAATAATTTAATCTAGGGAGAGACTGGGAAATCATTTTTCCCCACCTAAGGGATCTTTCTTGCTCTATAAGTAAAGAGTTTCTGGCTAGACAATGCTATCAATGTATTTACAACTGACTGAATGACTGGACCCAAAATGTAGTAACTAATTGCTAGGTCAACTCACTGGTCTGAACCAATGAGCAAATGTCTTCTTTAAGCTAAACACAAAGATTATAAAACACCTTGCTTTTCAAAAGAAAAAAGGAGTCATTAAAATTTTAGGTTTTTTTGTAACGATGAGTTGCATCACCCATATTATACATGAAGGCCACAAGCCGAAAACTAATAGGTCAAGAGAATATATGAATTCTCATGGTACAGAATTTCTCAACTTAGTTATTTCTGTTAAACATAATTTAAGGTACTAACAAAATCACCTGCCAGGGTGAAAATTTTCTATAACATACTAACAAAACACTGATGAAATGGTTCTCATTAAAACCATACACTGGTCTTTCCAACACACTTCCCATTTAGAATAATGTGGTAGGGAGCAGCTAGGTGGTTCAGTGAATAGAGCACTGGCCCTAGAGTCAAGGGGACCTGAGTACAAATCCAGCCTCAGATACTTCACAGAAAATCTAGCCATGTGACCTTGGGCAAGTCACTTAACCCCAATTGCCCTCCAAAAAAGCAAAAAAAAAAAAAGAGAGAGAGAGAATAATGTGGTAGTGATAAACAGTTCAACTCAATGGAGTCTGTATGTATATCACAATTAGCAATCCCTCTTTGAAACTTTACTGTACTTCTATCAATCACATTTCAACAACATATCTCCCTAGAACTTTCTTAATGCTGTACTAGTACTTTTACTGGTAAACAAAATTGGATTTATATGAGAAAAGTGAGCTAAATATCATTTGACCCAGAAAGTCCAAAACTGGAACTATACCCCAAGGATGTTGCTGACCACAAGAAAAGACTTTTCTTTTGTTTATATATGTTTAAAATATATATATATATATATATATATATACACACACATATATATATATATCAGTGGCATTACTCATGATAACATAATTCTTTAAATAAAATTCTTTAATTTTTACTAAAATTAAATTTATTATTAAATTATAAAATATAAATTATTAAAATTTTAAAAATTCTTTGAATAAAATAAAATACATGTGAAATGATTGGTAAAATGGCTGTATAAACTAGGTTATGTTAATGTAACAAAAGATTTTACCATAAGGAATGAAACATGAAGTGATACAAAGTAAAGAAAGCAGAGCCAAAAACAGCATACACATAGGCTGCAACAATACAAATAGAAACAGCAGTCAGAGGCCACAAATCTCAGGTCATACTAATTATAGACAATGTTGGTACCATAATAATGAAGTCAAACATCCTTTCTAAAAAGAATCACTAAGCTACTAAAGTGGAAAATGCCAAGTGATTTTGCTTAACTGTTTTCATTAAATATACTTTGTAGGGAGAATTATTTGAGTGTTTTTTGGAAAGTCTATTATGTCTAAAAATGCATGAATACATTTAATTTTTTTTTAGTAGGCTCTATCTTAAGTAGAGTTGCTCTATAAACATAAAATTTATTTTGGATAAGCAGTTGTTCCAAGGTGAGGAAGGAAAAAGCTGGGATATAATGTTTGATTTTTGTTT
>WOXC01011429.1:245000-247119 GCA_011680675.1 Gymnobelideus leadbeateri
GAAACAGCTCTTCCAAGCCTCTCTGCCCCCAGATTCTCCACAAACTATGTAAAAAAGGACTCTGAAAAACTTCTGGAGCCCCAGCACCCACAGAACGACACAGAGAAGCTAACCTCCCGCTGAGGACAGCCCATCACCCTGCAGGAAGGACCAGCGCAGCGGTCTGGGAGCCGGCAGCGTGCAGAGCGCAGAGCGCAGGAGCCGAGCCGAGCCCAGGTCCACCTGAGCCGAGGTTTTAGCCCCAGGGCGGCAGGGCCAGCAGCCGGCTGGAGGAACCCCAGAACACCAGGAACTGTGGAGACTCCAGAATTATCAACATAGACTTGCCTAGGACAAAGTAAGAGGTTAGTGTCCTATGGACTTTGGGACCTGTATTTGGGGAATGCGTCAGCTCCCTCCCCTGGGGGCTAGAAGCAGCTGAGGAGACACGCCACTTTGTAGTTTTCAGAGGCATTTCCGGCTCCCAGCCTACAAATCGTGGGGAGATCCAGCAATCAGTCTTGGGGGGTAATCGCTCTTGCTTTAACCTCCCTGGATCTGGATTGTGATCTAGGGTGGAAGTTGTGGGTGGGTTTACAGCTTGCCAGAAACGGAAGTTGCCCCCCACACGTTCGGGACGAAAATTCCTCTATCTGGCCTTAAAGCCATAGTGTGGCAACAAGCCCAAAAGTCAAGCAATTAAGTGGCAACATGCCAAGGCAAAGGAAACAGAAAAATGCAACCCTAGACTCCTATTTTGGGGGCATAGAGCGGGAAAAGGACTGTGAGGTCAGAAGTCCTGCTCCAAAAGCCCCAGGGGAAAACATGAGCGGGTTGCAGGCCATAGAGGACCTTAAGAAGGACTTTAAAAATCAAATAAGAGAAGTGGAGGAAAAATTGGAAAGAGAAATGAGAAGGATACAGGAAAAGTATGAAATGAGGGTCAACAGCCTGACTGAGAAAAACAACACCTTAAAAAATAGACTAACTCAAATGGCAAAGGAGGCCCAAAAGGGCAATGAGGAGAAGAATGCCTTAAAAAGTCGAATTTGCCAGATGGAAAAAGAATCTCAAAAGTTCACTGAGGAGATTCATTCCTTCAGAGTTAGACTGGAGCAAATGGAAGCTAATGACTTTATGAGAAATCAAGTTGCTGTTAAGCAGATCCAAACAAATGAAAGATTAGAAGGCAATGTGAAATATCTCATGGGAAAAACCACTGACCTGGAAAATAGATCCAGGAGAGACAATTTAAAAATTATTGGACTACCTGAAAGCCATGATCAAAGAAAGAACCTAGAAATCACCCTTCAAGAAATTCTCAAGGAAAACTGCCCTGATGTTTTAGATCCAGAGGGCAAAATAGAGGTTGAAAGAATCCACCGATCACCTCCTGAAAAAAGATCCCAAAAAGAAAACTCCCAGAAATATTATAGCCAGGTTCCAGAATCCCCAGATCAAGGAGAAAATACTACAAGCAGCCAGGAAGAAACAATTTCAATATTGTGGAAACACAATCAGAATAGCCCAGGACCTGGCAGCTTCTACACTGAGGGATTGAAGGGCATGGAATATGATATTCCAGAGGGCAAAAGAACTGGGAATGAACCCAAGGGTCACCTACCCAGCAAAACTGAGTATTTTGTTTCAGGGGAAAATATGGTCATTCAGTGGAATAGAGGACTCTCAAGCATCCTTGAGGAAAAAACCAGAGTTGAATAAAAAATTTGACATCCAGACACAAGAAGTAAGAGATGCCTGAAAAGGCAATCAGGGAAAAGAAATCAAAAGGAACTTATCAAAGTTGAACTATTTACATTCCTATATGGAAAAGCAATATCTGTGACTGATGATATCTTTCCCACTATGAAAATAATGGAAGAAGGGGGTGAGGTCACACGAATACATATGTGAATGTATGTGTATATGGTTACAGTTATATATGGATAGAGGGCATAGGTTGATTTTGTTGGGAACGGAGAGTACTCAAGGGATGAAATTATGAGGTGAGAGAAGAAAGTGGCAAGAGGAGATGGGGAGAGACATGGTAGGGTAAACTATCTCATGTAGGGGAAGTGGGTGCAAAGGAGGGGGAGAATAAGGAAGGCTAAAAAGGCAAACCACATTCACATTGAATTTG